>CATIWC010001439.1:0-291601 GCA_948472305.1 Vicia faba
ATATATATATAATATATATCTATATATATATATAATATATATATATATATATATATATATATATATATATATATATATATATATATATATATATATATATATATATATATATATATATATATATATATAATATATATATATATATATTATATTAATATATTTAGGTTAAAATGCAAAATATATACATTTTATTATTTTTTTTATTAATATTTAATATTAAAAATACCTTTTTACAAATATACTTCATTTTTATTTTATTTTTGTATATAATAAATAAATATTGTACATATTAAATAATTAATCCTTTTATTTAATAAATTAGGGTTTTGCCCTAAATACATAAAAACCCCAAAAAATAATACTTTTTATTTTGTTTATTTGACATATAAAAATACATTTTTTTCATACATATAAAAACATCTTTTGCATCTTGCGTATTTATTTTATTTATCTTATTTAATTTGTATATTAATATCTTGTAAATTCTAAATTTGATGTAATAGTCTAGGTTTAAATTCCTTGTCAAAATACCTCCATTTGAACATTTGTACCCCCCTTCCCATATATTGTGTTGTAATAACTTAGGAACTTTATTTTTCGCACTTTAATGCTTTCTAATTATACCATGCTAGAATTAGGGTTTGTATGCGAATCAAAAATAACCAAAAATAGTTTGACCTAATTTCAAGATAAACAAGCATGAAAATGGACAACACTAATCACACTTGCACCCCTAGGGTATTCCACTTGTTGCCTTTAATAAATGGGCCATATTGCATGCTAGGTCTCTTTGGGCAAAACAAACACAATTCAAATGATCATAGTCCCTCGATGACGCTTTCGAAAGTTGCCTAAAAATGATCAAGTCCCTTAAAGGAAAAATTGCCCAAAGATACTTGGCACCATTGCAATTATGGTTTAAACGATGACCCGCGCCCGTCCCTTTCACATCCTAACACAAGGTTGTCCACCAAATGCAATGGTGGAACAAAATTGTTAAAAGGGTTAAAAACATAGGAGAAATCTTTGAGAAATTTAGGAGTAGATAACCTCTTAGTTACTTGAATCAAACTTGCAAAACAAAACGCTTGCCTATTTTTAAACCACACCTCACTACACTTTCAAAACAACTTTCAAAAACATTGAAAACCTTTTCAAAAGACATACACCTTTGTATACATCCCAACATGGATCATTACAAAGGTTTCCACCACATTGGCCTCTTTTCAAAACATTTTTCAAACCCACACACACAAAGCACCATTTCAAACAATTGAAAATCAAGGCAAGTTGATCTAAGAAAGTAACTAAGAGCCCATGGATAACCATGGATAGAAAGGGTGCTAATACCTTCCCTTTCTATAATCTACTCCCCGAACCCAAGAAAACATCTCAAAGGTTTTTGCTGTGCTTTTTAACCTTTCCTTAGGATAAAATGAAAAATTCGGTGGCGACTCTTGCTCAACCTGAAACATTTGCGAATACAAACGCAAAACCATAGTCAGTTCTCCCACCGTATCACAATTATGAAAAGGGAAGGTATTAGCACCCTTTTCATCCATGGTTTTCCATGGGGCTCTTAGTTACTTGCTAGATCACTTGCTTTTGTTTGAAATTGTGCTTTGTGTGGTTTTTGAAATTATTTTGTAAAGAGGCCATTATTTAGGCAAACTTTGTAATGATTCTTGTTCCTAAGAATGTATACAAAGTGTTTGATCTTTTGAAAATGTTTTCAAGTTTGTAAGATGTTTTGAAAGTGTAGGTGTTTGTTTTGAAAATAGAAAGGATGTTTCTTGATTTTGAAATTGAGCAAGTAATTAGGAGCATTCTACCTACTCAAAAGTCTTTCATGTTCATTTCCTCTTTCCTTTGACATTGTTATCTCACCATTGATTTGGTAAGTAACCCTATCTTTGGATGTAAACGAGACGAGCGTGGGTCATCCTATAACCATGATTAGCAATATTGTAAGGTATCTTAGCATTATCTTTTTAGGGACTAAGATCATTTGAAAGGAAACATGGATAGCGTCATCGAGGGACCATGATCTTGTATTTTGCTTGTTTTTGTTAAGATACCTCACATGCGTAATATGGCCATTTAGTAAGGCAACCAAGTGGATTTACCCTAGGGGTGCTTGTGTGCAAGTGTATTATTTTTCATGCTTGGTTTTGTCTTTGATTAGGATTTTCTAATTGATTGGTTTTAGTCTTTCCATACAAACCCTAATTACTAGTATTTGTATATAAAGCGATAAATTGCGGAATTTAAAATTACTATGCTATTACAATACTTGTGGGAGGGGGGTACAAATTATAAATGGGGATTGCAAGAAAATAAAGCCTATTTATCTATTACAACCATATTGAATTTGAATAAATGTACAAGAAATTAAATGAATATAATGTACAAGTATGAATAGATAAGGAATGAATTTTGTTTGGATTTTGTTAAGAAAAAATAGTTTTGACCTAATTAACTTAAAAGAAAATAATTAACTTAAATAAGAAAAATTAAAATTAAGTTAATAAAAGAAATTAATTTATTAAAGAAACAAGTTTTTTTTTGGGTTTTGTTTGTGAAAAGGTTTTAATTAAATTTTTAATAAAAGAAAACAAACTTGGTTCTAATGTTAATTATTTTGAGAAAAGAAATCAATTTGTTTTAAGAAAATACTTTTGATGTGTGAAAATAATAATCAAAACCCTAACTTTTAATTAATTTACAAATTAACTATCAAAGATAAAATAAAAAGATGATTAAAATAAATTTATTTTTATGTAAAAAAAAATTAATTTAATTAAATAAAGCCTAAATCTATTTTTTCATGATTTTGTATTAAGTAAAATATATTTAAGAAAATAAATAAGTAAAAATAAGAAAAAGAAAATAAAATGGGCCAGGGGTGTGGATAAATCAGCAAGGGGGGTTAGCAGTAAGGAAAAAAAATAAACGCCCAAAGGAGGCCCAGGCGCCTGTCCCAAAAAGTCAGAATGTGTAAAAAAAATCAAAAGGGTACCACTGTGGCTCGAACCCAGGTCCCTATAGTCACAGGCGCGCGCTTCTACCACTGGGGTGGCTATACATTCGTTTATATAATCAAAACAACAAATATATGATAGTAAACAAGTCCATGGCCTGAACTTCATCTTCAACCTCACGCCCAGCTAGAGCCTTTGTATCTCATTCAAATCTCATTCAAAGTAATAAAATTATAGATTAAAGACAAGCATGAATTTTAATGGCCCTAATCTGAACCCTAAAAATCTCAGAAACTTCAATCTTAAAATTCTCTAAGCTCAAGCAAAATTAATGAAAACTATGGACATGGTTAGCTTTAGGGCAATGATATCTACATTTTTCATTCACAAATAAACCATTAATGATGTCTGTATGAAGAGTTCAAAAGTCAAAAAACTTATCTTGCAAGAGGGTATCGGGTTTGGAGTTTGAGTAGCTTTCAGTGAGTTCCAATGATTGGATTAGCTTCCTCAAGTTCCCAGGAAGCTAATGGAATGCTTAGCTTGAGCTGAAAGTGCCTGAGGAGTTCTGGAGAAGTCAACGAGCAAGGTGCTGTTTTTGAAAATGGTGGATGATGATGGAGGTGTTACAGTGGTGCTCCAGGTGTTGGGATTGTTTGTGTATGTTGTTTAGAAGCTTCTGAAAGTAAAAGGCCAAGAAACGCATGAGTAAATTTGGAGATTGGATTAAAAACTCAGAAATGACAAGTTTTGAAGTGTTTTTGGTGATTTTGTGTTCTTGGTATTTTCAGGGCTTAAGCATGCGTGGGATTTGTGGAAAATTACTTATGTATGTATAATCGAAGAGGTTGGAGTGCTTTGGAGAGTCAGAAGTACAAGTTACAAGCTAATTGCTAGGTTACTTGATTTTGAAGAAAAGTGGGAAGACAAGTTTCAATGTGTAGTACAAGCATGGGCTGGGTGATTGTAAGTGTATAACAAGTTTCTCTTGAGTTATGGGACTTGTATGATCAGAAGAAAGCAATTGCAAGGCTCAAGAACAAGTTTTGTGCAAAAAGTCGCTTTATCAAAATGGCAATGTGCACTTTCTTCCCAAAATGGATATAAAACATGGCCTTGCATTGAATGCTTGAAATGAGACCTCTAACAGTTATGCAAGAAATTAATTATGGAGTGCCTAACAAGTTTGAGGCATGCAAAGTAGAGGTTATGCAGCATAAGTTTGAATTTTGAATCTTGTTCATCACAAAATGACTTGTAATTCAAGTGATTAAACCCTAACTCCATCTCTTCGATTCTCCCTACTCAAAAATGATCTCAAGGAGTTCTTTGACATTTTGGAAAGCTTACAATGTGCTCTACAACCCATATTTGAATCACTTTTGAAAATTCCCCCTGGAACTATATGAAAAAGTGCCATGAAGTTGGGTCAAAATCCTGACCAAATTAGGGCAAAAATTTCACTAAGTGTTTTGTTTCATGACCATGTATTCTTAAAATTATAACCTGAGATCCAAGCACTTTTGGAAGGAGTTGTGTAAAGCATAGTTGTAGATTTCATGGAGATCTACAACTTTCATTTTTGAAGTTTCTTTTGAATCATCTTGCATCATAGTGAAAATTTTGCTCAAAGTTGTGAAAAAATAAGAAATTTCCAACACTTACAAAAATTTCTAAGTTTAGAAATTTTAACTTTTCAAAATGAAATCTTGAATTTTTGATTTCTTGATGAATAACTTTTATATTTTGGCATGCTTTGATGAATTGTGATCTTTGATATTTGATTTTGACCTAAAAGTCAAAGTTTGTCTTTTCAGTATACAGTTGACTTTTGATCAGTTGACTGAAAATTCATCTATCAATCCATTGGACTTGAGCAATATTTTGAGCCATGTCATTAGGTAAAAATGATGCAATTGGACTCTTGAGATCAAGCCTTAAACCATTTGATCATTTGCTAGGTCAAAAATAAGAAATTGCCCTTTCCCAGTCAAAACCCTAATTTTGACCATTTTGCCCTTTTGAAGATTTGACCAAATTTCTTGAGGAATTATGGTCCAACCTTGATCAAATGATACACTTGAGTTTAAAATGTTAATGTGGATTAAAAATTATGAAGTTTGACTGTAAATTGGCCATAGTTGACTTTTTCCTCAATACAATTGATTTTTAGGTCAACTGCTCAATTGACTGAGCAAAAGTGTGATCCAAAGCTTGAAACTTGACATGAGTAATCTTGAGGATCCATAATGATCCATGAAAGTTATATGGGGCATTGGAAATTCAAATATCCTTGTACAATCTCAAACCCTAATTTTGGTCATCAGTGCTTAAGGAGGTGTCTTGAGCTGATCAACCCTAGTGCAGTCTTGAGCCAAAAGAGATCTTGTGAGCAAATTCTTGTTAAGTGTGAGGGAAAATTTTAGGGTACAACAGCTGCCCCTGTTCAATCTTCTTAAGCCTGAAGAGTTAGATTGGCGAGTTTTTTCCATTCGTGACTCGAAGGTGGAAGATGATTGGACACTAGAGTGCCCAGAAATTTGCACTCGGTGATGTGATGATTGGTGGTATAGGGAATGGGATTAAAGATGTTGTGATCGGTGGAAATAGAACTGACTGTTTAAAGCTGGTTCGCGAAATGTCGCGGAAGCAAGAGTCGCCACCGTCTTTTATTTTCTCCAACATGGACAGGACAAAAGCACAGCAAAATTCCTTATGAGATTGTTTCTCGGTTCGGGAGGTAGATTTATAGAAAGGGAAGGTGTTAGCACCCTTTCTATCCATGGTTATCCATGGGCTCTTAGATACTTGCTCTTATGTTTTCAAAGTGTTTGCTTTTCAAAATGTGAGTGGGTTTGAAAAAGTTTCATTGAAAGATTTCTGAGTGACTCTTGTATCTGTCCTCAAGAGTGTTTGAAAAATTTGTTTTGAAAGCTTTTTGAAAGTGTCGGTGTGAAACGATTTTTGTTTTGTTTTTTAGAGAGCAAGTATTCATGAGTCATCTACCTACCCTAAGGAATTAGGCTGTGTAAGAGTCCTTAAGGTAGTGCCATCCCACCATTGAGAGGTAGGTAGCACCACCGTTGGAGGTGTTCGGGTCAATTCGTTTGTAGGGACAGTGTGGTCACCGAAGCAACAGTTAGGACACCTTAGAAGCAACCCTAATGTCCTAGATCCTTTTTTAATCCGAGGCAACCGTTTCGAGGCAACTGTTTCGAGGCAACTGGATCATGGACATAAGAGCGACCGCTAAAACGTCCTATACTTGACGACCACGTTTCGAAGGCAACGAGTGAGCCGTACCCTAGAAGTGGTGTGTGTATTGTGTGTTGTTTTCATGTTATGTTTTATCTTTGATCATGGCATTGTGAGCTACGCGTTGTTTTTAATTAACATACATTCTTTCATGCGAGTTTAGCAGTTAGGAGTGCGGAAAATTAAAAGACGGAAATATAAAAGCTACGCTATTACAAGGCGCGGGTCTATACATCGCCAAAATACAAAGACCCATTTTTGATAAAAGATGCGGAAAGTAAAAGAAAAGCAATAAACCTAATTACTATTACATCCGGAAAGCAGTTACATAATAATCAATAAGAAAATAATGCGCGAAAAGAATTAAATTGAACGTCCGAGGGTTTTGGACCCTTTTGCTTGAAATTAAATTAAATTAAAACCTAATTATTATTTAATTAAAGAAAAGTGTTTTTTATGTTTTTTGTATTTATTATGGAAATAAAGAAAAGAATTTAAAAGGAAACCCTAATTCTAAATTATTTTTAGTTATTAAAGAAAATATTAAAGTTAACCTAATTTAAGCTAATTAATTAATTTACATATTTATGTACAAAAATAATAATAATAATAAATAATGATGAAAATAATTAATTAAGAAAAGATAAAAAAATGTCAAAAACCTAATTCTATGTATTTTTTATTTATTAAGAAAAGTATTAGAATTAAAACCTAATTTAAACTAGATTAGTTATTAGAATTTATTTACAAAAATAGGTTAGTGGTGAAATTAAGAAATTAAAATATTTTACAATTTGATTTTCTGATTTTTATTATGAAAAGTTGATTAATGGTGAATTAATAAAAACAATTAAAACAATTAAAAAGAATTAGAAAGAAAAGAAAATTAAATTACAAAGTATGCAAACCAAGGGGGGTGTCAGGCCCAAAGTGGAGGTGTGATTTGAGGAATTCTGGCCCATTAGACAAAGCCTGTTTGACTTACAGGATTGTGTGCACGTTGGTTGACCCAGGCATAGCGTGTTCGTCTCCTCCTGGACTTCAGATTACTCATCAAAGCCATTTGGCAAGCATAGGCGTGGGTACGTATGGTGGGACATTTGATGAAAGCTGCACTGGAATGCGTTAGAACAAAAATTATGAATTATGTGGGGGGACCTGGGAATCGAACCCAGGTCCCTATGCTTGCAAGACACGTCCTCCACCATCTGAGCTACCAAGCGCGTTTGTACATATAATGGACAGTAATTATTATGTAAGAAAAACAATCATAGTGGTATAAAATAAAACAAAACGCGCCAGATTTGAACTACCCAACCATGCACTGCCACGTTATCTCCTTCTTCGTTCTTCCTGTAAATATGAATAAGATAGCGGGGGTTTTAAACCCCCACAAACTGAAACTGTGAAAAATAGCGAATAGAAGAGGAATCAATATAAAAAGGGCGCGATAGGCTGGTTGAATTCGTCTGGCCTTGACAAATTCAACCATAGTCATGACGTGATCCAATTTTTCCTTATGCCTAAAGCCCTAATTTGAAGCTTCAGAAACCCTAGGTTTCGTCCATGGTGAATTTCGATTCAGGCAGCTTTAGCACAATTAAGCTATCTCAAAAGCTTCAGGAAGGTGTCAGTAATACAAATCAATGAGCAAAGCATGTTAATGATGCATAGAAACTAGGTTTCGATTATGAAAATATTCGTGCAAACCATGACTTTGTTTTACCGTTTCTTTGAGTATGAGAGCTTGTTCTTGATTGCAATGGACTCCTGGAGACTCAACCAAGGTGATTGAATCACTTTTAGGCCTTGAATCCACCTGCCAATAGGATTTCAGTTTTCAAGTTTTTATTGAAATTTTGCAAAGTGATTATGGAGTTTCAGCAGCCTTCACATGTGTCTTTGAGTAGGGTTAGCTCTTGCATATGTATGTGATCAGAATTAGGTCAAAACCTTGGCCCAAAAGTCCATGAATTATGACTTGAATATTTGATTTTCAATTATGTGATTTTCAATCTTTTTTCAATGAAAACCTTGCCAATTATGGAAGATCTTGTCCCCTTGAGTGATGCACGAAATCTTTAGCATGTGTGGAGTGTATTTGCTTCATAAAAAGATTTGACAACCATGCTTTGATATTTTTCTACAATTAAAACCAATTAAATGAATTAATAATAATAAAAATTCAATTAATTAATTAAAAATTAGAAAATAAATTATTTTGAGCTCAATGGGTCGTGCATAGGCTTTGGGTAAAGATTCAAGAAAGAATTTGAGGCCCATTAGCAAAATTGAAGTGTTTTAGGCAAAGTTGACTTTTGAAAGTTCCCAAAAATTTCCCAACTTCTCCAATGCATATCTTGCTCAATTTTGAAGCTATGAACATGTTTTTGGACATTTTGGAAAGGTCTTGAAGTCCTCTAACCAATGTCTTTGGTCCCATGTTATTTTGATTTACCAATCTCAAGTTATGGTCTTTGACTTAAAGTGCCTTTTTGTTGACTTTTGAAAATGACCTATAATGTTGAAATTGATAACTTTTTGTGAGAGCATTTCTTGGACTTGAAATGTGAAGATAAGTTGTAGGAAATGTCATCCCCTTCAAAATGAGCATTGGATGGTATTTTTCTGATGAACCATGAAGAAGTTATGCCTTGGTCAATTTGCAGTTGACTTTTCAGCTGTCCAGAAATAGCAACTTTTGCATCTTGAGACTTTTTGAGCCATGCTTGTGGAATCATGATCAAGATTTGATCAAATGATGATTGTGGCTTCAAAATAAGATGTTGACCAAAAATTTTGACTTTTGACTGTCAAATGACCATTTTGCCCCTGCAGTTGACTGTGAAGCAATTAAGGCTTTTGACTGTGCAACTTGATGCTGTGAGTCTTGAAACTTGACATATGGATGCTTGACAATGTATATAAGCATATAGGACTTGATTGGACCCTTGAAAACCTCATTTTCTTTGCAAGAACCAAAACCCTAATTTTGATTGTGTTAGGAGGCAATTGGACTGTGCAACCCTTGAGAGATTTTGAATCATCTGGAGATTGATCTTGCCAAATCTTGAAGAATATGGGAGGGCAAATTTTGGGGTACAACAGATGCCATTTGGAGGGATGATGGAAAGTTGTTGGAGATGGGCTTGTAGATGCCATCCAGAAATTATTGCTGAAACGTATCTGTAAGCTAAAAATGAATGAATATCAAAATGGCATTCGTGTTTAGAGTGTATCTGAACTGTATCTGAGAGTTGAATTTTAATGAGTATCAGGATGGCATCCGTGTCTAGAGTGTATATGAACAGTATCTGAGATTTGAATCTGAATGAGTATCAGAATGGCGTCCGTGTCTGGAGCGTATCTGAACTGTATCTGGAAGTTGAATCTGAATGAGTATCAGAATGGCGTCCGTGTCTGGAGCGTATCTGAACTGTATCTGAAAGTTGAATCTGAATGAGTATCAGAATGGTGTTCATGTCGAGAGCGTATCTAAACTGTATCTGAAAACTGAATCTGAATGAATATCAGAATGACATCTGTGTCGGGAGCGTATCTGAACTATATCTGAAAAGCCTTTGACCATTGTTAATGATAACTATTGATTACCTTATTCTGAAAAGGGTAAAATGTTAGCTAATATGCAATGTCATGTTGTATGAAATGTACGGTATAATGAGATTGTGATATATGCATTCGCGTTATCGATGTTTTTGATATACAGATGCGATGTATGCGTATGTGAACTAATATGCTGCACTACTTGTTGGATTGGGGAAAATAAATCCCCGACTGCTGCTAAGGATACGGAGTGCAAGTCTTCATGTTTTGAAGTTGAAGTGCTAATGAATTTTCTCTTAGAAAAATAAACTCTGTTGTAAAGGAAATGCCGTGTACTGCTTGTAAAATCCTGCTGGGGAATCCTGAGAAATTGGACGACTTTTACTAGGGATTGATAACTGGAAGCTCTGTTCTGCTGGGGATTAAACTGCACACTGCGGGGGATTTTATGGAAATAGCTTTAAAGAGATTTCCCTATTTCTTAAAGCCATCAGTGATTGTCTTTCTATTTTGTTTATTTGTAAACGGTAGTTACGTTCAAATGCATATGTTCAAAAATAAATCATTGGACGTTTTTGTAAACAAAACACAAGAGTAAAGAAAAATAGACAGTTTTTCACTTTCAAAGGGACATCTTTGTATTGACTTTGAGTAAGTATTTTTGTACAATGAGACAAACATTCTAGTAAGAGAATGCCATCGTAAAAAATGAAAATTTGATACAGAGAAAAAGATAGCTATGTGAAATAATCCCGCGGGGTTCCCATTCTGCTATAGCCTTCGTGCCTCTGAGCATCTTATCTATTTATTGCCTTGTCCTAAGCTGATTAAATTGATCAGAACCGTTGAGCTTGAAGGTTTATCCGTAAGGTGATCCAACAGGACATAGTCATACGCTTTAATTCCCTAGCTTTTTCCTGGACCGCCCTTTCGGGTTTTCAGTCCACTAGGATACCCTTTTTTGCCCAAGCCGCCCTTTCGGGTTTTCAGCTTGTCGGGTGTACAATTTTTTTTTGTTTTATCCCTAATTTTTGCCCGAACCTTTTTGGTTCACCGGGATGCCCTTGTTTTGCCTAGGTGTGTCAACCTAGCGGGTCTCTTATGCATAGTATCTTTTGACTATGTCTGCATTCACAGGGTGCGGCAGGTCGTCACCATCCATAGTGGTCAAGATCATTGCTCCACCAGAGAATATGCTTTTGATCACAAATGGTCCTTCATATGTAGGAGTCTATTTGCCCTTGGGATTACCTTGCGGCAGTATGATGCGCTTGATCACCAAATCCCCGACTTGATATACTTGGCATCTGACCTTTTTGTTGAAAGCCTTGATCATCCTTTTTTGATACATCTGACTATGACAGACACCAGTAAGTCTTTTATCATTAATTAAATTCAAATGAACAAGTCGAGTCTGGATCCAATCGTCTTTGTTCAGACCTGCATCCTTCATGATTCTCGAAGAGGGGATCTGGACCTCAATAGGCAAGACAACCTTCACGCCGTATACCAGAGAGTAGGGTGTTTCCTCGGTTGATGTGCGTGTTGTGGTACGATACCTGTGGAGAGCGAATGGTAGCATCTCAAGCCAGTCTTTGTACGTGACCGTCATTTTCTGTATGATCTTTTTGATGTTCTTATTTGCGACTTCGACAACACCGTTCATCTTTGGCCGGTAAGGGGAAGAATTATGGTGCTGGATCTTGAATTTCTCGCACAGGGCGGTGATTATAGTATTGTTTAAATTCGTACCATTGTCTGTGATGATCCTCTTCAGGATACCATACCGACAAATGAGATTCTGTTTAATGAACTGGGCTACAACGTTCTTAGTAACAGAAGCGAAAGAGGCCGCCTCAACCCACTTTGTAAAATAGTCAATGGCCACCAAGATGAAGTGGTGTCCATTAGAGGCTGTTGGTTTGATTTCCCCAATCATATCGATGCCCCACATAGCAAAGGGCCAAGGAGCCGTCAATATAGTTAGAGGAACCGGAGGTACGTGCACCTTGTCAGCATAGATCTAACACTTGTGGCAGGTTCGAGAGTGTTGATAGCAATCTGCTTCCATGGTGGACCAGTATAGCCTGCCCATAGGATTTTCTTTGCCATCGTATGCCCACTGGAATGGGTGCCAAAAATACCTTCATGTGATTCAGCCATGATCTTTTTCGCTTCAACTTTGTCTACACACTGAAGTAACACAGAGTCATGGTTGCGTTTGTAGAGAATGCCATTACTAAGTAAGAATTTAGAAGAGAATCTCCTTAAGAACTTCTTATCATTGACTGAAGCTCCTTCCGGATATTCTTGAGCCCCGAGATACCTCTTGACTTCTTGAAACCAAGGTCGTTCCACAACTTCTTCAATATTAATCTCGTGACAGTGAGCTGGTTCATCCATTCGTTCAATGATGATCTGGGGAGCCTCGTTATCCCATTTAAGTTTAAACATGCACGACATTCTGGCTAGTGCGTCTGCTAGCTGATTTTCTTCTCGCAGGAAATGCTCGAAGTTAATCTTCTCAAAATGTGGGATCAACGTACACATGTTCTTTGTAAGAGATAAGGTTAAGGTGTTTGGTGTCCCATTCCCCTTTGATCTGGATGATGACCAAAGCTGAATCTCCGAATACATTTAAGAATTTGATCCCCAAATCTATGGCAGCTTTGAGACAAAAAATGAACTCTTCGTATTCTGCCATGTTATTTGTACAATTGAAGCAGAGTCTTGTCATAAAGGGAGTATGACATCCTTCAGGAGATATGAGTACAACAACTATACCATTGCCGAGTGGTCTGAATCCTTGTTCAACACCTATACCATTGGGATCCTTGTTCAGGTCCGTCATATGGTCTGAATCCTTCACAATTATTTACCATCATGATGTCTTCATCTGGGAATTCGAACTTCATGGACTGGTAGTCCTCCACAGCTTGGTGAGCCAGGTGATTAGCTAGTACACTGCCCTTTATTGCTTTCTGGGTAGTATATTGTATGTCATATTCTGTCAGGATCATCTACCATCTCGCTATTCTCCCAGAGAGGGCAGGTTTCTCGAAGATGTATTTTATTGGATCCATTTTAGATATCAATAAGGTAGTATGGGTCAACATATACTGTCTTAACCGACGAGCAGCCCATGCCAGAGCGCAACAAGTTTTCTCGAGCAGTGAATATCTGGTTTCACAGTCGGTAAACTTTTTCTCAGGTAATAAATAGCATGCTCTTTTCGGCCAGACTCGTCATGCTGCCCCAGCACACACCCCATTGAATTTTCCAAAACGGTTAGATACATGATCAATGGTCTTCCCTTAACTGGTGGCATCAAAACAGGAGGCTCTTGCAGGTACTCTTTGATCTTGTCGAAGGCAGTTTGGCACTCATCATTCCATTTGACTACTTGATCTTTCTTCAGTAATTTGAAGATTGGTTCACAAGCAGTTGTCAGGTGAGAAATGAATCTGGCAATGTAGTTTAACCGTCCCAAGAATCCTCTGACTTCTTTCTCGGTACGAATAGCAGGCATTTCTTGTATTTCTTTCACCTTGGAGGGATCCACTTCGATACCTTTATTGCTGACAACAAAGCCCAGGAGTTTACCGGACCTCACTCTAAACGTGCATTTATTTGGGTTCAATCTCATCTTGTATTTCTTTAGCCTCTCAAAGAGTTTCTGTAAATGGTCAAGATGCTCTTCTTCTGTTTGAGATCTAGCTATCATGTCGTCCATATAGACCTCTATTTCGTGATGTATCATGTCGTGAAATAGAGCTACCATGGCACACTGATAGGTTTCCCCAACATTCTTCAGCCCGAAGGGCATAACCTTGTAGTTGAATGTGCCCCACTGTGTGACAAAGGTTGTTTTCTCCATGTCCTCAGGTGCCATTTTGATTTGGTTGTAGCCTGAGAAACCGTCCATGAAGGAAAACACCTTATGTTGTGTCGTATTGTCAACTAGAATATCAATGTGGGGAAGTGGGAAATCATCCTTAGGGCTTGCCCTATTCAAATATCTGTAGTCCATGAACATTCGTGCTTTTCTGTCCTTTATAGGCATGGGAACAACATTAGCGACCCATTGCGGATAGGAAGTAACAACCAAGAACCCGACGTTGAATTGTTTCATGACTTCCGCTTTGATCTTCTCTGACATGTCTGGTCGCATATGACGGACCTTTTGTTTTACCGGTGGACAGTCTTCTTTTGTTGGTAGACGATGTACCACGATGTCTGCATCAAGTCCTGACATGTCTTCGTACGACCAGGCAAAGACCTCAACATAATCATGTAACAGCTGAATCAGACACTCTTTGACACTGGGTTCCAGATTGGCACCCACCTTGACTTCTCTTTTGTCTTCTTCGATACCTAGGTTAATTGTGTCCACTGGTTCTTCGTGGGGCTGAATGGTCCTCTCCTATTGTTGTAGTAACCTGGCGAGTTCCCCTGGTACTTCACAATCTTCCTCACCTTCGTATTCGGCTTGGTAGATTAGATTTTCAAAATCACAGAAGGCCATAGCAGAACTGTTACCCATGGGATCTCGAATGGATGTAGATCTACATTTTGAATGTGAGTGTGTGTAAGAGTATAACTATCTTTGAAAGAAATGAAAATGTAAAAAGAAAAACAATGAGCACAAAGTTTGTATGCAAAAACGTCCATGATTCATTGATGTCATATGGAAATGAGATAATAACCCTTACAAATGGACCATTGTGCCTCGGGTAAGACACAAGGTTTTAAGAGTCTGAATTGTTTAATATTACAGATCCGACAAAATTTAAAGACAAATTACTGTTGGATGAAAGTGATCGGTACAAAATCTATAGCTTCCCAGTTGCTGAGCCCTCAATTGACAGTTGAGAAAATCCAATCCTCCAGGTCATAACTATCTTTATCATCCTTCACGACGTTGACTTCGCGGTTGCTGATCTTCAAGGGTGGTCCTCCAGCACGAGCATGACGTACAACTTTCTGGGCTCCTGAAGTGAAACCCAAACCAAATTTGTCAGATTTATACGGGATATCTGGGAGTTGGCCCCAAATAGTGCACCCACCTTCTTCTATCACCACCTTAGCATCTTTCAAAGACGACATCTTGAGCGGAGGCCTTGTAATCTTGGGGACTTGAGACACAGCCTTGGTTACTGCCACAGTTTGCGGGACTTCTTTAAAGTGCTGAAATGGAGTTTCAATAAATTCACCATCTAGTTCCACATATCTGAAGGAATTTAGATGATTGACCATATACTCTTATTCTCCATGAACAGTGATGATCTTCCCCAGAACTGGATATTTCAGCATTTGATGCAACGTAGAGGTAATGGCACCAGCATTGTGAATCCACGATCGGCCTAATAAGTAGGAATATAAAGGGTGAATATCCATTACATAAATAGTTGAATCAAATGTTTGGGTTCCAACCTTTATGGGGATGTCCACTTCCCTATGCACCATCCTTTTTGAGTCGTCGAAGGCCCTCACTACTATGTTGCTCGGTTTCAATGTCAATCCTTCACAGTCAATCCTATCAAGAGCCTTTTTAGGCAATACATTTAGAGACGAGCCGGTATCCACCAAGACATGAAACAAGGTTGTGCCCCTGTATTCGACTGAGACATGCAATGCCTCGTTATGATTCCTCTCCCTTGGTATTAAATCAGCATCCAAAAAACTTAAACCATTATCTGCAATCAAGCTGGCTACGCAGTCTTGGAACTGATCGGCAGATGTTTCTTGGGTTGCTGATTGTGCCTTCATCCGAACAGGCTCAACTAGAATACCTTTGCCCTGAGTCTCGGTTGACTCAGTAGTGGGAATGTCAGTAGGGATGATAACAGGGACTGCAATAGTTTTGTCAACAAGAGTATTAGTAGACATGATTGTAAGACTGGGAATAGCCTTTGGAGGAGCAACAACAACAGGAATGATTACAGGTCCGGAAATAACTTTTGGAGGAGCAATTTCGGGAGAGAATACCCTTCCACTGCGGGTTATCTTCCTAGTCAATGCGATATTACTGATATCGGAGTCAACTTTCTCAGGGCTTGAATTTTCAACAGCTTGCCAATCTTGCTTGATACCGTGGTAGTATACATCACCTCCATAATTCCATGGGACGGTTTTGTCTTACGAATACAGGATTGGTCCAGGTATTGTAATTATCAACGGAGCTACTTTAGGAACTGATGTAATTCTAACGTGTCTTTTGGTGGAGACCCTGGAAGAATTGGCGGAAATGGTCACGATGGAAACATCATTATAAGAAATAGTTGGAATAGAAGTATTTTTGAACAAAATCTCCTTGTCATTTATTAGGCATTAAACGCCTACTTTTAACAAATGACAGTTGGTCGGTGAGGACAAACAGAAATGACAACCTTCATCACAGCCTGGGAATACACCGACCTTTAACAAGTTCTTTTTGATAGTCAGGAGTGGGGTCATAAGTTCATCAACCAAAGTAACAAACACATCTTCCTCAACAGCGTTGACATTACGGCCGTGTTTGGGCATATGGGCAGTAATAACATTGGGAATTTCTGGTGCATCAAATTCAATCTCTTTGGCTTCAAGAAGGTCTTGTACCTTGTTCTTCAGAGCCCAATAATTGTTAGTGTCATGGCCAGAACTCTCAGAATGGTATGCACAGCGGGCATTAGGATGATAGTGAGGAGAGGTTGTGTTAGGATTCTTTGGAGCTTCTTTCAAAGTCACTAGATTGGATCTTAACAAATGTGGCAATACTTGAGATAATGTCATATTAATTTGGGTGAACTGTCTGACTGGTCTTTCCGTTCTTGGCTGCTTGCTTCTTTACTGAGCAGGTGCTGGTTTAGGAATCATGACAGCCCCCACCATTGGAAGACGTTCAATCCTATCTTGATTTCTCTGAGTATATACATCAACAACTTCTTTTTTTCCAATGAATGGTTTTCTTATAGCAACAAAGGATGCATCTTTTTGAATCTTCCCATTCTTTATCCCGGCTTTCACTCTTTCTCCGGTCAATATCAATTTGGTAAAACCTGCCGAGGAACTCCCAATTAAGTGATTGAAGAAAGGACCGGACAAGGTGCCCAAAAACATGTCTACTAACTCTCTTTCAGATAGGGGAGGCTGGACTCTTCCTGTTAAATCCCTTTTTTTTGCGCGCAGTCCTTGAAGCCTTCACTTGAAACAATGGCCATACTTTGGAGTTGAGTACGGGTGGGAGCAAGATCAACATTGTATTAGTATTATTTGTAAAAGGCAGCGATAAGATCTTCCCAATTCCGAACATTGGCTCTTTCTAGCTGATAAAACCAATCAAGTTGAGTTCCGGACAGGCTGTCTTGAAAGAAGTGTACCCATAAATCCTTGTCAACGGTATGAGGCTGGATTTTCCTCACATAGGACCAGAGGTGCATTTTGGGACATGAAACTCCATCGTATTTGGCGAACACCGGTGCCTTGAATTTTGGAGGAATGACAATCCCAAATATTAAACCCAATTCCTCAAAGTCCAATCCAGGCACTTTTTGAATTTCCATTGTATTTAATCGTTCTTCCAGATGCTTATACTTGTCGTCGGCTAGAGGATATTGTTCTTCAGAATAATCTTCTTCTTCCTCTTCCTCTTCCTCTTCTGAATCTGGCTGGGCAACTACTTCTTTGCCTTTCCCATCTTGATTGTCTTTCTCACCGGATGACGTTGCAAAGTCTAGAGTCCTTTTTGCTTGTCCTTGGAATCTTCTTCCCATATTTAGAATTCCGGTTATTTTCTTTGTTTTCTTTTTCTTCTCTTCAACCATCAAGGTCTTCAACTCCTTCTGTCCTTTGGCTAGAGTTAAGAACATCTGTTGAAACTGAGCATTTTGTGCTTGGAGGTCATTCACCGTCTGTTCGAGATCCAACTGAAATAAACAGTAGAAAGATGAGGAGACTTGTTGCAAGAAACCTGCTTATGTTATGATGAATGGTAGATGTATATGCAATGATTTCAAGGATTTTAAAGATTCAAATTTGTTTTAGACAAAAAAGAAAACACACATTATATTAATAAATTAAAGCCTGAGTACATCAATGCCTCTTTGGGAAAAACAATACAAAAAATCTAAGATAAAATGGTAGTACGCATCCTCTTTGGTGCGATGTAGGCATTCAGAGTCTGCTCCTTATGAAGTTGCTTAGTGAGCTCCAAAACCTTCTTCTCGCTAGCGTAGAATTGGGCCTCAAAAGTATCTCGCTCCCTCTTGAGTTGTATCCAATCTCTTTGTAAGTTTTCAAGAGAGGTGGGCATGTCAGGATGCAGGATAGTGTATGGAACATCTCCCTCCATAACAGGCTATATGATTATTGGAAGAATGGAGGGATAAGGCATCATAAGACTCTGAGCACGAGTTCATACCCATTTAAGGTAAGGCTCAAGTGGGATGGAATTCTTATGCCCCAATGTCTTGCAATCTACCTTGCTCAACATCCTCCAAGCTCGGATAAATATTTGGCGATGACCTTGATCGTCGTTCTCGTAGTCAAATACCAAACCTTAAATCACCATCTCATACGGGCCATCCCTTCGGGCGTAACCAAACTGTCTTAAGGCTAAGCAGGGGTTGTAGGTGATGCCTCCCCTAATGCCAAGTAAAGGGGCATTAGGGAATTCTCCATAATGGTCGACCATAGTAACATTCTCTATAGATCGGGAACACCAATGAATGTCTGAATGTTTGAGTGTCATCAACCTTTGTGACCACCTTGAACCTTGCTTGTTCTTTAATACAGATTGGGGGAGATGCGAAATAAACCATCTTGCCAAGAGAGGAGTACAACACATAAGGACACCTCTTTTCCTCATAGTACGAGTGTGAAAAGAATGTAGGATATCCCCTAGCAAAGTAGGCACCGGGTTACGAGACATGAAGATTTTGACGGTGTTCACGTCTATGGGTTGGTCAGGATTCAGGAACAAAACCATCCCATAGATGAGGAGAGCCAAAATTTTCTCAAAGGCTTGCAGATCCAAAGAATTCCAACAATTTTGGGCTTTCTCAAACAAGAACTTTGCTAGGAAACCCTTGACTCCACTCCTTGTTTCCCAATTAGTTGTGATATCAGATGGTTGCAAGTGTAGAGCTTGAGCAATCTCTTCTGGCTTTAGATCTCTTTCCGTACCATTGAAAGGTAGTTGATTGAGAATGAGAATCCTCAAGAGTTGGGAGAATTCTTCCAAAGTTGGCACAAGTTGATAGTCGGGAAATGCGAAGCAATAGTGTAAAGGATCAAAGAACTGAAAGAGCACCTTCATCATATATTCATCAGTGTTGGAGGTGACCAAGTTTAGTATGCGACCATGTTTTTCGGGGAATGGAGAATTTTCAGGAATCCTTGATGCTAGCTCTTTAAGTTGTGGAGGGATCCTTACAAGATTGACTTTAATAGTTTTCCTGTGAATAGAATCCATGTCCTACAAAACAGAAACAAAGATAAATCCTAAGATCCTTGAAATGGTTAGTGAATGAGTATGATGTTATGATGTTCATGATGTTATGTACAAGTAAATATACACAAACAAAGAAAACAAGTCCTTAGGTTTAGGCTTGCATGGAGTCTCATAGGTAAGTACCCTCTTGAAGTTTAGTTGGCTCAAACCTGTCCTAGTAATAATAACCGGGTTCTAAGGAGCTCAATATCACTGGTTTGTTTCCTTGGTCATTGTTTCAGCACAAGCCTCTTTAATGGCGACCGAAATATCCCAAAAAACCAAACCTCAATGAGTGTAGTATCGAGTATCTACCAACTTCGGACTGTACCAAAGCCGGTCATCTCACTACATCCTAAAGGCCAAGTTGGTCAAGTAAAGATTCTAAAACTTCATTAGTGTTTCATGACATCACTCAGCGGCCCTGTATTCTCCTTTATTAAATCAAGGGCTACCGGTACCCACAAATATGTTGCACTAACGTAGCTATTGCTTATACCATGTCAGTATACCCCACACAGTTTCCATAATGTATTGCTACTTACCTATAAGGTATCCAAAATCCGGGTAGAGGATTCAAAACCAAACAAAGAACCATAATGTAAAGCATACAAGTCAAACAAAGAAAGCAAGTAAATATGATCTAACCCGTAATATGGCCATTTAGTAAGGCAACCAAGTGGATTTAGCCTAGGGGTGCTTGTGTGCAAGTGTATTATTTTTCCTGCTTGCTTTTGTCTTTGATTAGGGTTTTCTAATTGATTGGTTTTAGTCTTTTCATACAAACCCTAATTACTAGTATTTGTATATAAAGCGATAAATTGCGGAATTTAAAATTACTATGCTATTACAATACTTGTGTGTGTGTGTGTGGGGGGGGGGGGGGGGGGGGGTACAAATTATAAATGAAAATTGCAAGAAAATAAAGCCTATTTATCTATTACAACCATATTGAATTTGGATAAATGTACAAGAAATTAAATGAATATAATGTACAAGTATGAATGGATAAGGAATGAATTTTATTTGGATTTTGTTAAGAAAAATAGTTTTGACCTAATTAACTTAAAAGAAAATAATTAACTAAAAATAAGAAAATTAAAATTAAGTTAATAAAAGAATTTAATTTATTAAAGAAACAAGTTTTTTTAGGGTTTTGTTTGTGAAAAGGTTTTAATTAAATTTTTAATAAAAGAAAACAAACTTGGTTCTAATGTTAATTTATTTTGAGAAAAGAAATCAATTTGTTTTAAGAAAATACTTTTAATGTGTGAAAATAATAATCAAAACCCTAACTTTTAATTAATTTACAAATTAATTATCAAAGATAAAATAAAAGATGATTAAAATAAATTTATTTTTATGTAAAAAAAATAATTAAATAAAAGCCTAAATCTGTTTTTTCATGATTTTTGCATTATATAAAATATATTTAAGAAAACAAATAAATAAAAATAAGAAAAAGAAAATAAAATGGGCCAGGGGTGTGGATAGTCAGCAAGGGGGGTTAGCAGTAAGGAAAAAATAAATAAAAGCCCAAAGGAGGCCTATGCGCCTATCCAAAAAAGTCAAAATGTGAGAAATGTGTAAAAAAAATCAAAAGGGTACCACTGGGGCTCGAACCCAGGTAGTCACAGACGCGCTCTTCTACCACTGAGGTGGCTATACATCCATTTATATAATCAAAACAACAAATATATGATAGTAAACAAGTCCATGGCTTGAACTTCATATTCAACCTCATGCCCGGCCAGAGCCTCTTTATCTCATTCAAATCTCAACATAAATGAAAACTGTAAACAGGAAACTTGTAGCAAATTTCCTCACGATTTCAGAAATGCAAATCAATAAAATTATAGATTAAAGACAAGCATGAATTTTAATGGCCCTAATCTGAACCCTAAAAATCTCAGAAACTTCAATCTTAAAATTCTCTAAGCTCAAGCAAAATTAATGAAAACTATGGACATGGTTAGCTTTGAGTAGCTTTCAGTGAGTTCCAATGATTGGATTAGCTTCCTCAAGTTCCCAGGAAGCTAATGGGATGCTTAGCTCGAGCTGAAAGTGCCTAAGGAGTTCTGGAGAAGTCAAGGTGCAAGGTGCTGTTTTTGAAAATGGTAGATGATGATGGAGGTGTTATAATGGTGTTGTAGGTGTTGGGATTGTTTGTGTATGTTGTTTAGAAGCTTATGAAAGTAAAAAAGGCCAAGAAACACACGAGTAAATTTGGAGATTGGATTCAAAACTCAGAAATGACAAGTTTTGAAGTGTTTTTGGTGATTCTGTGTTCTTGGTGTTTTCAGGGCTTAAGCATGCGTGGGATTTGTGGCAAATGACTTGTGTATGTATAAGCAAAGAGGTTGGAGTGCTTTGGAGAGTCAGAAGTACAAGTTACAAGCTAATTGCTAGGTTACTTAATTTTGAAGAAAAGTGGGAAGACAAGTTTCAATGTGTAGTACAAGCATGGGCTGGGTGATTGTAAGTGTCTAACAAGTTTCTCTTGAGTTTTGGGACTTGTATGATCAGAAGAAAGCAATTGCAAGGCTCAAGAACAAGTTTTGTGCAAAAAGTCACTTTATAAAAATGGCAATGTGCACTTTCTTCCCAAAATGGATATAAAGCATGGCCTTACATTGGATGCTTGAAATGAGACCTCTAACATCTGTACAAGCAATTAATTATGGAGTGCCTAACAAGTTTGAGGCATGCAAAGTAGAGGTTATGCAGCATAAGTTTGAATTTTGAATCTTGTTCATCACAAAATGACTTGTAATTCAAGTGATAAATCCCTAACTTCATCTCTTCAATTCTCCCTACTCAAAAATGATCTCAAGGAGGTCTTGGACATTTTGAAAAGCTTGCAATATGCTCTACAACCCATCTTTTAATCCATTTTGAAAATTCCCCTTGTAACTATATGAAAAGTGCCATGAAGTTGGGTCAAAATCTTGACCAAATTAGGGCAAAAACTTCACTAAATGTTTTGTTTCATGACCATGTATTCTTAAAATTATAACTTGAGATCCAAGAACCTTTGGAAGGAGTTGTGTAAAGCAAAGTTATAGATTTCATGGATATCTACAACTTTCATGTTGGAAGTTTCTTTTGAATCATCTTGCATCATGGTGAAAATGTTGCTCAAAGTTGTGAAAAAGTAAGAAATTTCCAACACTTACAAAAATTTCTAAGTTTAGAAATTTTAACTTTTCAAAATGAAATCTTGAATTTTGATTTCTTGATGAATAAGTTTAATATTTTGGCATGCTTTGATGAATTGTGATCTTTGACATTTGATTTTGACTAAAAAGTCAAAGTTTGACTTTTCAGTTTACAATTGACTTTTGATCAGTTGACTGAAAATTCATCTGTCAATCCATTGGACTTGAGCAATGTTTTGAGCCATGTCATTAGGTCAAAATGATGCAATTGGACTCTTGAGATCAAGCCTTAAACCAGTTGATCATTTGCTAGGTCAAAAATTAGAAATTGCCCTTTCCCAGTCAAAACCCTAATTTTGACCATTTAGCCCTTTTGAAGATTTGATCAAATTTCTTGAGGAATTATGGTCCAAACTTGATCAAATGATACACATAAGTTTAAAATGTTGATGTGGATTAAAAATTATGAAGTTTGACTGTAAATTGGCCATAGTTGACTTTTTCCTCAATACAACTGATTTTTAGGTCAACTGCTCAATTGACTGAGCAAAACTGTGATCCAAAGCTTGAAACTTGACATGAATAATCTTGAGGGTCCATAATGATCCATGAAAGTTATATGGGGAATTGGAAGTTCAAATATCCTTGTGCAATCTCAAACCCTAATTTTGGTCATCAGTGCTTAAGTAGGTGTCTTGAGCTGATCAACCCTAGTGCGGTCTTGAGCCAAAGGAGATCTTGTGAGCAAATTATTGATAAGTGAGAGAGAAAATTTTAGGGTACAACAGGGTGACTATCTACAAGACCAGGTTAGAGATTAATTCCTGAAACCAGATAGGGCAACTATCTCAACAACCAACAAAAAACAGTTCAAGATTAATTCTTGAAACCAGACAGAGCAAATATCTGTGAACGACTGATTGTAGATCAAATCCTGAAACCAGACGAGGCGACTATCTAAAGACCGTGTTAGAGATTATTTCCTGAAACTAGACAGGGCAACTATCTCAACAACCAACAAAAAACAGTTCCAGATTAATTCCCGAAACCAGATAGGGCAACTATCTGTGAACAACTGATTGTGGATCAATTCCCGAAACAAAACAGGGCGACTATTTACAAGACCAGGTTAGAGATTAATTCCTAAAACCAGACAGGGAAACTATCTCAATAACCAACAAAAAGCAGTTCCAAATTAATTCCTGAAACCAGACAAGATAACTATTTGTGAACGACTGATTATAGATCAATTCCCGAAACAAGACAAGGCGACTAACTACAAGACCAGGTTAAGATTAATACCTGAAACAAGACATGACAACTATCTGTGAACAACCGATTATAGATTAATACCTGAAACAAGACATGTCAACTATCTACATATTGAAGATTAACTCCCGAAACAAGACGAAGAAACTACCTTTCTTTCTCTTAGGTCAGAGATTAATTCCTAAAACAAGCCAGGGAAACTATCTCAATGACCCACAAAAACAAGTTCCAGATTAATACCTGAAACAAGACATGACAACTGTGATCGGTGGATCTGGAACTGACTGTTTAACGCTGGTTCACGAAATGTCGCGGAAGCAAGAGTCGCCACCGTCTTTTATTTTCTCCAACATGGAAAGGACAAAAGCACAGAAAAATTCCTTATGAGATTGTTTCTCGGTTCGGGAGGTAGATTTATAGAAAGGGAAGGTGTTAGCACCCTTTCTATCCATGGTTATCCATGGGCTCTTAGATACTTGCTCATTTGTGTTTTCAAAATGTTTGTTTGATTTTCAAAGTGAGTGGTTATGAAAACGTTTCGTTTAAAAGTTTCAGATCGACTCTTGTATTAGTCCTCAAGAGTGTTTGAAAATTGTTTTTGAAAGCTTTTTGAAAAGTGTCGGTGTGAAAAGAAGTTTTGATTTGTTTTTGAATAGAGCAAGTATCTATGAGTCATCTACCTACCCTAAGGAAGTAGGCTGTGTAAATGTCCTTAAGGTAGTGCCATCCCACCATTGAGAGATAGGTAGCACCACCGTTGGAGGTGTTCGGGTCAATTCGAGTTTGTAGGGACGGTGTGGTCACCAGAGCAATAGTAGGACACCTTAGAAGCTACCCTTATGCCATGGTTCATGGACATAAGGACTTACTAAAACGTCCTATACTCGACGACCACGTTTCGAGGGGCAAGGCAATAGTGAGGCGTACCCTAAGAGTGGTGTGTGAATTGTGTGTCATCTTCAGTTATAATTTATCTTGTCATGTATTGAGTGAGCTACGCTTCGATTTTTTTTTGGGCATACATTCTTTCATGTGATTAGCAGTTAAAAGGGTACGGAAATAAAAATGCGGAAAATAAAGGTCCTACGCTATTACAAGGCGCGGGTCCATACATCGCCAAATTAAACAAAGACCCGATTTTGAATAAAAGTGCGGAAAGTAAATGTTCTAATTATCTATTACAAAGCTTTGGGGCAATTACATAAGATTAAAAAGAAAAATAGAAGCAAACGCGCGAAAAGGAATTATAATCGAAGGCGCGAGGGCGTTGGACCCTTTAAGGAATTGAATTGAAATTACTAAATTAATGATTAAAGAAAAGAAGTTATTTTTAATGTTTTCATATTTAATGGAAATAAAGAAAATTAAAAGGAAAAGAAACCCTAATTATACATGTTTTTAATTATTTAAGAAAAAGAATTAAAGTTTAAACCTAATTTACTCGAATTATTTCATTACAAGTTTATTTACAAAGATAATTAATAATTAATAATGATAAGAAATAAAAAGGTTATTTATTAAGAAAAAGAATAAGAAATGCTAAAAACCTTTTTTTTTTTTTATATTTTTTAGTTATTAAGGAAACATTAAAATTAAACCTAAAATTAACTAAATTGATTAATAAAATTTATTTACAAAACCATTAAGGAATTAAAAATTAAATAAACATATTTTATTTTTAATGATTTCTGATTTTTTTTGTGTTTTATGAAAATTAATTTTTATGTAATTAAATAAAACAATTAACATGATTAAAATAAATAAAATAAAAGAATAAAAAGAGAGGAAAAAAATGCAAACATGGGGGGTGGTTGACCCAATTATGGAGGTGTATGGGAAGCATTTTGGCCCAATGAATCAGGGCCCCTTTGACTTTTCCAGCGCGTCTGCATATGGTTGACTGAGGGTGTATGGTGGAGTGCATGACCTAGCCATTGGATGGAGGCTTCTGGGCGCGTGGCAAGCTAGATGGTGAGGCTGTTTGGTGGACCACAGGAGCATGTACTGCATGGAAGTACGTTATGGAAAAAATTATGAAACATAGTAGGGGACCTGGGAATCGAACCCAGGTCCCAATACCTGCATGCGAGCGTGTTTACCAATCGTGCCATTGAGTCACTTTGATATCATAATGGACAATGAATAAGATATGTGAGAAAGTGCTGGTGGCTTGAAAAAACGCGCTAAATTCAAACCGTCCAATCTGGCTAGGACACGTCTACCTTCTTCTTCGTTTTACCTGAAAACATAAGATAGATAGCGGGGGTTTTAAACCCCCACTAACCCTAAACCTGAAAAATAGCGAATAGCATATAATCAAAAAGAAAAAGGGCGCGATGGGTGGATTCCGTTCGTTGGGAGGTCCTGATTCCAATAGTATAGGTTTGAATGGCCAATTGTTCCATATGAAAGAAACCCCAAAATTAGAGCTCTGAAACCCTAGAAATCCCTCATGGTAACTTTGCATACAGGCGATATTAGTTCAATTGGATAACACCATTAGCTTCAGAAAGATCATATTAGTATAAACCAATCATTAAAACACAGTAATCATGCATGAAAAGTCAAATACGAATATGAAAATTTTAGAGGAAAGTCAAGCTTCTATCTACCAATTCCTTGAGTATGGAGGCGTGATTTTGATTGGAAAAGTTCCCTGGTAATGTCAGGAGTGTAATGGAATGGTTATTTGGCTTTGAAACGAGCTCTAGATGTGAAAACAATTTTCAATTTTTTTGGAAAAAATGCAAAGTTGTTCTTTCAATTCTTGCGCAGCTTTCTCTTTTTTGAGCATTAGGTTTTGTTTGTATATGTATGAGGAATCATTCTAGGTCAAAAACAAAGCCCATGATCCATGTATTCAATGCTTTTGAATTTGTGATTTTCAAGCATCTTTTTCAATCTTTTTCATACCTTTCTTATGCCAATCATAGAAGATTCTTTCCTTTTGAGGGATGCACGAAATATTGAGGCCTTAATGAGAGAATATGCTGCACAAAAGGATTTGGAAACCATGATTTGCTATTTTTGTCATATTTAATTTTAATTAAATGAATTAATAATAATAATTATTCAAATAATTAATAAAAAATGATAAAATAATTCCCTTTAAAGTCAATGGGTCGTGCATAGCCTTTGGGTGATGATTCTTGGAAGAAATTGTGGCCCATTAGCAATTTTGAGGCATTTGAAGCAAAGTTGACTTTTCAAAATTCCCAAAAATTTCCCAACTTCCACAAGGCATATCTTGCTCAATTTTTAAGATTTGATCATGTTCTTGGACATTTTGGAAAGGTCTTGAAGTCCTATAACCAATGCCTTTGGTACCATGTCATTTTGATTTACCAATATCAATTTATGGTCTTTGACTTAAAGTGCCTTTTTGTTGACTTTTGAAAATGACCTATAATGTTGAGATTGATAACTTTTTGTGAGAGCATTTCTTGGACTTGAAGTGTGAAGATGAGTTGTAGGAAATGTCATTCTCTTCAAAATGAGCTTTGGATGGAATTTTTCTGATAAACCATGTGGAAGTTATGCCCTGGTCAATTTGCAGTTGACTTTTTCAACTGTCCAAAAATAGAAACTTTTGCATCTTGAGACTTTTTGAGCCATGCTTTGAGAATCATGATCAAGAATTGATCAAATGATGTTTGTGGCTTCAAAATAAGATGTTGACCAAAAATTTTGACTTTTGACTGTCAAATGACCATTTTGCCCCTGTAGTTGACTGTTGAGCAATTAGGGTTTTTGACTGTGCAATTTTGTGCTGTAAGTCTTGAAACTTGGCATAAGGATGCTTGCCAATGTTTATGGGCATATGGGACTTGATTGGACCCTTGAAAACCTCAATTTCTTTGCCAGAACCAAAACCCTAATTTTTTACTGTTAGGAGGCAATTGGACTGTGCAACCTTTGAGAGATTTTGAACCTTGACCTTGGCAAATCTTGAAGAATATGGGAGGGAAAATTTTGGGGTACAACAGTTGCCCCTGTTCAATCTTCTTAAACCTGAGGATGTAAATTGGCTGGCGTGCCTTTCGTAATCCGAAGGTGGAAGATGATTGAACACTAGAGTGCCCAGAAATTTGCGCTCACATAGTAGTGTGATGGTGGGAATGGGCTTACAGATGCCATTTGGAGATTAGTGGATAGGAGGATGGGCTTAAGATGCCATGTTGAGAGGTGATGGATATTTGGATGGGCTTATAGATGCCATCTGGGTGTCGGTTGCGTAAGAGATTCCTTAGCGAGAACTTGCGTACCAGAAAAAGAAAATGAGTACCTGGCCTGTTACAGGCGTTGGTCTTCAAACTCTCTGTGTAGATGTGCCCTGACTGGTTACAGGTATTGGATCCTTAAACCTCTTCAGACGTGCCTTGGCGAGATACAGGAATCGAGTCTAGAGCTTCAAAAGGTGATGAATGAATCAGGGATGGTTACTACTTCAACGGGACGATGAGAGAACCTTGGACGATTACTATCTCAACAGTAACGATGAGAGAACCTGGGGCGATTACTACCTCAACAGTAACGATGAGAGAATCTGGGGCGATTACTACCTCAACAGTAACGATGAGAGAATCTGGGGCGATTACTATCTCAACAGTAACGATGAGAGAATCTGGGGCGATTACTACCTCAACAGTAACGATGAGAGAATCTGGGGCGATTACTACCTCAACAGTAACGATGAGAGAATCTGGGGTGATTACTACCTCAACAGTAACGATGAGAGAATCTGGGGCGATTACTATCTCAACAGTAACGATGAGAGAATCTGGGGCGATTACTACCTCAACAGTAACGATGAGAGAATCTGGGGCGATTACTACCTCAACAGTAACGATGAGAGAATCTGGGGCGATTACTACCTCAACAGTAACGATGAGAGAATCTGGGGCGATTACTACCTCAACGGTAATGATGAGAGAATCTGGGGTGATTACTACCTCAACAGTAACGATGAGAGAATCTGGGGCGATTACTATCTCAACAGTAACGATGAGAGAATCTGGGGCGATTACTACCTCAACAGTAACGATGAGAGAATCTGGGGCGATTACTACCTCAACAGTAACGATGAGAGAACCTTGGATGTCTTCTACTGAGTCTTCATCAGGAAAATCTTTAGGAATCGATTTAACTGGACCAGAGAAGGCCTTTGACTGGATCGGTCATCAAAAAAATCTTTAGGAGTCGATTTAACTGAACCAGGCAAGGTCTTGGAATGACTTCAACTGGATAAGAATCAGAAAAATCTTTAGGAATCGATTTAACTGAACCAGAGAAGGCCTTTGACTGGATCGGCATCATAAAAATCTTTAGGAGTTGATTTAACTGAACCAGGCAAGGTCTTGGAATCTTCAACTAGATCTCCATCAGGAAAATCTTTAGGAATCGATTTAACTGGACCAGAGAAGGCCTTTGACTGGATCGGCATCAGAAAAATCTTTAGGAGTCGATTTAACTGAACCAGGCAAGGTCTTGGAATCTTCAACTGGATCTTCATCAAGAAAATCTTTAGGAATCGATTTAACTGGACCAGAGAAGGCCTTTGACTGGATCGGCATCAGAAAAATCTTTAGGAGTCGATTTAACTGAACCAGGCAAGGTCTTGGAATCTTCAACTGGATCTTCATTAGGAAAATCTTTAGGAATCGATTTAACTGGACCAGAGAAGGCCTTTGACTGGATCGGCATCAGAAAAATCTTTAGGAGTCGATTTAACTGAACCAGGCAAGGTCTTGGAATGGCTGAGGACTTAACTGGATCTTTCCTGAAAGGTAAAGGTCAGTCATATGCAATGCATGATATGGATCAAGCAATGATGTTCTCAACATAAATGAGATTGTATGTTCATGATGCGTATATGCATACTGTAATGTATGGAAATGCGATGTTTATGAATGTATGTTTTTGTCTAGGAAAGTAAATCCTTGACGGGTGCCGGGAAGTCACATCCTGGGCTGATGTTGGAGAATAGTGCTTTGTTGTTTCCGCTGGGGATGATAGTCGCAGGAATACCGGTAGGAGAAGATAACTCCATTGGGGAATAAACTTGGCGAATGGATTATTCTGCGGGGAGAAAATTACTCTAGCGATCTTGATGGGGAACAATACCCTGTGGGAAGAGAGGTATTCTGTTGGGATGCTTGATGATAATTCCGCTGGGGATACCGTTGTTATGTTGGAAGTTTCAATAGACTTCGCTGGGGATGAGAAGACTTCGCCGAGGACGATCTTTCCGTGGCTTTTGGCTGAGGATAACCCAGTTATATCCTGGTAGGGAAATAACCTTTGAATAAAGCCGGGGGGAGCGTTCGTGTTCTGCAGAGGGGGAAGCTTCCAGAATCTACTGGGGATAAGCTTCCTGCTGGGGAGATGGATTCCATTTTTCTGGGGGAACTTCAGACCGGACTCTCCTGGGGGAAATTTTTGAGATATATTGGGGAAGTGGCTCCATTGGATGTCTGGTATACCGCCGGGGAACAATCTTAGATCAAGACTGCCGGGGATGCTTGCTAAGAATGTCTGTGTACTATGCTGAGGAATGTTGAGATCTGCTGGAGGATACCCAACTTCCTTAAGGCTGCCAATATAGCTTTGCTTGGGGAGAATGCATTGACTTGCTGGCTCACTCTCTGGGGAATTAAGATATCTTGGTTACCTTCTTCAGCTGATCATACCTTGTATCTTGTGGATAGAGCAATTAGATCGCTTGGACGATTCATTACTGCCCCTGTTTCTGTGGGAGAAGATACTGGTGGCGTCTTGATAACTGCCGTTTGACAAACCTTCTTCTGATAGGCAAGTGACGAGGCGCCAGGATATAGTCGTACGCTTAAATCCCTAATTTTTGCCTGGACCGCCCTTTCGGGTTTTCAGTCCACCGGGATACCCATTTCTGCCCAAGCCGCCTTTTCAGGTTTTCGACTTGCCGGGTGTACAGATTTCTTTCATTTCATCCCTCATTTTGCCCGAACCCTTTTGGTTCGCCGGGAAGCCCTTATTTTTGCCTAGGTGTGTCAACCTAGCGGGTCTTTGATTATGCGTAGTATCTTTTTCGACTATATCCATGCTCTCAGGATGTAGGGAGGTGCCCCTGTCAGTAGCGTTGTGTAGCCATATTACCAGAAGATGTCTGATCGTGCAAGATTTGTCGCTGGAGTGCCCCAAGTGACTCAGGTGGAGATTTGCCCCAGGCTATTTGACCTTTGAGAGATTCTCCGAATCTTGATTGGACTGCCCCAGATAATAGACCCTGATCATGTCTGCCCCTTGATTGGAAGTGCTTTTGTTCACTAGGTATTCATCGTGCGAATTTCCCTGCTGTTCAAACAAATAGTCATATGCAAACAATGTTATATCAAAATGCAAAGCTTATGTCCGTCTTGAAGTTTTTTGAAAATGCATTTTTTCATAAACACAAGTGAATATTTTTGTACACTGTGATGTCAACTCCGTATTTACCGTAGGCCTTAAGGAGTCAGGATACCATTTGTAACAGTATGCTTTCGAACTAACCCATGCTTCAGCTAGGACTTTTTAAGGGTTATAACGTGGCCTGGTTCACGGTTTAAGAAACAAAGGATAAAGGATCAAATTTATTTGTACCCACCCGCTCTTCGTGATATTCTTCAAACCTAAACTCAGCTGATCATGCGTTAGACCTTGTTTGAGCCTTTGCTCTGAAATTCCCGTGATGGTTCGGATATTGATGATTTATTCTGAATAGGCAGTCATTTTTTGTTTTTGAGGGTTTGTGTGACCTCTTTCCTTTTTTTTTTGTCATCCCTGTTTTTTGCCTGAACTGTTTCTTTTGTGATTACAGTCAGCGAGATGCCTCAGTTTTGTAAGTCTCCTTCATAGGTATTGACTTAATGGGCTTTTTGATTTTTGAAAGATAACGACTGCCTGTCTTTATGGTTATTCGGAACCATCACTGTCTTTTGTTTATTTTGTAAGGACCGCTTTGGTGCCATTTGTTATGCACTTGAGTCAACTGAGAGAACTACCCTGCCCCAGGTTATGATTAATGGTTTCAATTTTCGAAAAGAAAAACTCCTACTTCTTTGGCTCAAAGGGGTTGACGAGGGATTATCTTCCTTATAACTCCAGTGTTTAGGATTTGAAACAATGCCTGTACCTCATCAGCGGGGTCTGTTCAAAAGCTTACTGTAATGATCGCGGTATCGTTTTCGTCATCCTCCCTCAAGAGGCTTAGAATTATTGATCGAGCATTGAACATCACAAAAAATGAAAGCAATTTTAAATAGTGAATACGAAATAATTACTTCAAAACAGACACGTCTAATGCATTAATGAAATAACAATGTTTAACATGAATAAATGTTTGAACAATCAAAAGAAAATCACAACTTGAAAAATTCTAATGAACAAAAGTCTTCTAGTCTCAGGGCTTGTTACTTCAACTGGTGCATCTTGTAGGGATGACAGGAGTATTCAGCCTGGCCCATCTGGGTGAAATCCACAGCTCTTTCATTAATCAGGTCTTGGATCTTATTCTTCAGAGCCCAGCAGTCGTCAGTGTCATGTCCTGGACTGTCAGAGTGGTATGCACATCTTTCCTCAGGATTGTACTTTGGGGAGGTTGTGTTGAGATTCTTAGGAGGGTCTCTTAACGTCACCAGATTCAACCTCAACAATTGTTGTAAAGCTTGAGACGGTGACACGTTGAGCTTGGTGAACTGCCTTTTAGGCTTGTCTGGCTTGCTCTGATCAGTCCGTTATTCTTGGCGAGGTCGTTATTGGACCTGTGAAGTAGTAGCAGCTTGGAGAGGCCCAAACCTTTGACTTCTTGGAGGTTGATTAATGACTTGGTCCCTGACTTGGGCTGGTTGCTTCATGTCTTGATGAAGCTGACTGGTCATGGCCCTCAGCTCTCCCTGCTCCCGAGCTAAGCTTTGGATGAGAGCCCTTTGCCCCAGCATCTGGGTTTTCAATGTGTCTACCTCAGCTTGTAGACGTTTTAGCCGTTCGTCCTTGTCGTCCTCAGCACTGTTCCTGACCAAAGTCCCTGTGAGGAGTGTTCTCAGCTCTTCCTGCCCCTTAGATAGATTCAGGAGGATTTCCCCGAACCGAGTCTCTTTAGCAAGAAGGTCCTGGTTATATTGTTGGGAAGCCATTGCTGAAATAAACAGCGAGAAAGGTAAGTGACCTGCAACAAGGGTACCTGTTATGCAATGATGTGCATGTATGCATGCAATGTTTTCAAGGACCTCGCGGGGTAAACAAGGAAATTGTTAGAGTTGGAAACTGGTAACTTGATTGAAGGTACTTCATATTGTTGAGAGTCCTTCTTCAAGGGTCAAAGGCTCACCATATCCAGTGGGTCATAGCCCCTGACAACCTTGGCTTAGAGGAAAATAAATCCCCTTTTGCCCCTTGCTAGACAGTTTGGTTCATCGTGACCTGCACCACAGACCCTTGAGATCCTTGAAATGGATTAGTCCTTATGCAGGATGTATGCAATGGTATGATGTTATGCTATGCATGGGCTAATGTAGGAAAATCCTATTATGAGTCCCAATTAAGGACTGTAAACAAAACCTGCAAGAAACTCAAGTGTCAGATAACAAGCATGCAAATAGTCAAGTTGGAAGGCACACAAGTCACACAAGAGAAGCCCTTAGAGTTTAGGCCAGCATGGGGTCTAGGTATTACCCTCTTTCAGTTTGTTGGTTAAGACCTGTCCTATCAGAAGTAATCGGGTTCTAGAGGATCCCAATATCACTGACTACCCTCAATCGGTCATAACTCCAGCATCGCAATCTTTTCTTGCGGCCAGAACCATCACGAGAGTTTAGCCTCAATGGGCGTAGCTTACTGCTACTGTTCTATTGGTCAAGTTGGGTCATTTAAGGTTCTAAGGTCGGTTGGTGCTTAATGACTCCTCAGAAGACCCATATTCTCCTCGTTGCGACACAAGGGATATCGGTACAGACCAAGGTGCCACACCAATGTAGCCACTGCTTCACCCATGTCGGTCTACGCCGGACAGGTCCCTCACAGCTTATGCTACCTAAACAGGGTATCCCCAGATCCGGGTTAGGATCTATGTAACTCCGATGCAACCCACAATTTAAAGCAAACAAGTCAAAACAATTGAAAACACAGTTATGAACTATCCTAAGGTACACCTCACTTTAAGTCTCCCCAACAGAGTCGCCAGTTCTGTGATCGGTGGATCTGGAACTGACTGTTTAACGATGGTTCGCGAAATGTCGCGGAAGCAAGAGTCGCCACCGTCTTTTATTTTCTCCAACATGGAAAGGACAAAAGCACAGAAAAATTCCTTATGAGATTGTTTCTCGGTTCGGGAGGTAGATTTATAGAAAGGGAAGGTATTAGCACCCTTTCTATCCATGGTTATCCATGGGCTCTTAGATACTTGCTCATTTGTGTTTTCAAAGTGTTTGTTTGCTTTTCAAAGTGAGTGGTTTTGAAAACGTTTCGTTTAAAAGTTTCAGATCGACTCTTGTATCAGTCCTCAAGAGTGTTTGAAAAATTGTTTTTGAAAGCTTTTTGAAAAGTGTCGGTGTGAAAAGAAGTTTTGATTTGTTTTTGAATAGAGCAAGTATCTATGAGTCATCTACCTACCCTAAGGAATTAGGCTGTGTAAATGTCCTTAAGGTAGTGCCATCCCACCATTGAGAGATAGGTAGCACCACCGTTGGAGGTGTTCGGGTCAATTCGAGTTTGTAGGGACGGTGTGGTCACCAGAGCAATAGTAGGACACCTTAGAAGCTACCCTTATGCCATGGGTCATGGACATAAGGACTTACTAAAATGTCCTATACTCGACGACCACGTTTCGAGGGGCAAGGCAATAGTGAGGCGTACCCTAAGAGTGGTGTGTGAATTGTGTGTCATCTTCAGTTATAATTTATCTTGTCATGTATTGAGTGAGCTACGCTTCGATTTTTTTTTGGGCATACATTCTTTCATGTGATTAGCAGTTAAAAGGGTGCGGAAATAAAAATGCGGAAAATAAAGGTCCTACGCTATTACAAGGCGCGGGTCCATACATCGCCAAATTAAACAAAGACCCGATTTTGAATAAAAGTGCGGAAAGTAAATGTTCTAATTATCTATTACAAAGCTTTGGGGGCAATTACATAAGATTAAAAAGAAAAATAGAAGCAAACGTGCGAAAAGGAATTATAATCGAAGGCGCGAGGGCGTTGGACCCTTTAAGGAATTGAATTGAAATTACTAAATTAATGATTAAAGAAAAGAAGTTATTTTTAATGTTTTCGTATTTAATGGAAATAAAGAAAATTAAAAGGAAAAGAAACCCTAATTCTACATGTTTTTAATTATTTAAGAAAAAGAATTAAAGTTTAAACCTAATTTACTCGAATTATTTCATTACAAGTTTATTTACAAAGATAATTAATAATTAATAATGATAAGAAATAAAAAGGTTATTTATTAAGAAAAAGAATAAGAAATGCTAAAAACCTTTTTTTTATATATTTTTTAGTTATTAAGGAAACATTAAAATTAAACCTAAAATTAACTAAATTGATTAATAAAATTTATTTACAAAACCATTAAGGAATTAAAAATTAAATAAACATATTTTATTTTTAATGATTTCTGATTTTTTTTGTGTTTTATGAAAATTAATTTTTATGGAATTAAATAAAACAATTAACATGATTAAAATAAATAAAAGAAAAGAATAAAAAGAGAGGAAAAAAAATGCAAACATGGGGGGTGGTTGACCCAATTATGGAGGTGTATGGGAAGCATTTTGGCCCAATGAATCAGGGCCCCTTTGACTTTTCCAGCGCGTCTGCATATGGTTGACTGAGGGTGGATGGTGGAGTGCATGACCTGGCCATTGGATGGAGGCTTCTGGGCGCGTGGCAAGCTAGATGGTGAGGCTGTTTGGTGGACCACAGGAGCATGTACTGCATGGAAGTAAGTTATGGAAAAAATTATGAAACATAGTAGGGGACCTGGGAATCGAACCCAGGTCCCAATACCTGCATGCCAGCGTGTTTACCAACCGTGCCATTGAGTCACTTTGATATCATAATGGACAATGAATAAGATATGTGAGAAAGTGTTGGTGGCTTGAAAAAACGCGCTAAATTCAAACCGTCCAATCTGGCTGAGACACGTTTACCTTCTTCTTCGTTTTACCTGAAAACATAAGATACCACTAACCCTAAACCTGAAAAATAGCGAATAGCATATAATCAAAAAGAAAAAGGGCGTGATGGGTGGATTCCGTTCGTTGGGAGGTCCTAATTCCAATAGTATAGGTTTGAATGGCCAATTGTTCCATATGAAAGAAACTCCAAAATTAGAGCTCTGAAACCCTAGAAAGCCCTCATGGTAACTTTGCATACAGGCGATATTAGTTCAATTGGATAACACCATTAGCTTCAGAAAGATCATATTAGTATAAACCAATCATTAAAACACAGTAATCATGCATGAAAAGTCAAATACGAATATGAAAATTTTAGAGGAAAGTCAAGCTTCTATCTACCAATTCCTTGAGTATGGAGGCGTGATTTTGATTGGAAAAGTTCCCTGGTAATGTCAGGAGTGTAATGGAATGGTTATTTGGCTTTGAAACGAGCTCTAGCTGTGAAAACAGTTTTCAATTTTTTTGGAAAAAATGCAAAGTTGTTCTTTCAATTCTTGCGCAGCTTTCTCTTTTTTGAGCATTAGGTTTTGTTTGTATATGTATGAGGAATCATTCTAGGTCAAAAACAAAGCCCATGATCCATGTATTCAATGCTTTTGAATTTGTGATTTTCAAGCATCTTTTTCAATCTTTTTCATACCTTTCTTATGCCAATCATTGAAGATTCTCTCCTTTTGAGGGATGCACGAAATATTGAGGCATTAATGAGAGAATATGCTGCACAAAAGGATTTGGAAACCATGATTTGCTATTTTTGTCATATTTAATTTTAATTAAATGAATTAATAATAATAATAATTCAAATAATTAATCAAAAAGGATAAAATAATTCCCTTTAAAGTCAATGGGTCGTGCATAGCCTTTGGGTGATGATTCTTGGAAGAAATTGTGGCCCATTAGCAATTTTGAGGCATTTGAAGCAAAGTTGACTTTTCAAAATTCCCAAAAATTTCCCAACTTCCACAAGGCATATCTTGCTCAATTTTTAAGATTTGATCATGTTCTTGGACATTTTGGAAAGGTCTTGAAGTCCTCTAACTAATTCCTTTGGTGCCATGTCATTTTGATTTACCAATCTCAAGTTATGGTCTTTGACTTAAAGTGCCTTTTTGTTGACTTTTGAAAATGACCTATAATGTTGAGATTGATAACTTTTTGTGAGAGCATTTCTTGGAATTGAAGTGTGAAGATGAGTTGTAGGAAATGTCATTCTCTTCAAAATGAGCTTTGGATGGAATTTTTCTGATAAACCATGTGGAAGTTATGCCCTGGTCAATTTGCAGTTGACTTTTTCAACTGTCCAAAAATAGAAACTTTTGCATCTTGAGACTTTTTGAGCCATGCTTTGAGAATCATGATCAAGAATTGATCAAATGATGTTTGTGGCTTCAAAATAAGATGTTGACCAAAAAATTTGACTTTTGACTGTCAAATGACCATTTTGCCCCTACAGTTGACTGTTGAGCAATTAGGGTTTTTGACTGTGCAATTTTGTGTTGTAAGTCTTGAAACTTGGCATAAGGATGCTTGCCAATGTTTATGGGCATATGGGACTTGATTGGACCCTTGAAAACCTCAATTTCTTTGCCAGAACCAAAACCCTAATTTTTGACTGTTAGGAGGCAATTGGACTGTGCAACCTTTGAGAGATTTTGAACCTTAACCTTGGTAAATCTTGAAGAATATGGGAGGGAAAATTTTGGGGTACAACAACAACTATCTGTGGACAACTGATTATAGATTAATACCTGAAACAAGACAGGACAACTATCTTCATGAGCAGATTAAAGATTAACTCTCGAAACAAGACGTGGAAACTATCTTTCTTTCTCTAAGGTTAGAGATTAATTCGTGAAACAAGCCAGAGCAACTATCTCAACGACCAACAAAAGAAAGTTCCATATTAATTCCTGAAACAAGACAAGGAAACTATCTGTGAACAACTGATTATGGATCAATTCCTGAAACAAGACGACTATCTACACGACCAAGTGAAGCAATCTTACACGGGTTCCTCCTCATGATCTACATATGCAGCTTAACACGAGCTCATCCTGAAGCAATCTTTTACGGGTTCCTTCTCATGATCTCCAGATGCAGATTTACATAGGCTCATCCTGAAGCAATATTACATTGGTTCATTCTCATGATCTCCACATACAGATTTACACTGGCTCATCCTGAAGCTATCTTACACGGGTTCCTTCTCATGATCTCGAGATGCAGCTTTACACGCGCTCATCCTGAAGCAATCTTACACGGGTTCCTTTTCATGATCTCCAGAGGCAACTTTACACGGGCTCATCCTGAAGCAATCTTACATGGGTTCCTTCTCATGATCTCCATATGCATCTTTACACGGGCTCATCCTGAAGCAATCCTACACGGATTCCTTCTCGCAATTTTCAGATGCAGTTTCACACAGACTCATCCTGAAGCAGCCCTACACATGCTCCTTCTCATATATCTCCAGATGAAGTTTAACACGGACTTATCCTGAAGCAGCCTTACACGGGCTCCTTCTAATATATTTCCATATAACAGTTAATTTCATTTTCCCTAGTAAGTTACTGCGAAGCCTGGATTTCAACCAGAAAACAGCTAACTTTCATCTCTCCAGTCCAGAGATAACTCCTCAGTAGAGCCATGGACAACTAAAGCTCCTAGACTCTATTCCCCACAAAGTTTTCTTCAAGCAAGAGAACAATAGAAATCAACATTCTCCAGCGGAGTCCTCCTCAGACAACATGAACAGGAATCCCCACAAAGAGACCTCTTATGAAGTCAACATCTACTTTGGATGGCATCTTTAAGCCCATCTCCGACAACTCTCAGTCATCTTCTCCAAATGGCATCTGTAAGCCCATTCCTAATATCATCGACCAACATCGTTACTCCATGCGAGTGCAAATTTCTGGACACTCTAGTGTTCAATCATTTCCACCTTCAGATCACGAAAGGCATACAAGCCAATCTAAATCCTCGGGTTTAAGAAGATTGAACAGGGGAAGCTGTTGTACCCCAAAATTTTCCCTCCCATTTTATTCAAGGCATGCGCTCATTAAGGTCCTCAATTGCTCAAGGTTGGCCAAGAATTGACAAGATAAATTCTCCTCCTAAGCAATGGATTTCCATCTAAGGTTTCATTTCTCACAAAGAATTTTGGTTTGCAAGGGCTTCAAATGATTTTCATGGCACCCTATACGCCTCAGTATAATGGCATAACAAAAAGAAAGAAAATAAGTGTACATGACAAGGTGTAGGTCGAAAGCTAAGAATACGCCTAAGAGCTTTTGGGTCGAAGCAGCTTCGACAGCAGTATGCAGTCTAATCTGATGCCCAATGAAGCACTAGGATCGAAGGAAGGATAGTTCAAAAGAAATAGTGAGGAGGATTTTATGATGGCTTCGATTGATGAAGAGCTAGTAAAGAGCTTCGAAAGGTTCGTTTTTGAACCACTGAAATATAAGCCATTTGAAGCATTACAAGGAAAGACACCTCAACTGTCATGTTGATTGAATTGGCGCTTCGAAAAGAAGAAGAGTTTGAATTCGAAAGCTTTGGTCTTATGGTTTAAAGGACATGCATGTACCTAGACGGGCGAGGAAGAAGCTAGATGATAGTGAAGTCTTGGTACTCATAGGTTACCATTCGATTGGTGCATACAAGTTGTATTCACCAATCGAAGATGAACTAATGAGCAAGAAAGATATTATTGTAGACAAAAGGAAAGGGATTCGAAGACACAGTTACAACTGTGTTTGAAGGAAAGAACAAAACGAAGCTTCGACATTCCAAGATGAAGAGGTGATACTTTGATTGGTCGAATTGAGTGGAAGGAGATTGAAAGGAGCAGAATGAAGCTTTGACCAGTCAAAAGGAAAAGGTGATACTTCGATTGGTCGAATAAAGTGGAAGGAAATCAAAAGGAGCAGAATGAAGCTTTGACCAGTCAAAAGGAAGAGGTGATACTTCGATTGGTCGAATTGAGGGAAAGGAGATCGAAAGGATCAAGAACTGTTTGATTAGGCTGATGATTCCAGATCAGGCAACCAATGCAGATGAGGACTTAATCGAAGAAGCCATGATGATGAAGCCTTGAGCAATTCGAATTGGAACTCAGAGCCATCGAAAAGAGCAAAGCTTGAGAGCATTTGAAAGAATCAAGATGTGAAAAGTTGAAACGAACACCTAATGGGATGAAACCTGTCCAGGTTCACTCAAAGTCCAAAATGGTAGAAAATATCTCAAAATGGAAACTTTTTTAAATCTTTAGATTTTGCTTTCAAAGCCATGGTTAATGGCTGATTCATGCCATTTTCATTCACCTAGCTAAGAGTATAGGGAGAAGCGTGCTAGCTTCTATGATCTATGGTGTAAGAAGAAATGGAGTTAATGGTATTGGTTATGATCCTCATGAAAAATATAAATCTGATAAGGAAAACATACCAACCACCTTACACCCTCATTTTATATCTGTTGGGTTTGTTCCAAAAGAAGATGAAAAAGATGAAGAGAAATCTGATTGGAATCTGATGATAATCAATTGGCTAAACCAAATAGTTTTAACACTTGTAAATATGATTTTTCCTCTGCTAAGGCCAACGTTGTTCACAACTCTTGTAGAACTAACAAGAAAGGACCCATGAAATTGTGGGTACTAAAGGATAAGATAATCTATGTTGCAAACATCCTTAGAAGTGCAATTGAAACACCTATCTTGGCACCTGGACTCTGGCTACTTGCATCACATAATGGGAAAAAGGCATATGCTCCAAAGTCTAGAACTTAAGCCTGGATATGCCATGGGTTTTAGAGGTGATCAAAAGGTAAAGATCATAGGCTCCGGAACAGTTGTTGTTAGTTAAAAGGATGGCTATATCATTTCTCAATGAAAGGAAGAGAAATAACACTTATAAGATCAGACTTTCTGACCTTATAAAACTAAAATTAATATTTATCATGTCTATTAACAAGGAGAAGTGGACGTGGCTCAAATGTTTAAATTATGTTAGCTTGAGAAAGATTTCTCATCTTGACAAGCTTATCAAAGGCCTGCCTTAACAAATGTTTGTTAGACGATGGCACATATCTAGACGGGGGTGAATAGAGGCGCAAATTTTTTTTCTAGACACAAATCTAGAATTTAATTTGTTTTCAAAACTTTTGATGCGGAAGCAATTAACTGGATAAGTCGTCTAAAAAACAACTTATTGGAAACTCTGATATACAAATTATGAAAGATAAATCTATGAGACAAAATTGAGTAATTAATTAATAAAAACTCAAATAAAAAATTCACTTATTTATTGTTTGAACAGAATCACTTTGCAATGCTATTTCCATGGCTAAATAATCAAAGAACTAACTTGATCATTTTATCAAACACTTGGCGTGCAAGTGAATTTTCAGAATTCTCTTTGATTAGTGTTGATATACAAAGCCACTTATAATCAAAATTGATTATCAGCTATATCCACACCTATTTCAAAAATAGATTTTGAAAGAAAAATTTGTACAATTCAATTGACATCACAGTGCTATTTGATAAAAAAGATTGATAAAATTCAAAGCAAGTAAAAGCGGAAAAGTAAAAACAACACAAGGAATTTGTCTATAGAGTTCCCTATTGTCGTCCTCGTGTGTAGGTACGTCTGTGCCTAATTCCAATAGAACTAGGATAATTTTTATATGCAAAAATGTTTAATACAATGAAAGAGTTAGAAACAACAATACAAAATTCTCCAATTTGGTGTTGATGCTCCTTCTTCTAACCTTTGATCTTAAGCAAGATCAAATCAACCGACAAATGCAACCTATTCGCAGCTTAAGTTACTTCCTTAAAAGGATTTCAAATACCCCAAGGTTCCTTGCAAAGATTTCAACCACTCCAAGGGATTTTTCACTCGAATAAATCCATTGCAAACTATCAACACAAGATCACTAATTCTATCATCCAATTCTTGCTACTTCCTTAAAAAGATTTCAACCACTTTAAGGTTCCTTGAAAAGATTTCAAACACTCCAAGGGATTTTTCACATGGACGATTCCTTCTCGCACGATCTTGCACGAAAACCCCCAATTCAACAAATGAAGTTGGAGGAAAAACCCGATGGTTTTTTTTTATGAAGACCCCTACAAGAACTTAACCCAAACCAATAGGAAATCTTCAATTCTTCGTCTAGATGGAACCTTGATGAAACATCATCACAATGTAATGTTGGTGTGTATGTGTAGATTAGAAGGTTAAAGATGAAGAGAAAAAGTAGGCTAACTTTATCATATCATCAAGTTAGGAATGATGCATGAATGGGTATTTATAGTTTGAAAGCGTTTAGGGCAAAAAGGACAAATTTGGAATAAAAGAAAATGAAAATTTGACCAAAAAAGAATTTATGTGTCAACCTTAAAATCGTATGTGTCGACACATACTTTATAAAAAGACTGCATGTGTCAACCTAAAGGACTCTATGTGTCGACCTAAGCAAGTTAATAGTTACAAGCTTTAAAACGTGAGTAAATGTGCCGACCTGAAATATGGATGTGTCGACACATAAAATAAAAATTTCTGCAGTTTCAGAAATCTTTCAGTATGTGTCGACATGTATGATGCATGTGTCGACCTATGACTTACAAAAGCTCACAGGCTTTAAAACGAAGTAACATGTGCCGACCTGAAACTCGGATGTGTCGACACATGCAAGACAAAAATGTGCTGAAAGTATTTTTCAATGAGTTTGGTCAATTTCAAAATGATTTTTGATGGTTCCAAAGACCTATAATACAGAGGAGTTCCATAAGACAAATAAATAAAATTAATTTTACCGTCGTACCATCTTTCCCGGTTTGACATCATGCAAAACACCGTATATTGAAGTTGTACTAAAAAAATCCCCCTTTTTGATAATGGCAAAACTCTCGACGATGCATTTCAAAGGCTCCCTCTATCTTTATGCTTCCTATCCTCATCTCGCATAGGCTTCTCCCTCTTTGACAACATGAAAAAGAAGATAACAACTGCTTATAAGTACCAAAGTTTCCAAACAATTAACAAATACCAAACAGAGGCAAATTTTGCATATAAGATCAACAATTACATATCCTCATATATATGTGATGATGCAAACTTTTAAATAACGGGCAACACACACCACAACAAATGTAATGTAATTCAAAATCAATGAGAATAAATTTAAGCGTCATGAGCATGTAACATTTCATAATGGAGCTCCCAGTGTCGCACATGGATGTGCCAACCATAGCAACAACATAGTATCACTACTAACACCAAAGTGAAAATGACAACATGAACCATACATTGCAAAATAAAATAAGGGAAATAACCATAGCACATGCTTTCACTTTGAGAACATATATATATATATATATATATATATATATATATATATATATATATATATATATATATATATATATATATATATATATATATATATATATATATATATATATATATATATATATATATATATATATATATATATATATATATATATATATATATATATATATATATATATATATATATATATATATATATATATATATAGTCATTGTAAGCATATAGAACAAGAACACACAATGGCTGTTGATCGGGAATTTTTAGAAATGAACATTCATGGTTTTTATCATTTGAAAGTATATGAAGAATTTTTGAAAGAAATCTAGGAATAAGCATTTAGGTTAGACTTACGTTCAAGGAGAAATTGAAATAATATTACGTTACTCTTGAAGGGTTGGAAGTTGACCTCACAAAGCATTACACACCCAAACACATAGTTAGAGAGAACACTCAAAGTGGAAGTAACTAGAGAGAACTAGGAAACATTTGAGATATCAATGATCCCCAATTCTCCACGTATGTTGACAAAAGATTTAGTTGCGAGTGGTTTAGTGAAAATATCGGCAAGTTGGTTTTTACTATCAACATGCTCAAACACAACATCTCCTTTTTCAACATGATCATGAAGAAAGTGGTTACGTATCTCAATGTGTTTAGTCCTTGAATGTAGTATCAAATTTTTGGTTAAGTTTATAACACTAGTGTTGTTTGAGCCATAAAATTAGAGCACAATAACTACCGGCTGCCACGTATTCCACCTCGGTAGTTGAAAAAGCTACGGAAACTTGCTTTTTACTATGCCAACTTACCAAATATTTTGCAAATAAGTGACAAGTTCCACTAGTACTTTTCCTATCCAATTTGCAACCGACAAAATTGGAATCGAAATAACCAACCAAATTATAATTGTTTCACTTGGAATACCAAAGCCTGAATTTTGAGGTACCAATAAGGTATCTAAAGATTCGTTTTACGGCTTTTAAATGAGATTCCTTGGGAACCTCTTGATATCGTGCACACATACAAACACTAAACATAATATCAGGACGAGATGTTATAAGATAGAAAAGAGAACCAATCATACCCATACTATACCTTTTTACCTCAACGTTCTTACCTTTCTCATCCTTGTCCAAATTACTGTCCATTTCGAATCTCTTAAGCAATTCGAGAAATACTTGGTTTGAAATACAAATGTTCCTTCATCAAATTGTTTGATTTGTAGCCAGAGAAAGTAATTCAACTCCCACATTAGGCTCATCTCAAACTCTCTCTGGATAAGCTTAGAGAACTCCTTGACAAGATGCATATTAGTAGATTCAAAAATGATATCATCTACATAAATTTGAACTAATAAAATATGCTTTCTTTGATTTTTAATAAAGAGAGTAGTGTCAACTTTCCCTTTAGAGTATCCTTGTTCTAGCAAAAATTTGCTAAGTCTATCATACCATGATCTAGGGGCTTGTTTAAGACCGTACAATGCATGTTTAAGCTTGAAAACATGATTAGGAAACTCAAATTCGGGAGGTTGAGAAACATACACCTCTTCACTTATGTATCCATTAAGGAATACACTTTTTACGTCAGTTTGAAATGATTTGAAATTCTTAGAACAAACATAAGCTAATAAAAGGCATATAGCCTCAAGCCAGACCACCAGAGCATAAGTATCCTCATAGCCAATTCATTCCTCTTGGTTATACCCTTGAGCCACAAGATGGACCTTATTTCTTGTTATCACACCATGTTTGTCAAGCTTATTCCTAAATACCCATTGGGTGCCTATAATTTGATGATTTGTAGGATGAGGGAGAAGTTCCCAAACGTCATTTATTTCAAATTGGTTTAATTCTTCTTGCATGACAATAAGCCAATGCTCATCAAGTAAGGCATCATTAGTATTTTTAGGTTCAACTTGTGATACATAAGCATGATGACAATAAAGACTACTTATTTTAGAGCGATTCGTTACTCCTTTTTTGATATCACCTATAATATTGTCAAGTGGATGATCTTTGGAGGTTCTCCACTCTAAAGGAAGACCATGATTTTCTTGTTGGCCTTTATCATCTTTCTTTTCTTGGGAGATATCATCATCCTCCTCAATTTCCACCACTTTAGGTTGATTAAATCCTTCATCGGTGTCTTTGAGTATGTCTTTTGTGGATGCACATGAAAAGAAATACCTTTCCCAACACTATTTGGGGAAGTCTCATCAAAAGTAACATGAACAGACTCTTCAACGATAAGTAATCTCTAGTTATAAACTCTATATGCTTTACTAGATTGAGAGTGTCCAAGAAAAATACCTTCATCGACTTTCGCGTTAAATTTTCCAAGATTGTCTTTTCCATTATTTAAAACAAAACATTTACATCCAAAGACATGAAGATGAGATAAATTTGGTTTTCTACCTTTCAAAAGTTCATAAGGATTTTTGTCCAGAATTGGACAAATAATTATCCTATTCAAGACATAACATGTCGTGCTAATAGAATCGGCCCAAAAATATTTTGGTAGACAACAATCATTGAGCATTGTTCTTGCCAACAACGCTAAAATGGGATTTTTCCTCGCAACAACACCATTTTGTTGTGGAGTTCTAGGAGCTGAAAGTTATGTTAAATACCAAATTTATCACAATATTCTTCAAAGAGGTAGTTTTCAAATTCACCTCCATGATCACTTCGAATAGCAACTATCTTTGAGTTCATATTATTTTGAGAAATCTTGGCAAAATGTGTGAAAGCTATGAATGTTTCATCTTTGCTACGTAAGAAAAAGTCCAATAAAATCTAGAGTGATTATCATCTACAATCACTAAACCATAGTAGTTTCCACCTATGCTTTTAGTCTACGAGGGACCAATCAAATCTATGTGAAGGAGCTCAACTGGCCTTGATATAGTAATAACTTTCTTTGATTTAAAAGAGGCCTTTGTTTGCTTACCCTTTTGACATACATAGGTGGTCTTTAGAAAATTTTATTTTGGTAGACCGATTACTAAATCTTTTGAGACAATTTTATTGAGTAAATCAAAATTGAGATGAGCTAGACGTATATGCCATAGCCAAAAGTCTTCACTCAAGCTATTAAGACATTAAGCATTATTCAAGGAAATCTCTCTTAAGTAAAGCATATAAATGTTAACACTCAAACCCTTAAAAATACAATCCTTCTTTTCAATATGTTCAATTATGTGAAATACGGTGGGAGAACTGACTTGTTTTTGTGTTTTATCACAAATGTTGCGGATAACAAGAGTCGCCACCGACTTTTCTTTTATCCAATAAGGAAAGGTGAACAGAACAGGAAATACCTTTTAAGAATTTGAGTTATGAAAAGGGAAGGTGTTAGCACCCTTTTCATCTGTAGATATCTACGGGCTCTTAATTGCTTAGCTCACTTTTGAAACTTTCTTTGTGTGTGTTTTGAAAAAAAAATTGAAAATGCCAATGTAAGGCAGTCTGCTTTATAATAACCCTTGCATCAGTCTTCAAGTGTGTTTATAAAGCGTTTGAGAGTAGTTGTTTTGAAAGTGTGGGGTGCGAAAATTATTTTAAATTGAGAGCAAGCAATTAAGGGTTTCCTTACCCACTGAAAGGTCTTTCAATATTCTTTTTCCTTCTCCGTTATGGATGGTGCTATCCATACCATTAGTTGGTAGGTAGCCCCATCCATTAGATGTGAAGGGAAAGGCGTAAGGTCGTCATTATGGTTATAGAAGGCAACATGTAGGGATACCTTAGCAATTTCAAGGGACTTTCATCATATATTCGTAGGCAACATCAAGGGACAAGATCATTTCTCGTAGGCAACTTCGAGGGACATCGCAGGACTATGATCTTTATGATGACTTTAATCGAGGATCTTTGCTAATGGTATCCCTACGTTCGAGGGACATGACCATTGTTTTTTAAAAGGAAACAGAGAGAGAGGCTACCTTAGAGGTGTATATGTGCAAATGATTCAGTTCAGTTATATTTGTCTTGAGAGTTAGGGTTATCTAACGATTGATTTTAAATCTTACCATACAAGCCTATTACTAACAGTTAAATATATACAAACAAGCAAGCATAATAGAGGTGCAGAAAGTAAAGTGCGGAAAAGTAAACCCTAATTAAGGTATTACAAGGCTTTGGGGCAGATACAATAGTATAAATTTGCGAGAAATAAAACTACAACTATTACAAAAAAAATTGGGCGACCTATACAATTTCTCTAAGAAAGTAAAGGTGCAAATAAATAAGAAAATGTTAGAAAAGATGTTTTAAAGTCCTAAAATCTAAAACGTAAGAAATTAATTTTTTCTGTGTATTTTTGTGGAAAATAATTTAAGTTAATAATTAATAAAAACCTAATTATTCTAATTAATTTTACAAATTAAAAAATAAGACCTAAAATCTAATTAAATGAAAAAAGTTAATTAAGAAAACCTAAAAGACTATTTTTTTGATTGATGTAATATTCTGATTTTTATATGTTTTGATTTTAATTGTAAAAAAGAAATAAACTGTGAAAATGGAGTTTCAAAGAGAGGTTTCGGTCGTTCCCTAGCCATGGTAGCTCATCATCCCTACGTTAAAGCTTACATTTTCTTATTCTAACCTGTTCTAAACACCATGATGAACTCATTCGTGCACACGAAATTAGTTAAATATGCATAGATTAAAAGATTCAAATTCAAGAAAAATTACCAAAACCGGCGGGCTTGTGTAAGCTATTCCAGGCATGAATAGATTTGTTTTTAGACTTGGTAAGATTCCTAGGAGCTTCAGGAACACGATTTGAGGCTTGGTTTTGATTAAGAGTGGTTGGAATTTTTTATACGAGTTTGCACCTTTCTTTAAAAATTTGTGATTTTGAAACCTTGCTTCTATGGCAGCCACTTTGTGTCTTTTGTACTTGAGTGTTGCATGTGTTTATAAAGGAATGAAATGGAATAAGAACAAGAAAAGAATCTTATACCATTATGTCACAATTCATTGCAAAGAAAACACATTGAAATATTTCCGAAATTGTTTTAAAAACATTCCATACTTGAAGATTCTTGTTCCCAACATGTTTTCACGGTTTTGGAAAGCTCTTATGAGGTCTTGGGCCTTCTATAAGATATCCAAATGAAGTGCACACTCCCTTTGGTCCATCAACTCATATTTTATTTGATTTATTTTGACTTAATTTGAATAAAATCAAAAAAAAAATCAAAGTAATGCATAAATGGACTTAGAGGTCCTCTAAGTTTTTTTAAACATGTTTAAACCTCAGAAGTTAGGTCCATTAGTCCAAAAGTTCAAGATTTCTCAAATGAAGTTTCATGCATTTTCTCAAAAATTTCCCAACTTCGACCAATCATAACTCTCTCAATTTTCATTAGTTGAAGGTGATGTTGGACGTTTTGGAAAGCTCAATATGTCCTCTACAATCTCTATATTTATCATGTTTTCATTTGAAGACTTTATCTTGATGTAAGTTGTCGTTACAAAAAGTGTTTTTTTGTTGACTTTTGAAATGACTTGTAATGTATTGGCTTATATATCTCAAATGATGCATTTTTTGGACTTGAGATTAGAGAATCCAAGGTGTAGATAATTGAATTCCATTCTAAATGAGATTTTGTTGGGGAAAATATGATGAAGCGTATGAAAGTTATGCTTGGTCAAAGTTCAGTTGACTTCTCCTAAGGAAACCCTAATTTGACAACTTTTGACTTTTGTTGATTTGAGGATTTTTCTTGAGGAATCATGATCAACCCTTGATCAAATGATGAATATCACTTCAAAATGTTGATGTTGACCAAAAATATTGAAGTTTGACTCTATGTTGGCCACAGTTGACATTTTACCCTATATAGTTGATTTTCCATCGTTTGGGCAATTGATTGAGCAAACTTGTGATGCAAGGCTTGAAACTTGATATGAGAATTATTGAAGACCTATGGAGAACCCTGTTCTTGAAATATGTCAGTTAGGTATGCCATGCAAAGTCCACCTAAAAGCAGTGAAATCAAGGAGTTTGTGTATTGCAAAAGGAGAGAAGATCCTAAAATGCTACAGAAGGTAGATATTGCCTAGACTAAAATATTTAGGAAATGGAAATATTTCTTTAGACACAAGGAGCTGATAGCTTTCGGACCCTATGCTGATTGGGTCAAATAAAGAGTGAGAACACTCTTGTTACTGTTCTCAAAAGAAGATCCTCTATACCCACAACCTGATGAGTTGCAAAATGATGTTCCTAAGGAGTGTTCCTACCAAGTGCATAGTGAGAATAAAACCTTCGCATAGACATGGAAGCCAAAGAAATAGAGTTATATTTCTTATGAGAGGAAAATAAAGAATTAGCTCGCAATCAAAGCGTATGAGAGGACCGATACATCTAGAAAGAGATCAAAAGTTGAAGACAGTTCTATTTCTATTGAAGATCACCATAGAATTATTGTCGAGATTAAAAATAAGTACAAGAAGAAGTGCCGAGATTGTGATATCCTCAAAGTATCCAAGGCTAAAGTAGAGAAGAGATCCAAAGCCAAAGTCAAAGTCCTGGAGAAGAAACTTCTAGAAAAAGGTGCCCAGTTTGAAAAAGAGAATACCCAGAGGCTTGTAGTAGAGGCTCAACTCAAGGGGTGTAGTTTTCATTTAGCACAGGCCATCGAGGAAATTGCAAAGCTAAAAACTCAGATGGGGAAATAAAGACTTTCGAGCCAGTTAGAGTTTGACATTTATGTGTTGTTTTCTTTTCAAAAAATCACCACCATACTTGTTGGTTGGGGTTTTGTCTTCTATGATGTACTATGTTTGTTTTGTATGAACTCAGTTTGATTCGAAGTTTTATGAAAGAGCAGTATTGGCCATTATGTTCCCTCTCGTTTATTGACTGTATCTCTTGCCTTGTTGCTTGTTATTTCTTTGATAATTTGAAAATATTCTTGAATACTCTGGAAATGACTAACATATCATGCATATCATTCATATCATGCATTACAGGTTTATTCAAACCAGACTTCTTATCTTTTGGCTCTACTTTTTATTAGCATAATTCTACAAGACGACTACCCATTGTTATTCTACTAGAGCAACCTACCACACATCATATGGAACAAGTACAAACAGAACTAGCTGAGGTGAGGGCCCAGCTGGCCAATCAGATGACCCAGTTTATGGAGGTCGTTATTAATGTGAACATAAGGCATGACGAGCTCATGGATCATGTTGAAAACACTCGGAGGAATAAAGTTGATACTGGAAATCGGGGTTTATTCGAAGATGTTTTTGTCGGGCTCGACAATAACTATCATGAAAACGTGCAGGGGAAGCCTCGCCAGGACCCCTATAATCCATTTCATGAGCGAGGCTTGCATGACAACCGTGGTCGTTTCCCACCACCAGCCGAGTCTCATCTCCTTACTGAAAGAGGGGTTCATCAGAATGGGAGAAATTACCAGATGTCAGAGTTTGATCACGATAACAATTAGGACCAATATTTTGTGCACATCTCTGAACCAGGTTTTCATACTGAGGAAAGGAAGTATTACATGATAGAAGATCCCTTGGAAGCTATTGAAGATCAGGGTGTCCTTGGGATGGATGCAAATGATCTAGGTTTGGTACCAGGAGTGAGGGTTCCTCCTAAATTCAAACCCCATGTGTTCGGAAAATGCAATGGGTCTAAATGTCCAAATACTCATGCCAAGGCATACTACCATAAAATTTCAGTTCACACTGAAGATAAAGGTTTGCTGATTCACTACTTTCAGGATAATATATCTGGGGCATCATTAGAGTGGTATATGAAGTTGGAGAGTTCATGCATCTGAAGCTGGAGGGATTTACCTGAAGCTTTCATTAAGCATTATCGGTACAACATTTATATGGTGTTGAATCATACTCAATTGTAGAGTTTAGCACAAGGTCAAAATGAATCCTTCAAAGAATATGCCCAAAATGGTGAGAATTGGCTGCAAGAGTTCAACCTCCACTAATGGAGCGAGAGCTTATTGATATGTTTATGGGCACATTACGTGGACCTTACTATGACCGAATGATAGGCAATACTTCTTCTGGCTTTTGAGTTAGTGATGGCAGGGGAAAGAACTGAAGTTGGCTTAAAGATGGGTAGAATTCAGATCGGCTTCTTCTGGCTTTTCTGAGTTAGTGATGGCAGGGGAAAGAACTAAAGTTGGCTTAAATATGGGTAGAATTCAGATCGGGAGTTCTGGTAGTTCCTCAAGTGGAAATAACAAAAGACCGTTTGATACTTATCCCAACAAGAAAGAAGGCGAGACAAGTGTTGTCTATTCCCAAAGGGGAAGAGGTAGAAATTAGTAGCCTCAGCAAATCAATGTTGTTTCTATCCCTATTAATGTTCCTCAACGGCAGAGACAACAAAATGCTCATCGTTAGGACAATAATAATCAACAGCGAATATAGCCAAGAAGATTCGATCCTTTTCCTGTAAGCTATCCGGAGGCACTCCAACATTTGCTTGAGTTGAAATTAGTTACCCTGAGAAATATGTCGGCACCTCCTGAGAGGCTCCCAACTAACTATGATGCCAATTCCAGGTGTGAATTCCATTCTTGTGGCATAGGCCACAATATCAAAAATTGTTACGCCTTGAAAAATAAGATACAAGATTTGTTGGACGCTAAGGAGATTGAGTTAACTCCTGTTAATGGAGTGAATGTAGTTCAGAATCCAATGCCTCCACATGGGGTCGATGAGGTGAATGTTATTGATGAAAACGGTGAAATATTGAACTTCATTATGGATGTAGTAGATCGGATGACTACTCCAATGCCTTTTGTGAAAAGGTATTTGATTGATAATGCCATCTTCCCGGGCTGTGCTCCAAATTGTTAAAAACGCAGAGAACAACCAAAGGGCTGTGATGACTCGAGGGCTAGTATCCAATTTTTGATTGATGATGGTTCCCTATAATTTGAAAGAACTCCAAGATGCAGGAAGGTTACCAGAAGAGACACCATTGTGATCTCTATTCCTTATACCCCATCACACATTCCCGTTCCCACTAAGATAACTCCTCTGGTGATTACGGTTCCCGATACTATGCCATACACTAGTGAAAAAGCTATCCCATGGCACTATGGTGTTGGTGTTTACTATCATGGAGTATAGCAAAGTGAAAATCCTTCAAAAGAGAAAACCATTGAAGGTGATAGTGTGAATTTCGATAATTTTGTCAGTGTCGGCCATATGACAAGAAGCGGAATGGTGTTTGGACCCAATAATGTATAAGAGGTTGCAGAAGTAGGTGATGGTGTGTAATCTGAGAAAAGAGTAGGTTAATATGCCTAATCCAATTATTGTGCCTGGAACTTCTTTAGCTCCTGAAGAAGTTGAAGAGCTGATGAGAATAATCAAAAGAAGTGATTACAGTATAATCAATCAGCTCAGCTGTAAACCGTATAAGATGTCAATCTTATCTTTTCTGATATACTTCGAACCTCACAAGAATGCTCTGATGAAGCTATAGAAGAATGCATTTATGCCGCAAGAAATAACAATAAATTAGTTTGAAACAGCCTGTGCTAATATATCGGCTGGAAATGGTTTGTGTTTTACGAACTTTGATCTTCCCCCTAAGGGACATAATCATAACAAAGCGCTTCACATTTCTATGGAGTGCAAAGGCACCACTTTATCTCGGGTGTTAGTGGATACTGGTTCTTCTTTGAATGTTCTGCCAAAATATGCTCTTATGAAGATTAACTACTCTAGCCTTGAGTTGCATCCCAATGACCTGGTGGTGAAATCGTTTGATGGATCCCAAAGATCTGTATTTGGAGAAATGGACCTACCTATCAAGGTCAGTCACAAAACTTTCACTGCTACTTTTTTCTTAATGGACATACAGCTGGCCTACTGTTGTTTGCTAGGGCGTCCATGGATTCAGAGTTAGGGCAGTTACCTCCACCCTCCATCAGAAGCTTAAGTATTTCGTCGATGGCAAAATCATTACAGTCTGTGGAAAAGAGAAATACATTGTGAGTTATCTGACTTCCTTCCGTATGTAGAGATTCAGGGATAGGTACATGAAACTCCCTTCCAGACGTTTGAAACGGTGTAGACGGTCAATATTCCCATATAAGTGCAAAAGAAGAAAACTGGAACTTCCATATCCTCCCTCAAAGATGAAAGAGCAGTGATAGAAGTTAGTCGCTCCGAAGGTTAGGGTCAGGTGGTGGATGTGATTCTGAAGTTTAACAAATTCGATTTGGGTTTCAACCTCGGTCAACAAAGTGCAACTCCTCGAGTTCCAAGCTTGTTAACTCCTGTGAAGTTCTCCCATGCTGATACGGCCCAAGAGGGACACACCAACACTGCTAGTGATGATGGAGACACTGTTTATAATATTGATGATTGGATACTACCAAGTGTTTAAGGACAAGAGCTCAACAATTGGACCTCTATGGATGTTTTTTAAGTTACAAGCGCTCAGAAGTAATTTTATTGTTTTCTTTCTTATCATGTCATAATTCCTATGCTCTACCCAAGGCGTAGTGGATCATTTTGTAGGGCCAGCATGTTTACATTTTCAAAAGTTTATCATAAATAAAACATGGTTTCACATAAAAATATTATGTTCCCTTTCTTTCTATTTTTTATTTTCTTTAAATGGCAATGTTTTTTTTTTCTTTTTTCACACATTATCCCTAAAAGAAAAAAAAACAAACTCATGCAAATAAACCTCCACCATGTATTCCATCGATAACGGTTCTGCTATCGCTCACTATGACTTCGATAATCCGATTTACCAAGCCGAAGAGGAAAGGTATAAAGATTATGAACTCTCAGAAGAGTTAACAAGATTGTTGAAGCAAGAAGAGAAAGTTATCCAATCGCATAAAAAGTCGATAGAGGTTGTGAATCTTAGAACTGAGGAAAAGGCTAGAGAAGTCAAGATAGGGGTTGATCTAGAAGAAAGTGTAAAAGCCAGACTGATAGAGCTGCTTCGAGAGCATTCTGAAATTTTTGCTTGGTCTTACAAAGATATGCCAGGGTTGGATTCAGATATTGTGATACACTGTCTACCTCTCAAAGAAGAATGTATTCATGTCAAGCAAAAGCTTCGAAGAACTCGACCTGATATGTTTAAATTAAAGAGGAGGTCCAGAAACAGTTGGATGCAAATTTCTTGAAAGTTGTCAATTACCCTTCGTGGATTGTTAATATCGTGCTTGTGCCTAAGAAGGAAGGAAAGGTCAGGATGTGTGTTGACTATAGGGACTTGAATAGATCAAGCCCTAAGAACGATTTCCCTCTTTCCCACATTGATGTACTGGTTGATAATACTACACAATTCAAAGTATTCTCTTTCATGGATGGTTTTTCTGGCTACAATCAGATAAAGATGACGCTAGAAGACATGAAGAAAACAACATTTATCACACCACGGGGAACCTTCTGCTACAAAGTCATGTCGTTTGGGTTGAAAAATGCTGGTGCAACGTATCAACGTGGAATGGTAACTCTTTTTCATGATATGATCGAAGTATATGTGGACGATATGATCGCAAAGTAGCATACTGAAGAAGAGCACCTGGTTCATCTGCAGAAGCTATTTGAAAGGTTGAGGAAATTTTGTCCAAGGTTGAATCCGAATAAATGCACTTTCGAGGTGAGGTTGATCCTGCCAAAGTAAAATCAAAATAAGAAATTCCTGAACAGAAAATAGAAAAAGAAGTTTGTGGTTTCTTAGGAGATTGAACTACATTTCTAAATTTATCTCTCATCTCATAGCCATGTGTGAACCATTTTTTAAACTGCTAAAGAAAGATCAAGCGATCAAGTGGAATTAAAATTGTCAAAAAGCATTTGATAGAATAAAAGAATATTTGCAGGAACCTCTGATCCTCATGCCTCTAATGGAGGGAAATCCATTGATCATGTAACAATGCTGAAAAAATCCAAGGGTTGTGTTCTCGGTCAACATGACAAGACTAGAAAGAAAGAACAGGCCATTTATTAGTTGAGCAAGAAGTTCACGGATTGTGAGTCAAGGTACTCTTTGCTTGAAAAAACTTGTTGTGCACTTGCATGGGCTGCCAAACGCCTGAAACAATATATACTGACGCATACCACCTACTTGATATATAAGATGGATCCTATATACATTTTTGAGAAACTAGCTCTCACAAGTAGAGTAACCTGTTGGCAGATGATCTTGACTGAATATGATATCTATTACACTATGCAAAAAGCAATCAAAGGTAGCATGTTTGCCGATTACCTTGCTCATCAACCTATGGATGATTATCAACCGATGAGAATTGAATTTCCAAATGAAGACATCATGTATATCAGGGATTGCAACATTCCTGGCCCGGAAGAAGGACCTGAACCAGGATCACGATGGACATTCGTGTTCGATGGTGCCTCAAATGAACTGGGAAATGGTGCCAGAGTTATCATTACTTCTCCTGTAGGTTTTCATATTCCTTTCACAGCCATAATCCATTTTGATTACACCAACAATATGGCAGAATATGAAGCTTGCATATATGGCCTCAAAGCTCCAATTGATTTGCAAATAAAAATACCTAAAATTCTATGGGGATTCCAATCTTGTTAGCAGTCAAATTAATGGAGATTGGGAAACTCGCCACCAGAATTTGATTCCCTATTGTGAACATATGCTGAAGTTGATTCCATACTTTGAAGATATCTCATTTGAACACATTTCAAGGAAAGAGCAAAATTTAGATGATGCATTGGCCACCCTGGAATCCATGTTCAAAGTCAAGTGGGCTAACGAAGCACCCTCAATTACCATTATGATGTTGGATGAGCGAGCATTTTGCTATGAAATAGAGGTTGAGTTGGATGGTAAACCATGGTATTGTGATATCAAGAGGTTTCTTGAGACACAACAATACCCCAAAGAGGCGTCTGTCATAGACAAGAAACTTCTGAGAAGGCTTTCAGCTAAGTTCTTCCTTAATGGTGGTGTATTGTATAAAAGGCATCATGATGGTTTGCGGCTCAGATGTGTTGACAAGAATGAAGCAGCCAAACTCATCGAGGAAGTGCATGAGGATTCGTTTGGGACTCATTCCAGTGGGCATACCATGGCTAAAAAGATATTGTGAGTTGGTTACTATTGGTCCATCATGGAAACTAATTGTTATAACCATGCGAGAATCTGTTACAAATTCCAGATTTATGCAGACAAAGTGCATGTGTCACCCGTGCCTCTAAATGTCTTGCCTCTCCCTGGCCCTTTGACGCGTCCGCAAGTGCACGAAAATATCGAAGTAATATAAAAGATTATCGAACCCACAGAGACTAATATCAACCTACTATAATCTATTGTCGCTTTGTAAAGCTAAGGCTAATGAATAATTGATTAAGGGGAAACTAAGAACTAAAACTGAAATAAAATAAGATTAAGGAAATATATATGAAAAGAGAGACCAGAATGTGTATTCCGTGTACCTTTGGTACTCTGTAACCCGTTGGCTTATACTGGTGTTAAAAACATGTTTAGTAGAAAATATCAATTTAAAGACTGAACCTCGCACTCTCGTGGTTTTGAATAAAGCCACATACCTTAACCATGAGATTTTGCTCTTGCTCGCCCATTTTAATTAAGGAATGTGTTTTGAAAACTGAACAAGTTCTAATTAATCCTAAACCGCTCTCGTTGTGTTTAGAATTAATGTCTAGTTTATACTATTCGGTTCGACCCCTACGCTCTCGCAGTGTCGGCTCGAACCTTAGTTAATTTCCCACTCTCATGGCAAAATTGTGTTAAGTAACCTCTCACTCTCATGACAAGGCTATTTAAATTAAGTTTAAAAACAAAGACAAAAACAAAATTTTCAAATAAAGATTTAAGCCAACTTTGTTACCGAATTAAACATATCAGACTCAAGACAATTTAGCTAAACATAGAATTAAGTAAAAACAAATTAAACATAACAACTGCAATTAAAAACAATGTGGTAATTAAATTTGACAAACGAAGCAATAATGATAAATAATAATAATAATAATAATAATAATAATAATAATAATAATAATAATAATAATAATAATAATAATAATAATAATAATAATAATAATAATAATAATAATAATAATAATAATAATAAGCAATACGATAAAGAACATGTAAAAGACTTGAAAATATATGCAAACTAGAAATAACTTTAATAATGATGGCAACATTGTTAATCCAAGCAAGTTACACAAAAGTTATACAAAAGAGTCCTTGTACTAGTGGTGTGGTAGTTCTCTGATGTGAGAAACTACCACTTTTACAAAAGTAATTTCTACCTAAAACTATGAACAATGTTCCGCGCACAAACTTGGATGTCTTGTAAAATGAATGCTAGGTCCTTTATATAGTGAGAAATGGTGGAAGTTACTTCGAAATTCATGTGAGAAGTAGTGCAGATAATGGGAAGTTGGAGAAAGTGGGAAGTTGGAGAAAGTGGAGATAAGGAAAGTTGGAGAAAGTGGAGCTTCGTTGCAGACTTGGAGAGAACCACACAACGAAATTATAGACTGTGGCGAGGGGAATGCCTTGTGTGTTGTGGGGAACACAAGTCACAGTTGTGGCGACCGTAACACATGTGTGCCGAGGGGCACACATAATTCCAAGGCGTGGCGACCGGATGGAGGCTGTGACGACTGGCTGGAGGTTGTGACGACCGTCACAGTCCTCTATCACGCAATTTCCTTCTGTTTTCTGCTACACAGTCATTTTCAACTCATTTCTTTGTCATTTCTTCCTTTTTTTCTCATGCAAGTCTTGTGGAATGTAAATACCTGAAACACACTTAAAATATCGGCATAACAAGATGAAAATGAATGAAAAACAATATAAAAGTGCATGTGAATCAAGTCAAATATATGATATAATTTCATGTTATCACCCTTTGCATTGTGGGGCATCGACATGATCGGTCGCATTGAGCCAACTACTTACAACAGGCATCGTTTCATCCTGGTTACCATCAATTACTTCACCAAGTGGATTGAAGCTGCATCATATGCAAATGTCACCAAGCAAGTGGTTGCCCACTTTATCAAGCTTAATATCATCTGTCGTTATGGGATTCCTAAAAAGATCATCACTGATGATGGATCTAATCTCAAAAACAAGATGATGAAGGAGCTTTGTGAGTCCTTCAAGATCAAACATCACAATTCTTCTCCGCATCGCCCGAAGATGAACGACACTATTGAGGCTTCCAATAAGAATATCAAGAAGATTGTGCAAAAGATGGTGGTGACATACAGGGATTAGTACAAAATGCTCCCTTTTGCTTTGCATGGCTATAGTAATATAGTGTGCACTTTAACTGGGGCAACCCCTTCTCGCTGGTCTATGGGATGGAAGCAGTTTTGCTTGTGGAAGTTGAGATTCCCTCTCTAAGGATCATGATAGATACTGAGCTTGATGAAGATGAATGGGTACATAATCGATTGGATCAGTTGAAACTCATCGACGAGAAAAGACTAGTGGCTGTGTGTTATGGCCAAGTGTACCAAAAGAAGATGAGAAAAGCATTTGACAAGAGGGTGTGACCTCAGTACTATAAATTAGGTGACCTTGTGCTAAAGAGGATAATTCTTCCTCGGGATGATTCTAGGGGCAAGTGGACTTCGGCCTATGAAGGACCATTTGTTGTTAAGAAAGTTTTCTCCAATGGAGCTATGATGCTCGCAACCATGGATGGTGAAGATTTCCCACTCCCTGTGAACACGAATGTAGTCTAAAAATACTTTGCATGAAAAAGACTCGCTGAGTTGACTGGCTCAGGCAAAAAAATGACATCCCGACAAACCATAAAAAATGAATAAAACGTTATGGCAAAAATTAGGGATAAAAACAAAGAAGTGAAAAGCATGAAAAGAATAAGTACACCCACTAAGCTGAAAACCTGAAAAGGGAAGCTTAGGAAAAAAAGGGTATTTTGAAGGATCGAAAACCCGAAAGGCGATCCAGGTAAATGTTAGGGATTAAAAGCAAACGACTACGTCCAGCGTCAGATCCTGGATTGCATGATTTCATCTACTACTACAGTTGCTTATTTGGCAAAGGTAGGGATCAGTCCAAGTATTATTCTTCAGAAAGCAAGGAGATGAGAGCTTCGAGGTCATAAGAGTTATAGAAGAATCAGAACCCGATGGATACCCGTTTTCACATTGCCATTTGCAAACACTCTTTTGTTTTGATTTTGCAATTACCTCTTTATAGGAATTGCTTCCTGATGTAAATGTCTATTTATAGGCCGATTTCAATCAATAAAAGAATTCTTTTATCCAAAAATGTGCTTATAGTTTTCTTTTACTATTTTGTTTACAAAAACATCCAATATTTTTTGATAAACATGCTCTGCACAAAACATGATAAACAAGTTAAAGATATTGCTTTTAAGTTGGTTGCAGCTTGGTTAGTAGACACGGTCTTCGTACTATACCTGGGGCACGTTTGATGATTGGTTTCGCAGGAATGGTCATTCACTCGCGATTATGAGTAAATTTTTTCGATATTAGAGCCGTATCTTTCAACATGAGTACAATGTCCTCAGTTTGGGTCTTATCCTCATCAGCATTAAAATATCTACTTTCCCCAGTGAGTCTCCCCAAGTAGAAAGGGTGACTGATATGCAAAAGTTTTCTTCTCCCAACATCTCTAAATAAAAAATCCTTCAGCAGAAAGTTGTGATTGAGAGATAGAATCTATTCCCCAACAAACGTGGTTGCTAGGACTGCATTCATAAAGAGAGTCTCTAGTCCCCAGCATATGCTGGTACGTAGTCGTACCCTTTTTGAGAATCTCATTTCACCGGTGGATGTGGGTATGTGGTTGTATTCATTGGGAGAACGTCCACCCCTCAAAATAGAGCTCATTTCACTAGCCGAGAGTTCAGGTTGAAAATTCCTCTTATTCCTCGGCAAAGTCACTGCATGAAGATTTCTTGTTCAAGGATCCTCTCTTTTCCCCAGCCGAAGCCTGGTTTGAAATTCCTTGTACTAAAACTCTTTTCTCCTCCGCCAGTCGAGTCGGTTTAAGATTGCTTCTATTTTCCCGACAGAGTCATGCGAGGGTCATCTCACCCCTCAAGAGAGGCTGTTTATAAAGAGCTTGTGCCCAATATCTCTCATTGACACGGCAAGGTTGCCTTATGAAGATCTCTTGCTTAAGATTTCTCCTTTCGCTAATGGAGTTGTCTCTTTGAGACTTCTTGGTCAAGATCTCAGCAAAGTTGCAATATCTAAAATCTACTACTCTGGATTTTTATCTCCCCAACAAAGTGACCCTCTTGAGGTATTTTATTCAAAAGTCCATACTTCCTTAGCGGAGCCAAAAGATTCTCATGCGTGGATCCTCCCTTACTTCCAGTAGATCTTAATCCTGGTTTTGGCTAAATATCACATCCTTAATGGAGTGTACTATGTTGGTTTCTAGCTTGAGGATCTGATAAAGCCCGTTTTTATCGAAGATCATTAGTAAATCCCCAACTGAGCCTATTATGCCAAGATTAGCTCATACCTAACAAGAGTTATGTTCTTAAGATTCTCTTATCCCCATCACTGGTCTTCTTATCCCTAGCAGTACAAAAAGTTATCATCCCCGACGAGAGGATGGTTGTTCTCCAACAGTACAAATTTTTATTTTAGCAACTCTATTCAAAGATTGTATCACGTGTTCACTGGTTACTCAATTTGTTACTCCCTACAGAGTTACAGATTTTCAAGGGTTTCCCTCCAGCAATCCCTTGTATCTTTTTCAACAAAATTATGCATCATCGCATTACATCCTCAAAGTGTATTATTCCCATTCTCTTTGGAACAATACTCCATAGAAAAACAATTCAAGCATGCATAGAAACATAAGCCATAGTTGTTTTCCATGTCCCCAAAAAAATTACTAAAAACTTTAAGATATTCCCTAGTAAGGTTGCTACATTCTCAGTATCCCAAATTTTCATCTCTACTAGTATCATTTTGATGTTACTATCTGACTAACAAATGATTGCTCGTCATTTTCTACAAAGTCCTGTTCTTTCTTGGCATCCTTCGAAGGCCCAATTCCTTCCCAACACAATTCAGTTATTAGGTCATCGCCAATGTCATTGGTATACCTTTTGAATTCAGTTCTACCTGGTATTCCTTTGGAGATCTATCATCTCCTTTAGGTCGAGGTCGCCACTTGTTACCTTGTTTCGATCATCACCAGCGTTCCTATAGATTGTCGATGGGCTATGGTGATCGAACCCCTTGTGTGTGAAATACAGTTTTGTCCTAGTACTCATCCTAGTTTCTACTGCTAGGCGTCTTAACTCGAGTTCGCCACTCGTTTTAAAGTCTCAACATGGGATAGTCTCTACTCCTAACCTTCTTAAGCCGAGTATGTCACTCACTATATGTCTCTTTTTACACCTTAGTAACCTCAATTCCGTCTGTAAATCCTTGGTTGAGACCAGCAGGTGTCTTTTGAAAACACGCACTTTCTAACACCTTGTTATAGGACTCAATTCCGCTTGTTGTCCTATTGAGTACCCCTGGGGCAAGTCAACTACTTATTTCCTTGTTTGTGTTCCAGTTCCTTCCCAGAGCATTCCTTATAGTACTCACCTTTAGGTCGGGGTTGCAACTTGCTACCTTCCATTGATCCCACTAGCGTTCCTATAGCATGCCAATGGGCCATGGTGATCAAGGACAATTTAGTCTGGTATCACCCGTTAGATACAAATACTGTTGTTATCCTTAGCGTCTAGTCTCTACTACTAGTCTTATCTGCTGAAGCGGTAAAGCGGCAAGAAAAAGTGAGTTAATAATATTCTTGGGTAATAAAGGTTATATCGTATCGTGTCCATAAACATTGGTGTATTGAATTACCGTTTGACAAATCTCGCGTTTATGAGTTTGAGAATAGAATGGGTTTGTTTATAAGGTGCAGGAATTAAAAGTTATAAACATAAAAAGAATTTCATTATTCAAATAGTAAAGAACTCTCAAGTTTGTATTTTGTCTACCCAATCAAATACTTAAATTTACTACCCAGTTTCACATAACCTTAACTACTCTTCAATATCATAATGTATCACTCACACAGAAGTTATCTCTAATGTAGAGAGAGATATCAACCGTATCGCTCTATGTCGACGATCTCTCAGCAAAACACAAAACAACACTAAGGCATTAAGAGTCGATACCTAAGTGATTCCTAAGCCTAAATTTATCTCTAGAATCTAAGCCCAATAGATATTCATCCTAAGTCTGGATTCAATCAGCCCATCTCTGCAACGACTCAAATCCAAACACTTAGCAAGCTAAAAAGGATAAAGATCAAAAAATATTTGTAAAGAAAGTTTCATACAACACCATGAGCAATAAATATACATATAATCAAGGTAAAATTACATACAAAATCTAATAAATAATAGTTACAAAGAGAGGAAGAGAAGAAGAAACCAAATTTCCTGTGGTGTCAAACATGATCCATCAAGCTCCCAACCCTGAATCGTCCAATTGCAAGCCACAAATGTTGTATTCTAAGCTCTAAATATCAAAGAATGAAGGTGATCGAGTTTGGGAACAAATACCCCAAAAACCCTAACCTAGAAAATGAACTAAAATATGTTTTATAAAACTATTATCAACAGACCGCGCTTAGCGGCCTTAGTGCGCTAAGCGGGTTGCACAATATTTACACACTAAACCGCCCAAACTGCGCTAAGTGCACTAAATGCGCTATCCACACTAAGTGGGCTCAAAATTTATGCTTCTGTCAAACTTCACAAAATCACTCGTAGTGCGCTGCAACTTCTGCTTAGCGCGCCTGCCTAAACAGACTTTCTCAAAAATGGTCTTTTATTCTGAAAACACGCATCCAAAGTTGTGCCTTCGACACCTTATTCCTCGATGCTCCAAATATGCAACAAATACCTACAAAATAGACCAAAACTATCAAACGGTACACTATTTACATAAAAACACAATTATTCGCAAAGTAAACATATTTACAAAAATAAGAGGGGAATTATTCAAAGAATATTAACAAAAGTATCGATAAGTGCAACAAAACTTATATACACAAATAACTACAATTTGCACTTATCAAGCTCTCTCCAACTTGAACTTGTTTGTCCTCAAACAAGGCCAAACAACTCAAAGAATAAAGAGACTATAATCAATGAATCACGAATCAACATGTTTTTAAAACGGAAAACAAATGTATGGTTCAAAATAAAAACGTACACACAAGGAAAAAACTTTCCACTAAACTACAACAATAACATAAAAATGAAATAACTCCTAAATACAAAGCACGTGTCAAAAATTCTAAAATAATATAATGTTCACAAATGAATCACGCCTAGCACACACTTAGATGAAACACACAAATATGAGGTGCTTAACTCTCACCCAATAATATTGCTAACAACAACTAAATTATGCATTCATCAAAGCAAATTCATATTGAAAAGCACAAAATCAAAATCACAAAAGCATCAAGGGTTGTAGCGTGGCTTGGGTAACAAGGAAGGGTTAATATCTAGAGGTAATTAAAACAAACAACAATTTCTAATCCTTTGGGAGTGATCAATTCACAAAGTCTCAAGCACTTCTCAATTAACTTTTTACACTTTCTCAAATGTTACACCAACACAAAAAAATTTATTTGATACTTTTTTTTCCTTTTCCACTATATTATTTATTTTCAACCTCAAACAACCATCTTATAAACAAGCAACATTTCTCTCTCCAACTTAAACACGGCCACACATAGTAACAAATTGCTCCCACTTTCTACGGTAAGGAAAAATTCAACCACAATACATGGTTAGGGGTTAAGTACCAACAAACAACAATAGAATCCATGATGAATTATAACTAAAAGGATCAAAGGGGTTCACAAATGATCGCTCACTCACAAGGTGAATTACTTTACGTTAGGTGGTTTTTCTCAAAATCAAACAAAATGCCTTGATAATTTCACACTTTTATACAAATCAATATAAATACAAGATTAAACATAATAAAATTGAGCTAATATAAAATTGTTGGTCTCCCACGCATATAGTAAACAATGGAAAGAAACCTCACAAGGGGTTTACTCCTAAAGTGATTCCAAAGTAAACCCAAATTGCAAAAGAATGAATGACATGAAAATTTGTACAAAAGAAAAGTCTCCTAAACATGTTATATTCTAGAAAGCGATAAATGAGTATTTGGTGTGTGCCAACTTCAAACACTATCATTACCATACATCTGCAAGTTAAAACATATAGACTTGGAAAATTGCCTCAAAATTCCTCAAGAAAACGGACCAAATTTGGAGTCCAAACAACACACAAAAGAATTAGAAAAATAACTCTACTATGTATTAATCTAAAAAGCCTAGGTGAGAGTGGAAAAAGGAGAGCCAAGTGAAAAATTAAAAGGAATTCACTGGATTTGCACAGCAGAGCGCGCTAAGTGGCACAAAGCGTGCTAAGCGCACTACACCAGTTGTAACAAAATTGGTGTACTGGTGCAGCTGTTACGCAAGCTCCACTTACTCCGACATAACCTCAATGTACAAAATATTTACAATCGACAACAGGTCTTAAGCTAAACACGACAAGTTTGCGGAAAAACACAAATTAACATAACACAACAAACAGGTGAAAGTGAATTAAACGAGTTAAAAAGTGAAAAATTGAGAATTTAAAACAGGTCCAATTTCAACTTGTTTAAAAAAACAAGTCAACACATAACATAAACGAACATAAACGTGCTTGTTTTACGTCGTAAGCTCGACGCCTTTATTGTGCAAGCTAGTAACCTCCTCTCGTCATGCCATGGTATTGTCACACCGTGCAAACCTAAAGAAAGTGTCCTAATAACCACACGAACAAACGTTACAAAAACGAGACAATTCACAACAATATGTGAAAACAAAGAAAAACACATATATGCACAAGTATGGAAAGTAAACACAAAACATGTACAAGTAAAAATAAACAAGTTTATGTACACATTCTATATACAACATATACATTAATTACAAAACTCAAAAACAAAGAAACTATCGCAATGCAAAACAAAAAACACCAATCCCCGACAACGGCACCATTTTGCTGAAGTGGTAAAGTGGCAAGCAAAAAGTAAGTTGTTAATTTACTGGGTGATATAGGTTATATCGTATCGTTTCCACAGAGATTGGTGTATTAAATTTTAGTTCGACAAATCTCGCGTTTAGGAGTTTGAGAATAGAATGGGTTTGTTTGTAAGGTGCGGGAATTAAAAGTTATAAACATAAAAAGAATTTCATTCTTCGAATAGCAAAGAACTCTCAAGTTTTTATTTCGTCTATCCTATAAAATACTTAAAATTACTACCCAATTGCACTTATTCTTAACTAGTCGTCAATATCATCACGTATCGCTCACACAGAGGTTATCTCTAACACAGAGCGATATATCAAATGTATCGCTCTATGTCGACGATCTCTCAGCACAACACAAAATAACACTGAGGCATTAAGAGTGGATACCTAAGTGATTACTAAGCCTAAATCAATCTCAAGAATCTAAGCCCAATAGATATTCATCCTAAGTTCGAATTCAATCTGTCCATCTCTACAATGACTCAAACCCAAACACTTAGCAAGCTAAAAAGGATAAACATCAATACAGATTTGTAAAGAAAGTTTCATACAACACCATGATCAATAAATATACATATAATCTAGGTAAAGTTACATATAAAATCCAACAAATAATAGTTACAAAGAGAGGAAGAGGAGAAGAAACCAAATTTCCCGCAGTGTCAAACATGATCCATCAAGCTCCCAACCCCGGATCATCTAATTGCAAGCCACAAATGTTGTTTTCTAAGCTCTAAATATCAAAGAATGAAAGTGATAAAGTTTGGGAACAAATACCCCAAAAACCATAACCTAGAAAATGAACTAAAATATGTTTTATAAAACTATTCTCAGCAAACCGCGCTTAACGGCCTTAGCGTGCTAAGTGGGTTGCGTGAAATTTACACATTAAACCACCTAAACTACGTTAAGAGCGCTATTTGTGCTAAGCGGGCTCAAAACTTATGCTTCTGCCAAACTTCACAAAATCACTCGTAGCACGCTAAAACTTCCGCTTAGCGCGCCTGCCTGGACAGAACTTTCTCAAAAATGGTCTTTTATTCTGGAAACACACATCCGGAGTTGTGCCTTCGACACCTTATTCCTCGATGCTCCAAATATGCGACAAATACTTACAAAATAGACCAAAACTATCAAATGGTACACTATTTACATTAAAACACAATTATTCGCAAAGCAAACGTATTTACAAACAAAACGGGGAATTATTCAAAGAATATTAACAAAAGCATCGTTAAGTGCAACAAAACTTATATACAAAATAGCTACAATTTGAACTTATCACTATCTCGGATTAAGTTTCCATTCTTTTTGGCTGTCGGTAAACCGACTCTTCCCTGGCATAACCTGCATAGTACTCTCAGGACCGAGTCAGCTACTTGTTCCCTTTCCTCGATTCCTAGCGTTTTGTTAACGCTATATGGGTCAAATTCAATGTCTAATGGCACTCATTGGAAAATCTAGTCCATTCCTAGGTTTCTTCGTTTTTTCCTCTATACTCAAAAAGCATGTCTGATTTGTTGTTACCTTTACCAGAATAAAGTTAATGGGGGTGTTGCGCCACTGTTCTTCCCAGAGTGTAAATTTTCGGGTTCTTTTAGTATTCAATCCTCTTCCACATTGAATGTTCGAAATTTATCGCTTTTTTCTCACTTATCAAGTTTAAGATGATTGAATAGGGGCAGTTGTTGCACCCCAAAATTTTCCCTCTTCATTCTAACCCTAATTGGCTTACTTTTAATCATCATATGCATACATATATCATTGTAATTGTGGCCACGAGATCAAAGTGTTTATCTCTCAAGAGTTACAACATACGCCTATTCTGTCAATAGACACAGTAAAGTATAGCTCAGGGTTTTCCCCATCTAAAATGCACTCCTCCCAGTTTCCAAGCTATTCAATCAACAATGAATCAAGTCATCATCATATCAAGCTATCATGTGTTTTGGCACGCTTTAAGTTGCATAGAAAGTCAAGCGTTTCAACCTATTTGAGACAGTGCAGACAGAAATTCAGTATCTTGCGATTCGAAGCCAAAAACTTATAACTTGGGACCAGAAAATGGTTTGGGAATGGTTCTTAAGTTGTTAGAGCTGTCATGAGATCTTCTCCATTTCATCTATTCAGGTCGAGGGTTAATTTTGTGAGGAAGATTTTCAAAAGCGCAAAATACCTGAAATCACGTTATATAGTGGATTTGTTGGTTCGCTGGTTTTCAGATGCTTAAAAATTTGTAACTTCTTATCGGAGAATCATATTTGAGTGGCTCTTGGAGCATTTGAACTGTCTTGTTATTTTCTTTAATTTTTGTGTTCAGCTCGGTAGTTTATTCGGTGAGGAAGATCCCCAGATTTGGGAATACTTTGAGACCGGTACCTTGAAACAGTGTGTTAAACTGCTGTTTATTGGATGTTCAAAAATTCATAACTTTCGCCCGGTTTGACGTTTTTGATTGGTTCTTTGGGCAAAAAATCCATCGTGATATTGTCCTCAATTCGTATGTCCAGGTCAGAAGTTAATTTTTTAAAGAAGATCTCCGAAAGTGCGAATTACCTTAGAAAATTGCATCTAAAAATAGTTTTCTACCGGACTGTTTCTCGATATTGCAAAACTCGTAACTTTCTCAATTTTTATCGGTTCAGGATGATTCTCAAAGCGTGAGATCACAAATTTTGGCTGCTCAAACTTTGCTTCAGGTCCCTAGTTCGGATGATGCTCCGAAGACTTTGGGTTTATGGCTCGCTTCCTAAAGTGCGATGAAAATAAGCTAAAATTTCAAATACAGCAAAAAAAATCCATTGTTTCTCGCCATTCAAAAAATCATAACCCTCTCAATTTTTATCGTATCAGGGCGATTCTTTCGGTACGACGTCACAAATTTCACCGTCAATGATTTTGTTTCAAATTTTGCTCAAGATTCTACACCGAATGTCACGAGTTTTGTCAAAAATATACAAGTCAAACAAGACTTAAAGCATTTTGTATATATTCTTTCAACTCAATTGCTCTCTCAAAGAAGAAGATTCAAATTTTCCCTCATTCTCTCTCCAATAGCTTCATCGAACTCCCTCTCCTCCCTCACCGGTGCATCGCCACCGAGCCACCCTTGCTCTGGTCACTCTTCCCTCGCGCACAATAGCCACTCTCCCACGCGATGCACACCGGCCAAAATCTCTCCTCCACCGGTCTCCTTGTTCACACCAGCAAGCATACTCCCACCGTCAATCCCTTTCCGGCATCGTCCCTCTGTTTCTGACATGTTTGCTCCTTCGGCCAGAATTCCAACGTGGTCCTCTTCGTCAAATCCTCCTTTACAGCATGACTCCCTCCTTGCTATCCAGACTTCTGATTTGCTTTCTCTGATTTCAACCTTCGACTTTGATTCCGGTAAGATCTCTTGTGTTTTCTTGAATTGTGTGCTTAGTAATTTTAACTGGTAAATTAATCTCATGAGTTGATTTCGATATTAACTGAATTTGATCTTGATTTTGTGAATTAATTTATTTCATATATTAATAATGTTGAGATTCAGAATCAGTTGAGTTGATTGTGATTATTTGTGGAAGTTACGTGTCGGATTGGTGCTTATTTACGCGTCACAATTTGATTTCGATACGGTTTTTCTTGTTGAAACTTATTCAAGTTCATGTATCAGAATTGAATTTTGAAGCAGTTAGAGAACTTCGACGCGTAATTGATTTCTTATTCCGGATTGGGAATTTAGGTACCGGTATTGTTCTTTTTGTTTATGATTTACTTGTCGAGCAATATTCCAAGTATTGACGTTCAACTTTCTTGTGTGTTAAACGCTACATTCCGGTTGATTTTTGAGGAACATCGGTATGCGGAAGTTGTTGCCCAGAATATGCAAGTAATTTGTAAATTGAGTTTTAGTTATTGTGCAGTACATGTTCACTCATATTGGACATTTGTGGACTATCAGTATTGAGTTTTATCGTTTTTAATTCAAGTTTCCGATTATTTTCATGAAATTATGTAGTGTTGTCCCAGAATTTAAAAGTGCACTAAAATGTGATTTAATTCGTGTCGATGCATAGTTTGATTATCACGTGATATTTGTTTGACACCAATGTCAACATTGGTTGATTTCGACTCAACTTTTGTGTGTTTCATGAAACAACACAATGTTGTTCAGAAAAGTATTTTTGCTTGTACAATGAGTTTTAATTCTCGAAAAATACTCGGTCGAGTTTAATTAAGCAATTGTTTGACAACGGTGTCGAGTTTAAGTGATTTTATTTCGGTTTTTGGTGCATGTTCATGTATCACGATGTTGGCAAGTGAGTTTAAGTAAACGTTGATTTTATTGTTATTTATTATATATTTGAGCTTGTTAGTCTAATCGCTGGATACCAGTATCAATTTTATTTGACTTTTAAGCCAACCTTTGAGCGATCTCATGTGTAAATTCAATGTTGTCGGGAAAATTCATTTTGCATCTACAATGTGTTTTAGTTCATTCTTAATGCATATTTGAGCTCAATTCTACAAGCACTTGATATCGGAGTTGAGTTTTCACGATTTTAATTCGACTTTTTGGACAATTTTATGTACTAATGCAATGCTGTCCAGATATTCTAAATGCATGTACATTTGTGTTTCAATTATCATTTGATGCATACGTGATTGTATTTGAGCACTTGCAAGACATTTATGATGAATTTTGTTGGTTTCGACTTGAGTTTTCGAGCCATTTCACGTATGGATGCGGTGCTGCCCGGTTTTCTACTTCCATGTTCCGATACGATGTCATTTCTTTGCATTGTGATCTTATTTTGAGTTATGATATGAGTTCTTGAATTCGATTATGCTTTCTTGTTATCACTAGCTCTTCTTGTGAACTTGTGCAAGCTTTGAAAGACAATTTCTTGCACCACACGATTTGCGGCTCATCTGTATTTGTATATAATGTATCTTGTGCAGGATCCTTATACGATATCGAATATGCATGTGATTTGATTTCACATGGATGATACCTCGTTGCTCATTATTATTATATCTAATTTCTGACTATGTACTTTATTGGTGAATCTTGCACGAAGTTTTCCGGGTTTCTTTGCTTCGTCTGATAAGTTGATGAATTTGTGTTCGATTGGTCTTTTCTTCTATTCCCTTTACTTCTACATTGTCTTTCCATTTCCTTTCCATGAGAAGTAGGAACATAAATGCATGACTGGGAATCCCTACTTTAGGTGGGCAATACTGTTTTAAAAGACCTTTAGAAGGCAATTCCTACTGTGTGTTTATATTTGTGCCAAAGACCTCAAATAAGACATTCCCATTATTATTCCCCCTTTAAGAAAAGACATCAAATAAGGCAATAAAGGGAAGTGAGGGTCTGCAATTGACCCCCTCCATTTCAAGTCTCCAGGTCATTCGTAGGTCACGTTGTACGCCGATGCTATGAATAATGCTACTCTTGTTATTGAGTCGGTCAAACAGAAAAGGGTTCATAATCAACACCCACAAATTGTCTTTAGCTCGCGTTCATAAATGTTGATGCTTTGACGTGATCCTTTTTTTTATCTTCTATCTCTTACCTTGATGACACGATATCTTGGTTAGGTATTTAGTCGCCTATGACAATTCACTTTCGTTCTTCTCTTGTATAGATGAAATGATTCTTAGTTAAGGGTCGACGCCCCTTATTCTTCTTGCCTTGATGACATGATATCATGGTTAAGAGCTATTCATTCCCCTTTTTTGCTTGCCTCGATGAGTCGATATTATGGTTAAGCCTTCTTTTGTCCTACCTTAATGATACGATGTCATGGTTAGGTGTCCCACTTCCCTTATCCTACCATGATGGCATGATATCATGGTTAGGTTTTATCACTCTCCCCTTCCTACCTTGGTGACATGATACCTTAGTTAGGTGCGTGCTACTTGAGCGAGTGGATACTCCTCAAGCTTTGTGTGTTTGCTTTCTATTGCGTGATCACATGCTCCCCTTAAGATTTTAGTTCACTCTCTTTCAAGTTTGAACAAATTAGACCATAGGCTTGAATCCATGCATGCCAACATTAGATAGAATTCCTTATCCTAACTTTAGGACCATCATTGTATGATAACATTAGGGATAGAATTAGGATAGTCTCCCTTAGACTTTTTCCTTTTTCCTTTTCCCTTTTTGCATTACTAAATCTAAAACTATTTTTCTTTGGCAAATTCATAAAACATCTCTAACCTTATAAAAATCCTTTTCAAGGTAAAAAACACCAACCAATGTAAACTTTTTTGTCTTTAGACCTTTTTCTTTTGAAAACCTTTTCATATAAAGACGTGTTAATTCCTTTCTACTACAAAGTGTGAGTCTCCAATGGTCGAGCTACGGTAGAATGTGATATTAGCATTGTTCATAAAAACATACAACTTACCCAAACTTTTGAGGTGAACTACGAGTGCCTTAATCCCCATTGCACGAAAGGTGGTACGTAGGCACAAAGGTTTCCAACTACGGCAGGCACGGCAAATAAAAACTTTTCATTTTGTACATAATACTTTGCATCCATGCATTCCCTTTTAGCATTATTAAGCTTTAGACATAGATTAGATACACCCTTAGAATAGAACAAACTTAAGTGGATCATGTGGAGTACCATAGACGTGGGTGCTAATACCTTCCCCTCGCGTAACTTACTTCCTTACCCTTTCTCTTGGTCGGAATGACCATGCTCCTTTCCTTCCCTCAGGTTTAATCAGTGTTTCTTTTCCCTCCCTTAGGATAAATAACATTGATATTGACTCTTCTATCTTTTGTCCGGTTCGTGCTTCGATGAAAATCCCATATGCGACACTCCTCTACCTGAGTATTTGTACCACTAGGGTAAAAAACAAACCAAAAACAAACAGAGGGTGAGAATACATTCATAAATGTTAATGGTGCATAAAACAGCAAGGATAGCTAAAACACGTTATTCATCTTTCACATCGATCATTCACAACAATAACTAATCACAAATATAGTATGTATGCAATGCATTCATCACCTCTACTCTAATGCATGTGGTACTTAGGTTTTTGGATGTCACAGTTACGTTACTGTTTAATCTCATAATTGGTCCCTTCTCTAAACCAGGACTTGTCACATGTCCCCTTTTAAACCTGGACCCAACATTGGACTGAAGTCCCAAACTCGTCATTGATCCCTTCTTTGAACTAGTAACTTGTTACTGGACCAAAGTCAGTACATCGCCAAAATAAGGCTACAATGAATGTTTTTTCGCTAAACCAAGCACCTTGACATAATTCCATATAATATATAAACATCACCAATATAAGGCCATAACAGTGATTCCTCTCTGAATTACACATCTCCACGTAACTCAACAATTTTGTTATAACTCAGCATAATAGTTAAATATATAATTTCTCAATAATGCTCATCAATAGGGTAAAAACACCATCAACAACCATAAACACTCAACAACGTTTACTCAGAACTCAACAAAGCTCACAATTAACTCTTCCACTTTTATTCAAAAATAAAGATTCACGAGGCGTACTCTAACCTTAACTCGTTTACTCTTCAACTCAACTTTGAGCATATCATATTACTCAAACTCAACTCATTTAATTTTCACAACTCTAAACATATCAAACTCAACTCTAAAACATCAAAAAACTAAAAACTCAACCCTCTTGATCCAACTCGGCTCTAAAACATATAAAACTCAACTCTAACACATCAAATAACTCAAATTAAAGTTATTTATAAATATATTCAATTCCTTAAATTGCTAAAGAGTTCCCAAAAATTGTCTCACTTCACAATAACATCAATATTATAGACTTCTGATAAAATTATGAAACTCTCCTATTTAAAATTTCTTTACACCTTATTTCAAATGCAAATTCTCGCAATTTGATTGGAGTTACGAAACTCCAGTTCTATTCGTTTCAGTTCATCCATGTCACAATATTTCCTATATAATCTATAAAACATAATGTCTAACTTCACAATAGCACCAAAAATTATATAATTATGATAAAATGATGAAAATCTCTAGTTTAAAATTTCTCTAAACACTCTTTCAAACACAATTGATTTCATTTTGATCAAAGTTACAAACCACTAGTTCTATTCATTTCACTTCAGTTATGTCAGAATATTTTCTAAATCAACTCTAAAACAAAATGTCTAACTTCACAATAGCACCAAAAATTATAGATAAATGATAAAATTATGAAATTCTCTATTTAAAAATTTCATTAAACCCTCTTTGAAATTCAATTTATTGCATCTCGATCGGAGTTATGAAACTCTAATTACTTGTGAAACAAGATGAACCACACAAGACTAAAATTTGACTATGTCTCTGGTATAAAAAACTAGAAAACTGTTACTGTTATAGCACTCTTAAACCCAATTTTCCCACTTAAAAAAATATTATTGCATTAGTTTTCTAACACAACTGACAGAACCTCAAACGGACTTATGAAGCTCAAGTTATGGATGAAACAAGACGGTAAATCCCCTTTATGTCTATCTGTGATTTTTTGTGTTTTTCTCCTTATTGAATCGATCAAAAACTCGCTTGTTTGAGTCTTAACCACCCCAATACTCACAAATAAACATAAGCATGAAAATATGAATCAAACATCACATATTTAACATTTTATCACATGAAACATCACAATTTCAACATTAACTATCGCCTTATCATAAGGCATCATCATATTTTATTAACTCCTAACTTATTCTCTTGACTTATCATAAGTTATCAATATAATTTATTAATTCAACTATCGTCTTATCATAACCCATCAACATGTTTTATTAATTCATAACGTTTATACTCTCGCCTTATCATAAGGCGTCAACATATATTATCAATTCAAAATCAACAATCAATATAGTACAAAAGGAAATCATATCATATCAACCACCTTAGAGATGTTTTGTACAAACTTTCTTCAGCCACAAAACATCATCAAAGAGGAAAAGAAAAGAAAAATGGAAGGAGGTTAAGGAACCATCACTATCTATCTGCTTAAACACCCATACATGAGTAATTACCCCTTACCTCAAATTCGAAGAAACTTGAAGCTTTGGCCATGAAACTCCCTTCTCCTACAATTTCTCTCCTAGGATTTGCTCTTCTCTCCCTTGACTATGAAAAACTCTCTATTTTAATTTCTTAAATAAACAAAACATAATTCTCATTTATTTAAATTATTTCTAAAAACTCCACCCACCTCCCTAATTTCTCTAAAGTCTATTTTATTTCCCCAAAGCTAATACTCTGACATTTTCTCTATTAATTAAATAATAGGTTAATATCTCTTTTTCCCTCTGCCATTTGGGGCGAATTCGAAAAACAACCTTTTAAAAAAACAAGAATTTCATCCTTATCATTTTCAGATTCCTTTACTTCAGCCCCTTAGGTCAATGGAATATATGATTTGGCGCTGCTACGTGGTATTTATTTCTTTATTTTTATATTTTTTATTATGACGACTACCAACTGGATTTTTATATATTTTTCTTTTTATTTTAATTCCACGTGGTATTTTTTAATAATTATTTTTAATGTTTGGAGAAATTGAATGTTTTAAAAATTCAAAAATTTGTGACCAAATGGTTCAATGAGTCTACAAAATCCTTCAAATTATATTTGATTCAATCTGGTTAGTGTAGACATTCCTTCATTCCCAACCCCAAACATTTTTTATCACCTTTTTTATTTTATAAAAAATATCCCATGAATTATTGTCATTCTTTCATCGAATCACATTAATAGATTTAACAATAATATAATTTATGTTTTTGTACTTTACTGAAACACATAAAATTTTGCCTCACTACGTACCTTGCGCATGAATAAGGGAGCGCCTACCATTAGGCCAATTAGCTTATAAAGTATTGTTTTCTCCTCAAATGTATATATTACAAAATGTATATATTACAAAGTTAATATTTAATTTCAAAATTGATTTTACATGAGAATTATTATACATGAGTACTATTTATTATATATTACATGAGTATTATTTTACATGAGTATTATTTTACATGAGTACTATTTATTCCAAATTAAAAACGTTAATATTACATAGTATAATATTACATATTACATGAGTATATTGAAAATGTTACTAAAATTAATATTAAATTGAAATTAAAAATTAAACAATTATTATGCAAATATTATTTTAATATTTATTATTTAAAACTGAAAGTAATAAAATAATAATGAAATTGAAAATATTACACATTCATTATTTTAATATTTATTAATTATTATTAAATAAAATTGAAAGTATTGAAAATATTTAACAAAAACATTTATAATGATTAAATATCAAATTATAATAAAATGAAAGTATTAAATATGAAAATTATATTTTATAATTTCATTAATAATAAGATCAAAGTAAGTAAAATACTTATGTATATATTTAATAAGCGAGATTTTCTTTAAGCCCCATGTGAAAGATATCTATTATCTATCTATAAAAATCTATGTCCCTGGAAATTACCACAACACCAAAGCTGATAAAATGCTTTCTTGGTCTATTGTATTGGGGTAAAATAGGAAACTCAAAAATATCTTGCACCACATTCATTTGAATCTGATGTGGCACTCCCACAATTTTTCACCACATTTTCAATTTTTGTTTTTCAAATAAATCCATGCCAAACCATTATGCCTCTCTTCCTCTTCCCCATGCCAAACCATTATTCCTTGCCATTCAATATGTCTCTCTTCCTCTTCCCCATGCCAAACCATTATGCCTCTCTTAATCAGATTTCAAATTCAAATGGAACCTCAAAATTTTTTCACTCTTTCTTCATTGCTACAGACGTTCCAGTCGTTTTCCATTGCTTAACACCTTGCTGTCTCTGCGCTGTTACGAATTGCTGCGTGAGGATGGCGCGCCCAATCGAGTATATCAGTAGCATTGACGATTCGAAGGATTTGTGGAAGGTTGCTGTTAGATGTAAGCATCTGTGGTCTGTTACCAGTTCTCAGAATAGAGAGCACTTAGAGCTTATTCTGTTTGATTCAAAGGTATAATACAATCTAAACGTTTCTGCTTTGGCATTCTGATTTTGTTGTAACAGTACTGGTATATGATACTGATTTCAAGATGTTTGTATTTTCACAGTTGGATTTGATTCAAGCCATTGTGCCATCTTATTTGGTATCAAAATTCAAAACACAGGTTGAAGTTGGTTGTTCCTACATAATGCAGGTTTGTATTTTCACAGTTGGATTTGATTCAAGCCATTGTGCCATCTTATTTGGTATCAAAATTCAAAACACAGCTTGAAGTTGGTTGTTCCTACATAATGCAGAATTTCAAAGTTTCCAGCAATGATTTCTCCTTCAAATCCACTGATCATAAGTTCAAATTGATTTTCTGTGGTTCAACTTCCGTCAAAAAGGTCCAACTTTCTGACATACCTCTGAACCACCTCAAGTTAATTGGAATAAATGCTATTATTGAGGGTAAATACAGAACAAATTTGTTATATGGTGAGTTACCTTTTTACTGTTATAATAGAACGCATTGTATTGTTACTTTTCTGTTATCCATAACTGTCTGTGGTGAACTTTTGTGCAGATATAATTGGTGGGGCTACTGAAATATCCCAAGCCCAGATAATTCCTGATAACAACAAAAGCAAGATTGTGTTTTCATTAACTGATCTGAGGTAGGTGTTTCATTTTGTTTGTTAACATTGATGCTGACAAATATAAAAGTCTAACATGTTCATGTTGTTTGTTTTGAAATTCCTGTCAATCAGCAAACATCATGTGCAATGTACTCTTTGGGGTAAATTAGCTGTGCAACTGAATGAGTATTATACGACTCATAAGGCTGATGGTAGTATTGTTCTCCTACTTATGAATGCAAGGATCAAGGAACCTCAAGGTTTGCTATGTGACTATTTCTTATTATATCCAATTATTATATCCAACTTTAAGTGTTGTCATTTATAAATATCTCAATTTTCAGGAAATTATCCTTTAAATGTATCAAATGCTTGGAACGGCACAAAACTGCTCATCAATGATTTGTCTATTGAGGAGGTTAAAAACCTTAAAGAGAAGTAAGTGATTTTATTATGAAGTTATGAATTAGCAACCTATGATTTCTAACAGCCTGTTTTCATTCTGATCTATGATCATCAGACTTAAAGATGATCTGCCGACGCTCTCATCCTCGAGCATGAAAATGGAAACCCCAAATACCTCTGTTTTTTCTGATTTGGACAAATTTGTATGGAAAGCTGAAGTGTTGAGTCTGTCTGATATTGCATATCTGCAGACAGTAAGTTGCTCTTTAATACATGACTGTCTTAGATTGAGGAATTACACAGACTGGGTTCTAATCCATTTTTTGAGACATCATCCCATCTTTCTGTTTCAGGAAACTACATGTGTGACTGTTGCAACTCTGGAGAAGTTTGAATGTGGGCAGTCAGGATGGTATTATGATGGATGTAGTGAATGTACCAAAAGTGTGACTTTGAAGGATGGAAAATTCATGTGTTATTCCAAACACATCAGTTCTGAGCCAGTACCAAGGTAACTTCTAAGTATTGCATATCAATGATTATCATCATATAACCAAACGCTTCATTATTGACAATTTCTTATTTTGATCACGCATGGTAAAAGTTTAAGCTTGAAGTGCTTGCCTCCGATGGAAAGTTAAAATACAAGTTCGTATTTTGGGATGTAGATTGTGTAAAGTTGATTGGGAAGTCCGCCCATCAGATGAAGTTGGATTTGATGGAGGTATTTTCCATTTGGCTAATATGTAAGTTAGATAATTACCACGTAAATAACATATATTGTTTTAATCATTTAGACTGGAGATTTTGATCCCCTTGAATTCCCTTATGAACTTGATGTGATGCTGAAGAAGGAGTTGGCTATAAGAGTAGTGTTTCAACCAAACAAGGCCAGTCTTTCTGTAATCGGATTTAAGGCAGATGAAGTGCTACGTACCAAAATAAAGGAGAGGTTTAAATGTGAAGAGGTACTGCTGTACTCATGTTTTACTGTTGTTAAAATCAGTATCATGTGCATTGGATTTTTTTAACAATTGTTTAAAACTTGCAGCACACTTCAAAGATTGTCGTCTCAATAGATGACACTCGGGATGATATGCATACAGCATCGGTATGTTTTAAATAGGAATGACCTATTACTCTTGCCATCACATTTTGAACAATTGTCTAACGTTTATTTCTTGCGTTTTTTAACTTGCAGTGTACTCCGACCATCAGCACCTCGGAAAAACAGTCTCATGCTGATCCACAAACAGTTTCAGTGCGTCTTTTTTTAGCTTTCAAAATTAACAAATTAGCCTATTAAACAATGTCTTACTTCCTTTTTTATGCTACTGATTTTGTAATGACTCTTTAATGGCAGGATCCGTTATCAATCACTGCAGATTATGAACCTTCAGTTGCCAACTCTGCACTTACACCATCAAAAAGATCTATTCCTGAGACAGTTGAAGAACTCGACAGTGCCCAACTATCATCCACCAAGATAATAAGGGACATCAAGCTTGAGAAATGATGCAGTCAATTATCGTCGACGATTTATTTTTACTTTATGCTGTTTTGGACAACATTGCACACCTAATTTTGATTGATGTAATGAAATATTTCTGGTTTACATTTTGTTTATTCTGGTTTGTGAGGATTTGATTTGTCATTCTTGCTTTTTGTTTGATCCTTTTGACATTGTATATGAAAGAATGATATGATTTTAGTCATTTAAGCTGCAAAAAACTATGCATAATTTACACTACAAAAAGCAATATGATGTTGGTAATTCCTTATTTTGTTTAATATAATAAACTTATTATGGACAAAGAATGAATATGTTCCAAGAATGAATATGTCCCCTTCCCAATCTCCTTGGCCTTTCAAGTTAAGTCGGAGACAGTTCCCAGTAATTGTGTCATACACAATAATGATTAACAAGTCCCAATGTCAGTTCTTAGATTGGGTTGGTATTTACATTCCTTGCAACATTTTTACTCATGGACAAATCTATGTGGCACTATCAAAGGTTACCAATAAGAAATAAATAAAAATTTTGGTTCACGACGACGACAACACCACTAAGGTATCTACAACAAACATCATTTACAAGGAGGTTTTCCAAAATATTTGACTGTGGCGTCTTCTTAACAACATGTAACCAATAGTTTTTGAACCTGTATATGCATACACAGATTTTGAATATAACAACATCAGTTAATGTTAATAGCATATGTGGGTTATGTTTCATTATTTTTCTGTTATCCCTACTAAAACACACCTTCCATACGGTACCCGTGTTTCTCTTTGTTGCTACCACCAAATCATAACTAATACTACATAATTTTGACAGTGATTATTAATGACATTATATAATTAACAATGTTAAAGTATGAAAACATTATCTTCTCACTACAATGCATTACTGACATTAGAAAATAACTTATTTTGTTTTGCATACTTTATGCATAATACACGGTAGTATATCAGCATACTGTACATTAATCTATAAAACTGATACATGAATAACAGATTATGCATGGCAGAAATCCATGACACTTGATTAATATAAATTGTTACCGGATAATACCGGAAACGATATGCAATTATCTCATCAACGCAATATATGGAACTAATTTCATATCATTCCATTTAACATATCATAAGCAAATTGTACATTGAGCCGTAGCCCAACAATATCATATAACAAAACTAATAACAAAGACAAATGGGCATCAAATAGATTTTCAAAACAAATAGTTATGCATTTCCGCCCATACAAAAATAATCCCTCCTTTTTGCCATGATGCTTCCCATGTAATCCAATCAACAACTCCTTTCAATGCTGCCCTCTCTCAACTTTGACCAATATACGTTCCACAGGAGGATGCTCTACACTGAATAAGAGAACGTCACCTTTCGACAGCTCTTTCTCCTTTGCAAATTTTAACCAGCCCCTTGACAGAAACTTCTCCGTCATGTTCTCCCTGGATTTGAAAACACATTGGTACGTAATACCCGAGTCTGTGTCATGAAGATCAATATATGATCTTGGTTCCATGAAGATTTCCTTGATGACTGCTGCTGGAAAGTGCTGCAACATTAAAACTTTATTAGCTATGTCTATTCATTCAATGTTATGCATCCTTACGAACTGTAACAGCAAACAAATCAAGATCTTACAAGAACTTGATTTTTTATCTGGCTGCTGCTCTTAACAACTTTCTGCCATCTGCAAACAAGTTTCTCTTGCATGGCAGGAGGTTGTACAACATCAGCAGCATCAGTAGTGTTGTTCTCCTCGCTGCATTAACAAACACGATTATTTCAACTACTAATTTGCAAAGTCAAATATTCAAATGTATATATGTAACCTAAAAGCCCTTGCCTGTTCAACACATCGCCCGCTGATTCCATTGCTTCATTAGTGGAATTCTGTTCAGGCTCATCGTCTGATATGTCAACAAGCCATCCCTCCTCTCTGGCTATTTCAAAGTACTTTTCCCATGATAGACAGCTTCTCACCTTTCCTGTTCTCAGTTCGTACGATTCCTCTCTTTCGACATACTCATAGTATTTGTCCATAAGTTCAACACGTGTAATTTTTTGGCAACTCCTGCTGCTTAATCAAAAAAACAACAAACATCATGCATTCGGTTTTTTGTTTTTTTCACTATCCAGATTACTGTTTTACCTTGAAGAACTTTCAGCTTCCTCTTTCCTCCTCTTAGCCTCTGCATGCAACTTTCTCCATTCTTCTGCTCTGTCCCGCTTATCCTCAGATTGCTTCCAAACCTTTTGGATAGCCAGATTTTTCCATTTAAGATTAGGAGTCGTGGTTGTGTGACTTCTACCAACGAATCCCCTGCATATAAATTCATCCATGCCCATCATGCACACAGACATCTTTGTATAAACCCTAAATGATCTCATTGCAAGTTTAGAAACATGTGTGTCAAAACGGAAGAACTTACCCGCGGGAACACCAACGTAGATCCTCTTTCTTCATCGTATTGGTTGGTCGGCGCTGTCTGGAGCTAAACTCTGTTTCTAAGGTGTACCGTCTTCTTGGAATGTTGTTTCTAATGGAAAACCGAAGAGACAGGGAGATGGAGTAAAACAGACGTTAGACAATATCTTTTGTTGGCCCAACAAGCAAGCATTAGTTACAAAAGGCACTATACATGACATGTAGAATACAAACAGTTTCTGATCATTCCATTTTATATCCCTTGGAAAATGTATATTTTTGGAAGTACTTTTAATTTCACATTTACATCAAACCATGGTTACATGTTACAAAAAAAAATGAATATGGTATAGAATACAATAGGAATAACCTTTGGTTTCCAATGGCAATTTTGTGTTTCCAACATAACAGTATTTAATGTCATATTATAATATTTGGTGTTCTAATAATTGTTTAAAGTTTGGCCAACATATGGTATTCATGTGACATTAAGTTTTTTAACCTCTACCCATAATTGTTAAGCTTTGGTAGCATATACTGTACCCTATCTCATATCCAATGTACAAATAGAGTATCTGAGTACACTTAAAAATTATAATACAAATGTTATGAACTGCAAAACCAAACAACTCCATATAGGTTTGTTACTCTTACATTCATTATGTTATACTTATGAAGAGTTGTAAGTTATCAACCATATTCTCTTTCAACTATGAACAACCATTTTGTAGATAGGAAATACTCTGCATCACTTGCAAGACAAAAGAGGAAGCATGTTCTTGATGAAAGAAGATTTCAGAAGAATAGAGTTAATGAAAATTCAACTGAGCACAACCATGACCTAAATAATTCAAGTTATGTAAGCAGACATCATACAAGACAGCCACTGTCTTATATCAGTTCTGTTTTTGTCAATGGCCATGGAGATGTTTCTGCATGAACAGAGTGCGTAATGCTTAATTCCCAACAAAGGAGAAGGAGTGTTGGTTTTAACCAGTGCACAACCCCAACACCTGCATCTTCCCCCAGCTTCTCATGCATTTCTACTGATACAATTTCTCCCAAACAAATTTCTGCTTCAGCACGTCAAAGAAAGAGGTCAATAATGAAGCGTAAGAGTCTCCAAAACAACAGCCATCGTGGTCATCTGCAGATCAAACTCGCTGATAGAATGCCCTTTTGTTCCCCTTTACCGTTTGATGCTAACACACCTCTGAGTGGCGTTACCTCCTCATCAAGTATTAAATGCAAAAATAATTCATATGGACTACCGAATTCCTATGCATCTTCATCCAACAAACATCTTGATCCAAATCTAATTCGTTCAACGACTGCGAATCTATTAAAAACCTTTTCAAGTGTTACAGAAACGACGTCAACTTCCCTTAATACCAATCTGTTCAGAAGTGCTGACTCAGTGAACCCAGTTCAACAATCAGTTGTAGACTATTCATCCGATGAATCTTTAACCGATAGTTCGTGTGAATTCATAAATGAAGATCCGGATTATGATACAAGTTCAAGTCTGGACAACGACGAAGATCATTCTGCAAATGTCCCAACAATTGATTGCACAAATGCTGGTATGTATTGTTGGAATTATTATTAATAGCAAACCATAACTTAAATTCACTGTCATCCAGTTTGGTGTCTATGAATATACTGATGTGTATAAGATATATGATGTTTTGTTCTATCTGATAAATACAGGATATTCAGATATTGGTGATCCTTCCATTGAATGCACTCAGTGTGGAGCACAAATGTGGTATCAGGAGAAGGTTGTCAAGAGAAAACATAGTGCAGTGCCTAAGTTCCAATTATGTTGTGGAAAGGGTAAAGTTGTGTTGCCACTTCTGAGAACACCACCACCGTTTCTTAAACATCTTCTGTCGAATGAAAACGATGAATTGTGTAGAAATTATCAGCAGAATTGCAGAATGTACAACATAATGTTTGCATTTACGTCTCCTGGAATGAAAATTGACAATAGATTCAATAATGGAAATGGACCACCTAACATGAGAATTAAAGGGCAGGCTTGCCATAAAATTGGTAGCATGATGCCTGTGCATGGCGAAAAACCGAAATTCGCTCAGCTTTATATATACGACACTGACAATGAGATTCATAATAGGATGCAAGGAATAGGGTTATGTTTCTTAAGCCAACTGAGATGCCTACTTTATATTTCCTTTGTTATTATCGTGCATGACATGTGTCTAATTTTTTAATGCAGCAACAACCAGAATATTATTGAAGAAACTGTTAGCCGAATACAGAACATGCTTGACGAATTCAACACACATGCTAAATCTTTTAGAATGGCATCAGCTAGACTAAAGGATTGTCCTGTACCTGACCTCAAGTTGAAGTTAATATTTGATAGATTAAAGGACGGACGAATTTACAACCAACCCACCGTGTCTGAGGTTGCAGCCCTCATTGTTGGTGATGTTGATACAGGCTCAAAAAGGGATATTATCCTTGAAAGACAAAGCGGTAGACTAAAACGAATAAGTGAGTTTCATCCGAGCTATCTTGCATTACAATATCCACTTCTGTTTCCGTACGGGGAAGATGAATTTAGACTTGGTGTTCTACACAGAGAGACAGTTCCCAAAAAAAAGGAAAGATGAACAAACTTACTATTAGAGAATGGCTGGCCTTTCGCATTCAGACCAGACAACGTGAAGCTCACACACTGCTCAGGTCAAGGAGATTGTTTCAGCAATTTTTGGTTGATGGATTCACTATGATGGAGTCCCAGCGACTCAATTACATACGTAAGCATAAAAAAAAATTACGAGTATCCAAATACTCCAATTTGTCAGGAGTACACCAACAATCTTCAAATGAAGGAGCCCACAAAGGCAAAAGAGTGGTGTTGCCGTCAACATACGTTGGAAGTCGCAGATACATGGAACAATTATACTTTGATGGAATGGCAATTTGTAGTCAAATTGGATTTCCCGATCTATTCATTACCTTTACTTGCAATCCATGTTGGCCAGAGATTCAGAGGTTTCTTAACAACATGAATTTACAACCTCAAGATTGTCCTGATATAATCTCAAGGGTTTTTAAAATGAAGTTTGACGAATTACTGTATGATATAACAAAGAAGCATGTCTTGGGCAGAGTTGTTGCATGTGAGCCACATGAAATTAAATATGTAATACTTAATTCTTCCCTATTCTATACCAATGATTTTAAATTAATGTTTTACTGTATTTTAATTTCTTCCAGATATATACACCATTGAGTTCCAAAAGAGAGGTTTGCCCCATGCACACATTTTACTTTTCATGCATCCCCAGAACAAGTTTCCCACTCCGGATGACATCAACAACATTATTTCAGCAGAAATACCGGCAGAAACGGATGATAAACAATTAAATCATTTGGTAAAGACACATATGATTCATGGTCCATGTGGGTTGGCTAACAGATCTTCCCCTTGCATGAAAAATGGTAAATGCTCTAAATTCTTTCTCAAAAATTGGTAGCCTCAAACCATTGTCGATCAAGATGGCTATCCCGTCTATAGGAGAAGGGATACTGGCATTACTGTTCTGAAAAAAAGTATTGTTCTTGATAATAGGTATGTAGTTCCTTATAATGCATATCTTCTAAAGAAATATCAGGCGCACATTAATATGGAATGGTGTAACCAAGGTACTTCTGTCAAGTACTTATTCAAGTATATTAACAAAGGTTACGATAGAATAACTGCAGCGGTTGTTCGGACCGAATCAGACGGAAGTTCATTTGGTACAGATGTTGATGAAATCAAACAATACCTTGATTGTAGGTACGTTTCCCCCAGTGAGGCGTGTTGGAGGATTTTTTCATATCCTATCCATGGTAGATCTCCTTCTGTCGAAAGGTTGTATTTTCATCTGGAAGGCGAAAATCCGGTTTACTACACTGACTATGATTTCATAGACAATGTTCTTGAAAAACCAACTGTAAATGAATCAATGTTTACAGCTTGGATGGAGTCAAACAAAAAATACGAAGATGCAAAGACTTTAACATACACTGCGTTTCTTTCCAAGTTCGTTTACGATAAAAGGTACCGTTTATGGAGACCTCGAAAAAGAGGTCGTACGATTGGCCGGTTAATTTGGGTTCCTCCAAGCACTGGTGAGCTCTATTACCTTAGAATGATGTTGACGGTTGTCAAGGGACCGACTTGCTATGACGATATAAAAAAGGTTGGTGGAGTAGTCCGCGACAGTTTTAGAGATGCATGCTTTGAGATGGGATTTCTTAACGACGACAAAGAATATGTTGCAGCCATAAATGAGGCCAAAGATTGGGGTTCCGGTAATTTTTTGAGGAAGCTATTTGTCACGATGCTGTTGTCTGGTACTGTTAATCGGCCGCGACATGTTTGGCAATAGACTTGGAAGTTGCTATCTGACGGTATTCTTCATCAACAGAGAATTGTCACTGGAATAAGAGGTACACTTAACAAATACCTAAATACTTCTGTTAAATTTCATACAATTACAAACCGTACGAAACTATTATAATGAGTTTTTCTTCTTATAATACCTTTTAGACTACTTTGGATGCAATAATTTCAATCCTTTTATACTTCCATATATATGTTACATATCATACAGTTCAAACCATACTTAAGTCTTTTGACAGGTTCTCATTGTCGTAATGTAATTTCAACTCATGTAGATAGGGTCTTAACTTAAGAATTTCAATTGTTACCAAACTGGTTCACATCATTTCCATTCAACAACACCTTTCAATGCTGCCCTTTCAAAGAATCATAAGTTCCAGTAAGCAAGTCCTTTCAATGCTGCCATTTCATCAGTAATAAAAATATCTAATGCAATCTGATATTACTCACCATCAACACAGAACAGAATAATTCTGTGATTTATCTTTTACCTTCAACCACCTTTTGTCACAGCTACTGATCAAAAACATAACATTTTTAATGAACCCGAATGTCTGATGCTCTTGCATTATACTGAACTTTTCCATGATACTGCCATTTTAAGGTTAACGATCCTTTTGCATGTCTATCTTCATCAACACTGTGATTTCTATTGTACAAAATAGTTATATTTTCTTTTGGTTTGTATTTGTGTTGGAAGACATGCAATTGTCAACGACAGAACTGACAAACCTCACATTAATTGAGATTGAGAATATGATGCAATCAAATAGAAGAAGCTTGCGTGAATTCAAAGATATACCGTTTCCAGATTTGTATATAACGCGACATGTCGGCAATAGACTGATTTTTGATGAACGTGATTACGATGCTGATTTAGAGCGACAAAACTTCCAGAATCTATTTTCATCTCTAACAGGTATTTCCTCATTATTCAAATCATCGATGTTTTCATTAAACTACTGTTGTATTGATTCTTTTCATTTGAACGTCAAGATGAGCAACGTGCAATCTTTGAAACCATAATGGACGCCGTCAAGAAACAAAATGGAGGGGTGTTTTTTTTACATGGATACGGCGGAACCGGTAAAACGTTTATGTGGAGGACATTATCAAGTGCACTTCGTTCAGATAAAAAAATTGTTCTGGCTGTTGCTTCAAGTGGCATAGCTTCCTTATTATTGCCAGGTGGTAGAACAACCCATTCGAAGTTCAAAATTCCCATTCCAACGCTTGACAACTCTACTTGCAATGTTGACAAAGACTCTGAGCATTCACAGTTATTCGAAGCTACTGATGTCATAATATGGGACGAAGCACCCATGGCTCATAAGAATTGTTTTGAGGCCTTGGATAAGACCCTTAAGGATGTCATGAGCGATAAGGGTTTTGCAAATACAATTTTTGGTGGCAAGGTAGTTATATTTGGAGGAGATTTTCGACAGATACTTCCAGTTGTTCCAAGAGCAGGCCGTTCTGATATTGTTCATGCTTCCATTTGTTCTTCTTATGTGTGGGACTATTGCCAAGTCTTAACACTAACCAAAAACATGAGACTAAAGAATGGGAGGGACGTTACAACTTCTGATGAACTTGCAGAATTCTCTAAATGGATATTAAATGTTGGCGACGGTAAAATATGTGAACCTAACGATGGATTAGCTGATATAGAAATTCCTCCGGATTTGTTAATTTCCAATTTTGAGGATCCAATAAGAGCTATAGTTGAAAGCACATACCCAAATTTGCTTGCCGACTTTCAAAATGTAGAATTTCTACAAGGAAAAGCAATACTTGCTTCAACCATTGAAGTTGTTGATAAAATTAATCATTACGTGTTAGACATGATACCGGGTAAACTCTTTTTTCTTTTGATGTTTATTTTCGTGTAGATGTTTTGTTATTAAATTATTCTTGAAAAAACATTATGGATTGATTCGCGTTTTCCCATTTCTTAGGTGAGGACAAAGAGTATTTGAGTTTTGATTCGATTGATAGAACTGATTCAAGTTACACCGAAGCCTATGAATGTCTTACTCCAGAATTTCTTAGCAAGCTTAGGACTTCAGGTGTCCCAAATCACAAACTCAGATTAAAGGTTAGTACACCAATAATGCTTATGAGGAATTTGGACCAAAACGATGGTTTGTGTAACGGAACTAGACTAATTGTTACAAGGTTGGCAAATCACGTTATTGAGGCAAAGATCATGTCTGGTAAGAATGTTGGTAACATCTTTTTCATCCCTCGAATGTCTATGTCACCTTCCGAGTCACCGTGGCCATTTAAGTTGATTAGGAGACAGTTCCCAATTATTGTGTCGTACGCAATGACAATTAATAAGTCTCAAGGCCAATCACTTGATACAGTTGGATTGTATTTGCCTACTCCTGTATTCAGTCATGGCCAGTTGTATGTAGCCATTTCAAGAGTTACAAGCAAAAGTGATCTAAAGATCTTAATACATGATAGTATGAATGTATCAACATCTATCACTACAAATGTTGTATACAAAGAAGTTTTCCAATCTCTTTGTTGATCGGTAAGTACATAATAACAAATAATTTCTTTAATATAAATTGTTTCCGTAAATGCTGTCTAATTTTTGCATAATTTATTGTGCAGGTCAAAAAGTTGAAAACATCGTTTTCAAGTTGGTTGCGTTGTATCTGAAGACTCGTGATAGTTTCTTATTTTGAAGAGTCATCACAGTTTCTTATTTTGTTACACAATCATGATTTCAGTTTACATTTTTTAATGTTGTCAAATAAGTTTGATACACTAAATTTAGCCGAATTAGATAAACTTTTATTGAATTACATAAAAACGAATTTACTGTTACATGACAACATTACGTGAAATTTTTTATTTTTTATTAGTTTTAGTTTTTTAAATTCACGTGAAATCTTTTGTTATTATTTTAAAATTTTTTTTTACTTTTTAATTACGTATTATATTTTTATACAATTAATATTTTTTAAGAATTATTATTTTAAAATATAACATTGGACCTAAAGCCCAGATTGCCTTACACAGCATGCCAACACCTTAACATTTGAAATGGGGTGTGATAAAATTTATAAACATTTTAACTTTGTTTTATGCTTTCGATGTGGGACTACTAGGTTTGCAGAAGAAACGATTCCACCATATATTTTCCACGTAAAATTGAAACACCATCAAAATATTACTACACCATTTATCTCTGCTGGTTTTGCAGAAGAAACCATTCCACCCACCATATGTTATTTTGAAACATCCCCATAAGTAAACTATTCTAAAACATCCACACCTGTTATTTTCAACTATTATATGATTATGAATTACCACTAAGTATGTACCATATATAATTACCTACGATGCAGTTTCAGAAGTTACTCTAATACATGCACATACTAAAAATATAAACCATAGCAATGAATTCAGTGAGATTAGAGATAAAACTGAACATACTGAAAACATAACAATGATAATTATAGCCTCACTATAAAGAACACAATTTTCATAGCCAGGGTAAGTTTCACATAAAATATAAAAAAAAACTTTGCATAACGCACATAGAATGCATGGCCATAGCAGGGATATCCTCTCTTTTTCATCATCCCCCTTACTCTCTCTTTCATCTTCCCACCTCGAAACACTCAAAATCTCATAATATTGGTGCTCTTTAGGAATACTGACTTGCACATGGTCTACTTTCTAAGTAAATGTTGGCCAATTTATAAGTACAACTTCGTCATTAAATATTGTAAATGATGTCAAAACTGGTAAAATCTAGCACTTTTGTACATTTGACGATATATCTATTTCTTGTGGCACTCCTCTGCATTAGAGGTCTTAGGAATCATTAAAAATCATTTTGAAATTGATCCAAGTCATTAAAAACAGGTTGCTGCATGAATTTTCATTGCATGTGTCGACACATACGAATTCCAAGTCGACATATTTACTATTGTTTTAAACCTGTAGCCTCTGACTTGGTTGGGTCTACACATACCTTCTTCCAGATCGACACATACAACTTAAACTTAACGTATGTGTGATACGGTGGCCAGAACCGGAACGTGTTTCCCTATTTTTTAAAGAATTGCTGGTTTGCGTTTTGCGTTTGTGTTTGCAAAATGTCGGGTAAGCAAGAGTCGCCACCGACTTTTATTTTATCCAACAAGGAAAGGAAAAAAGCACAGAAAAATTCCTTTTTCGAGATTAGCACCCTTTCTATCCGTAGTTATCTATGGGCTCTTAAGTACTTGTTCATCATTTTCAAAATTGTTTTCTTTATGTTTGTGGGCTTTGAAAAGTTTCTGTCTTCAAGAGTGTAATGAAGTGTTTTGAAAACTTTGTCCGTAAAGGAGTGTAAGTGTGAAAAAATTTGTTTGGATTGAGCAAGTACTTAAGAGCTAATCTACCTACTCGAAAAAAGAATCGTTATGTATTCGTTTCCTTTAGACAGCGCTATCCCACTATTAGTGAGTAGGTAGCACCGTCGTTGGAGTTTTGAGGGTCAATTCGAAAGGGACGTACGGTCACTAAAACAATGTTAGGACGTCTTAGTAATAACCCTAATGTCTTAGATCAATTATTCGAGGCAACAATTCCGAGACAACCTTTCCAAGACAACTTTGATCTTTGGACAGAAGGACGACCACTAAAATATCATATACTCAATGACTATTTACCAAAGGCAACCAAGTGGGAGTGTACCCTAGGAGTGCGCATGTGCGAATGATTCAATTTCAGTTGATTTATCTTTGCACATTTAAGGTGATCTAACTGTTTTAAAATTAGTCATACATTCTTGTCATGCAAACCCTAATTATTCATACATCTAACAGTTAATAATTTGCGGAATTAAAAATGCGGAATTTAAACTACGCTATTACAAGGCTTCGGGTATTTATATAGCCAAAAACAAACCCTTTGAAAATAAAGCGATAATGAAAAATAAAAGCCCTAATTAAAACTATTACAAACTGTGAGCAGATACAATAATTGGATAAAAATAATAAAGCGCGCGATGAGAATTAGATCGACGAAAAACTAGGGTTTTGACCCTTCTAACCTAATTAAAAGAATTTTTTTTTGTTTTTAATAAAAGAAGTAAGTTTTTCTAAATTAGATACAAAAATTAATTAGTGATTGAATTAATTAATAAAAATAATTGTAAGACCTATTTTTGGTTTTTTTTGTTATTTTTAGGAAAAAAATAAAATACAATTAAGTTAGTAATAAAACCTACTTGTTCTAATTATTTTTAATTATGTACAAAATAATTAAAACTATCTAAATTAACAAACCTAATTAAATTAATTAATTTTTTAACAAAAATAAATATTTAAAATTTAATTTGTGAAAAATGATATTTTTGGTGATTTTTGATAAAAAAGGAAAATAATTTTTGGTTAGTAAAATAAATTAAATAAATTAAATGGAAAAAAATATAAAAGAATTAAAGAAAAGCAAACCGGGCCTGCAATATGGGGGCGTAGAAATCAGAATTCTGGGCCCATTTGAGTGAGATCCGCTTGACTTTTTGATTCCAGTGCATACGCATTTGACTTGGTTTATGGTGGTCTCTCTTGGATGGCCATCAGATTTGGCCATCTGGCCACTTGGTGTGATTGATTGTGAGGGTGTATGGTGGACCCTGGGCTTGTACATGCATGAGATCCTGAAAAGAAAAATATTATGGAGAATTTGGGGGACCTGGGATTCGAACCCAGGCCCCAAGGAAATTTCCAGCGCTGCACTCACCACTGCACCACCTTTCTTTTGATATACATATAATGAAAAAATAATAATAATATATAAAACACAGAAATATTGGAAATTTTGCGCGAAAATTCAAATGGCCAAATCAGATGAGGCCACGTCTTCGTCCCTGTTCTTGGATCCGTTGCTAAAAGTGAAACACTTTTATCTACGGACGTTCATTCGTAGCTATACCCTGTGCATTCTCAAAATCAAGCACACACATGATAAATGAAAAACAAAGCCATGGTTGAATTCGTCTGGTCCTGCTGGTTACATTGGTGGCCCTTTCATGGCCCAATTTTGCTTATATACAGAAATCCCAAATTGAACTCGTAAACCCTAACAATGGTGAAACTCCATACAAGCCATGAAAATACAATTAAACCATACAGAAAGTTTGCATATGTCTCATGGATCAACAACATATAATTAATTCATTCTAACAATGCATATATCATGAGATTCGATTTCAAGAAAAGAGAGGGATCGTGAGCGACTTACAGTGCGATTTGGGGCTTGAAAATGCTTGGTTTCGATTGCTTTAGCTTGCTGAGACTCCCAGGAATCAAATGGGATAGACAAAGAGTCTTGAGGATGCCTCTAAGTGCAAATTCGATCTACCACTTTTCTTGGTTTTTTTTCCAATGGTGCTTTGCTTGCTGCGACTGTTTCTCCCCTCTCCTTTAGGTCTGGCCTCGTTCTATATGTACCAAGTAATGTATTAGGGTTGATAAGTTGTATTTAATCTTCCTCTTTCAATGATTTGGATTGTGATTTGATTCACTTTGAAAACTTTCCAAAATTGGTCCAAATCCAATCTTTTTGTGCATACATGCCTTGATACGAGTTTGAATGGCTTGCTAGCTGTAATTGGAACCTGAAACAAGCACAAAATCTCTTACTTTCAATCTTTTGGATTTTATTTGATTTGTTTTGATTTAAATTGAATTATTCAAATAAAAATCAAAATAAATAATCAAAATAATATATGTACAAGTGGAAAAGGCTAGAGCTCATGGACTATGTTGCCAACTCAAAACAAGTTAAAAAGATTGGGCCCATTTGACAAAATTTGATGTTTTGGGCATAGTTGACTTTTGGCAATTTTACAAAAAAGGTCAACTTCACCAATGCATAACTTCCTAAATTTTGACTCTTTGGAGGTGTTCTTGGACTTTTTAGAAATCTTGAAATGTCCTATAATCAACCCTTTTAGTCTCATCTCAATTTGATATTCCATTATCAAGTATGAAACTTTGACAAAAAATGTGTTTTTGTTGACTTTTCAAAATGACCTATAATGTCCAAATTCATAACTTCTTGTGAGTGCATATTTTGAACTTGGGAGATGAAGATGGATTGTAGGTAATTGCATCCTATTCAAAATGAGCTTTGGATGGGTCATTTCTTATAAAGCATGAGAAAGTTATGCTTTGTCAAAGTTGAGTTGACTTTTCCTACAAAACCCTAATTTAGCAACTTTTGGTTCTTGAGGAATTATGAGAAATCCTTGATGAATCATGATCAACCCTTGATCAAATGATGAAATATACTTCAAAATTAGGATGTTGACCAAAAATCTTGAAGTTTGACTGTATGTGGGCCACAATTGACTTTTGCCCTAACATAGTCGATTTTTGGTTCCTTGAGCAATTGACTGAGCAAACTTCCTCTGCAAGGCTTGAAACTTGACGTGGATGATCTTGAGAACATATTAGGACATAAGTGAGCATTTGGGATCCCTTGGACTCAAGTATATTGATGTAACATGAAACCCTAATTTGAGGTAGACTGTCTTAGGAGAGAGCTTGTCTGGCCAACCCTTGGACTACCTTGAGCACCTTGGGGATCTTTCTTGAAATGTTTTGAGAAATATGGGAGGGCAAATTTTGGGGTACAACAGCTGCCCCTGTTCAATTTTCTTAAACCCGAGGATGTAGATTGGCTTTCGTGCCTTTCGTGGTTTGAAGGTGGAAGATGATTGAACACTAGAGTGCCCAGAAATTTACACTCGCATGAAGTGGTGTCCATCTTGCGATATCGGGAATGGGCTTACAGATTCCATTTGGAAATTGCCGACGAGGGGATGGGCTTAAATATGCCATCTGAAGGAGTGTCGATCGCATAAGAGATTCCTTAGCGAGAACTTGTATACCTGTCGTTGAGGAAGATTTCGCTGGGGAAGGCTGATCTTTGTTGAGAGAAGTAGAATTTTAGGAGCTTCGTCGTTCGTTATTCTGCTGAGGAATCATCTCTGTTGAATTTTAGGAACTTGGTCATCCGTATTCTACCAAGGAATCATCTCTATTGAATTTTAGGAACTTGGTCGTCCGTATTCGACTGAGGAATCATCTCAATTTGAATTTTCGGAACTTGGTCGTCCGTATTCGACTGAGGAAACATCTCTGTTGAATTTTAGGAACTTGGTCGTCCGTATTCTACCGAGGAAACATCTCAATTTGAATTTTAGGAACTTGGTCGTCCGTATTCTATTGAGGAAACATCTCTGTTGAATTTTAGGAACTTGGTCGTCCGTATTCTACTGAGGAAACATCTCTGTTGAATTTTAGGAACTTGGTCGTCCGTATTCGACTGAGGAATCATCTCAATTTGAATTTTAGGAACTTGGTCGTCCGTATTCTACTGAAGAAACATCTCTGTTGAATTTTAGGAACTTGGTCGTTCGCATTCTACCGAGGAAACATCTCAATTTGAATTTTAGGAACTTGGTCGTCTGTATTCTACTGAGGAAACATCTCTGTTGAATTTTAGGAACTTGGTCGTTCGTATTCGATTGAGGAATCATCTCAATTTGAATTTTAGGAATTTGGTCATCTGTATTCTACTGAGGAAACATATCTCTTGAATTTTAGGAACTTGGTCGTCCGTATTCGACTGAGGAATCATCTCTGTTGAATTTTAGGAACTTAGTCGTCCGTATTCGACTGAGGAATCATCTCAATTTGAATTTTAGGAACTTGGTCGTCCGTATTCGACTGAGGAAACATCTCTGTTGAATTTTAGGAACTTGGTCGTCCGTTATTCAACTGAGGTAAAAGGCTTCATAGCTTGAATTTTGTGAGAATTTGATTGTATCTTTCCTGAAAGGTAAAGGTTAGCTGTATGTAATGCATGATATGTATCAAGCAATGATGTTCTCAAAATAAATGAGATTGTGTTGTATGATGCGTATATGCATGTCATGATGTATGGAAATGTGATGTTTTTAGCTGGGGAAACTAAATCCCGGATTGCTGCTGGAGAAAAGAGTTGAATTCTTTGTTTCTGCTGGGGATAGTGAATGAAGATGATTGTGAGAATAAACCTGCAGGAGAGGATAACTCCGCTGGGGAATAAACTGATGAGGAAACGACTATGTGGGGAGGTCATATTCTGCTAGAGAACCCGTTGATTTGGAGAAATAAACTCAGCTGGGGATGAATTACCGTTGCTGGTTATGATAAAATCTGTTGGGAATTGAGTTTCTGTCTGTGAAAGGAATGAACTCCGCTGGGGAAGATTTTCCAGTTGCGACTTCACTGAGGATAGCCTTTTAGGCTCTACTGGGGACAATTCTCCAAACTCCACTGGGGATAATTTTCTAGTGCCGGTGATAGATAAACTCTGCTTGGGGAGAATCTTACCGACTCATTCGTGATTGTGAATCTCAGCTGGGGAAAGTTGTGTCCTGTTCGGGACAGCTAACATCACTGTCTTTTTCTTACTCTGCGGGGAGTGAATGTTACTGGGACGCATGCTGAGAATATAACGATGACTCTGTATCGAGACTTTTCTGCCCCTGTTTCTACGGGAGACGATGCCTGCGGAGGCCTTGTGGATCAAGTATTATCCCAACCTATGAGGTGCTTGGTAACCGCCGATCAGAATGATAAGTCTTCTTCTGGTAGGCAAGTGACGAGATGACGGGACATAGTCGTACGCTTTAATCCCTAATTTTTCCTAGACTGTCTTTTCAGATTTTCAGTCCACCGGGATACCCTTTTTTGCCCAAGCCTCCTTTTCAGGTTTTCAACTTGCCGGGTGTACATGTCCTTTTTTGTTTTTATCCCTAACTTTTGCCCGAACCTTTTGGTTCGCCGGGATGCCCTTATTTTTTCCTAGGTGTGTCAACCTAGCGGGTCTTTGTTCATGCGCAGTATTTTTTTACTATGTCCACGTTCTCAGGGTGTAGGGAGTTGTCACTGTAGGTAGTGTTGTGTTGCCATATTACTAGAAGATGTTCGTTTGATCATGCAAGATTCGTTGCTGGAATTCATGTCCAATGCCCCAAGTGATTCAGATGGAGATTTGCCTCTGGCTATTTGGCATCTTTGAGAGATTCCTTGAATCTTGACTTGACTGCCCCAGATGATAGACAATGATCATGTCGTGCCCCTTGGTTGGAAGTGTTTTTTCCACTTGAGGTGATCCTTTTTATTGAGAAGGTTTTTGTTCACTAGATATTCGTCGTGTGAATTTCTCTACTGTTGACAAATAGTCATATGGAAACAGTTACTTTAAGAATGCAAAGCTTATGTCTGTCTTGAAGTTTTTGAAAATGCATTTTTCAGTAAGATAGGAAAATTTTGTAAAATGTGATGTCAACTCGGGATTTACAGCAAGTCCTACAGGAGTCAGGATACCTTTTGTAACAATATGCTTTCGAACTAACCCATGCTTCAGCTAGGACTTTTAAGGGTTATAACGTAGCCTGGTTCACGGTTCAAGAAACAAAGGATAAAGGCTCAAATTTTATTTATACCCACCCGCTCTTCATGATGTTCTTCTGTCCTAAACTCAGCTAATTGTCCATTTAGTTCCCATTCGAATCTTTGCTCCGATATCCCAGTGATGGTTCGGATACTGACAATTTATTTTGAATAGGCAGTCATTTTGTTGAGAGTTTGTAGGACCTCTTTTTTTTTATTTTTTATTATCCCTGTTTTTTGCCTGAACTGTTTCTTTTTATGATTACAGTCAGCGGAATGCCCTAGTTTTTTTCTAAGTCTCCTTCATAGGTTTTGACTTAATGGGCTTTTATTTCGAGAGATAATGACTGCCTATCTTGACGATTATAGGGAACCATCACCGTCTTTTGTTTTGGACGGACGTCTTTGATGCCATTCATTGTGCACCTGTGTTAACTGAGAAAACTACCCTGCCTCAGGTTGTGATTAAGGGTTTTAATTTGCGTGAAAAGAAAAACTCCTACTTCTTTGGCTCAAAGGGGTTGACGAGGGATTATCTTCCTTATAACTCCAGTGTTTAGGATTTGAAACAACGCCTGTACATCGTCAGCGGGGTCTGTTCAAAAGCATATTGTAGAGATTTTGATATCATTTCGTCATCCTCCCTCTAAAGGCTTAGAGTTTTTTAATCGAGAGTTGAACATCACAAAAATGAAAGCAATTTGAATATAGTGAATACGAATGGATTGATTCAAAACAGACATATGCAATGCATTGATAAAGTAACAAAGTTTGACATGAATAAATGTTTGAACAATCAAAAGAAAATTACAAATTGAAAATTCTAATGAACAAAAAGTCTTCTTGTCTGGTCTTGTCACTTCAGAGGACGTGCCTTGGAGGGATGGTAGAAGAACTCGGCCTGACCATCTTGTGTAAACTCTAGAACTCCTTTATCAATCAAGTCCTGAATTTTATTTTTCAATGCCCAATAGTCATCAGTATCATGCCCCGGGCTGTTGGAATGGAATGCACACCTTGCATCAGGATTGTAGTCTGGGGAAGCTATGTTGGGATTCTGAGGAGGGTCCCTTAACGTCACCAAATTCAATCTCAATAGATGTTGTAAAGCTTGAAACAGCGGTATGTTGAGCTTGGCGAACTGCCTTTTGGGCGTATCTGGCTTACTCTGATTAATTCGTTGCTTTTGGCGAGGTTGTTGTTGGAACCATGAGGTAGTAGCAACTTGGAGAGGTCCACTCTTTACCAACCCAAACCCTTGTCTTCTTGGAGGCTGATTAATGGCTTGGTCCCTGGCCTCGACTGTTTTCTTCATACTATTGTATCTGTCTTGATGAAGCTGGTTGATAATGATTCTCAGCTCTTCTTGTTCACGGGCTAAGCCTTGGATAAGAGCCATCTGCCCCAGCATTTGGGTTCTTATTGCATCTACCTTAGCTTGCAGATGTTTCAGCTGTTCGTCCTTATTGTCTTCAGGACTTTTCTTGACCAAGTTCCCAACGAGAAGTGTTCTAACTCTTCCTGCCCCTTGGACAGGTTTAGGAATATGTCCCTGAACTGAGTTTCTCGAATTTGAAGATCTCTGTTGTCTTGTTGGAGGGCCATTGCTGAAATAAACAGCAAGAACATGAGAGACCTGTACTAGAAGACCTATTATGCAATGATATGCATGATATATGTATGCAATGTTTTCAAGTATCTCGCGGGGTAAACAAGAAACTGTTAGAATTTGTTTGAAGAAACTTCGTGTCGTTGAGAGTCCTTCTTCAAGAGTCAAGCTCACCATATCGAGTGGGTCATAGCCACTGACTCAAGTTATCATGTTTTGATCTCTGGACGATATTGGCTAGAGGAAAATAAACCCCCCTGCCCCTTGCTAGACGTCTGATTTACCATAACCAACATCACAAACCTTTGAGATCCTTGAAATGGTTAAGGAAATGCTATGGTATGATGTTATGATGTGTATGCTATGCGTTTAAGCAAAAGTGCAAGGTGATGTAAACAAGTAAATCTGGCAAGAAATCCAAGTTATTGGATAAGGACTGTAAACAAAACCTGCAAAGAACTCAAGTTGTCAGATAATAAAAATGTGCAAGTAGTTCAAGTTGCATGGGGTCTAGGTATTACCCTCTTGAAGTTCAGTTGGTTCAACCTGTCCTAGTAATAGTAACCGGGTTCTAGAGGTTCTCAATTACACTGACCATCCTCGATCGGTCATAGTTCCAGTTTAGCAATCTTTTCTTGCAGCCGAAACCATCGCGAGAGTATGGTCTCAATGAGTGTAGCATACTGCTACTTTCTATGGCCAAGTTGGTCAATTATAGGTTCTAAGGTCAGTTGATGCTTAATGACCCATTAGCAGCCCCATACTTTCCTTGTTGCTATCAGTACCAACTAATGTGTCACACCAACGTAGCCACTGCTTCAACCGTATCAGTCTACGTCGTACAATTCCCTCACAGTCTATTGCTACTTACCTAAAAGGTATCTCCAGATCCGGGTTAGGATCTATAGTAACTCCGATACAAAGCCCACAAAAATAAAACAATCAAATCAAACAATTGAAAACAAAATGATGAACTAGTCCTAAGGTACACCCCACTTATATCTCCCTAGCAGAGTCGCCAGTTCTGTGATACGGTGGCCAGAACCGGGAGGTGTTTCCTTATTTTTTAAGGAATTGCTGGTTTGCGTTTTGCATTTGTGTTCGCAAAATGTCGCGGTAAGCAAGAGTCACCATCGACTTTTATTTTATCCAACAAGGAAAGGAAAAAAGCACAGAAAAATTCCTTTTTCGAGATATTTCTGAGTACGGGGGGGGGGGGGGGGGGGGGGGGGGTAGATTATAGAAAGGGAAGGTATTAGCACCCTTTCTATCCGTAGTTATCTACGGGCTCTTAGGTACTTGCTCATCATTTTCAAAATTGTTTTCTTTATGTTTGTGGGCTTGAAAAGTTTTTGTTTTGACTTCGATTTAACTCTTGCTTCTGTCTTCAAGAGTGTAATGAAGTGTTTTGAAAACTTTGTTCGTAAAGGAGTGTAAGTGTGAAAAATTTTGTTTGGATTGAGCAAGTACTTAAGAGCTAATCTACCTACTCGAAAAAAGAATCGTTCTGTATTCGTTTCCTTTAGACAGCGCTATCCCACTATTAGTGAGTAGGTAACACCGTTGTTGGAGTTTTGAGGGTCAGTTTAAAAGGGACGTACAGTCACTAAAGCAATGTTAGGACGTCTTAGTAATAACCCTAATGTCTTAGATCAATTATTCGAGGCAACAATTCTGAGGCAACCTTTCCGAGGCAACATTGATCTTTGGACAGAAGGACGACCACTAAAACATCCTATACTCAATGACCATTTACCAAAGGCAACCAATTGGGAGTGTACCCTAGGAGTGCGCATGTGCGAATGATTCAATTTCAGTTTATTTATCTTTGCACATTTAAGGTGATCTAACTGTTTTAAAATTAGTCATACTGTTGTACCCCAAAATTTTCCCTCCTATATTTCTCAAAACATTGAAAGAAAAATCTCCAAGTGGCTCAAGGTTGCTCAAGAGTTGGTCAGACAAGCTATCTCCTAAGGCAGTCTACCCCAAATTAGGGTTTTGTGTTGCATCAAGATCCTTGAATCCAAGTGACCCCGAGTACTCACCAATGTCCTAATATGTTCTCAAGATCATCCATGTCAAATTTCAAACCTTGCAGAGGAAGTTTGCTCAGTCAATTGCTCAAAGGTCCAAAAATCGACTGTGCTAAGGCAAAAGTCAACTGTGACCTACAAATAGTCAAACTTCAAGATTTTTTGTCAAAATTCTCATTTTGAAGTATATTTAATCATTTGATCAAGGGTTGATCATGATTCATCAAGGATTGCTCAAAATTCATCAAGATTCAAAAGTTGCTAAATTAGGGTTTTGTAGGAAAAGTCAACTCAACTTTGACCAAGCATAACTTTCTGATACTTTATGAGAAATGACCCATCCAAAGCTCATTTTGAAGAGGATGAAAGTACCTATAATCCATATTCACACCCCATGTTCAAAAAATGCACTCACAAGAAGTTATGAATTTTGACATTATAAGTCATTTTTGAAAGTCAACAAAAACACCTTTTTTGTCAAAGCTTCTAACTTGAGCATGGAATATCAAAATGAAATGAGACAAAAATATTTTGTTAGAGGACATCTCAAGCTTTCTAAAAAGTCCAATAACAACTCCAAAAGTTCAAAATTGAAGAAGTTATGCATTGTTGAAGTTGGACCTTTTTGCAAAATTGCCAAAAGTCAACTATCCCAAAAACTTCAAATTTTGCCAAATGGGCCCATTCTTTTCCACTTGATTTGAGTTTGCATTATTTCCCACGTGCTCTAGCTTTGGCCATGTGTCCATATCTCATTTTTACTATTTAATTTGATTTTTATTTGAATTAATTTATTTTAAATCAAATAAAATCACATAAAATTTAAGGTATTGATAACACATGATTTTTTGGTTATTTCAGGCTCCAAATACAACTATCATGTCAATTGAATTCGTATCAAGGTCTTTATGCACAAGAATATATGATTTGGATCAAGTTTGGAAAGGTTTTAATGGAAGATCAAATCAAATATGCAATCATCAATATGGAGAGATTTGGACCAAGTTTTTCACCCTAATCCAATGCACAATACACAAGCAAGCTACAGGCACGAAAAATAGGGTTAGAGAGCATTGGTAGAGGCAGAACCAAAGTTGAGAAAATCACAAAAAATCTTGAGATCGAAATCAATCATAGAGGCGTTTGCAGGGCTTGAAAGTTGTCTCAATCGATTGATGGCCATCTCTAGAAGCTAACCCAATCCAAACCACACGTTTTCAAGCATCCCAAAGCACTGTAAGTATCTCATGGATCCGACTTCTTCTTGAAATTGCAAATCATTATTCTGGCATCCATTGAGCAAAATAATTACATATTTGTGATCACAAGAACATTTGCAGGCTTTTGGTATTAACGAATTTCATTTATATGATCTGTAACAAGAATCACCATAGTTAGGGTTCTTGGAGTTTTTTTGGGGTTTTCTGTTTCAGGTATAATTGGTCCACATGAAGGACATGGTTGTGACCATGAGGTTATGACGAGTTCAACCATGTTCCCGGAATGCATTTATATGGCCTGGAGAAAGTTTTAGAACGAACTTGCGCTTTTAGCTGCGGATAAAAATTCGCAAGTAATTTTTACAGGTTTTGGAGGACAGGGATGAACTCGTGTCATCCGTCCATTGGGCCATTCAAATGAAGCGCGCCTTTTTTTGTTTTTTCTGGCATTTAATTCGTTTTTTTATATAATATATTATTTGCATTATTATTAACAAAACAATAACATGCTTCAGTGGTTGCCACATAGGCCATAAAGGACCCAAAGGCTGGAGGTCAGGGGTTCGATCCCTGCCTCCAGCAATTTGCATTTTTCTAATTCCTTGCAGATAATCACATGCATGGTCAAGCCAGATTTCCATCATAAACGTTCATTTAGGGATGTCATTTTCCCCCGTGGGGGCGGGGATGGGGAGAAAAATTCCCCCGAGAGCATTTCGGGGACGGGGACAGGGAATACACCCCCTGCCCCGCGGGGACCCCGCCCCGCCTATTATTTTAATATAGTTAATTTAATATATATATTTTAGATTAGGTTTTTTAGTCATTTCCTTTATGTTTATTTATAAAAATAAATAAATAAATATTCATGTATTTATTAAGAGAGAGAAATGTAAATATTAGACCCTAAAAAAGTTGAAGCGTTTCATTTTCTTCTGCCAGACATTTAGAGTCTCACACGTTAGACTCCTTTTTTTCTTCTCCAGTCAAATCTCCATTCATCTTCCTCTTCCAATTCCATCTTATCTATTTGGTGTGCTTCCATTATTCACAGCTCTTACAATTTCATCAATAAGGTTTGATTTTCATAAATTTGTTCATGTAATTATTTATAGGAAAAAATAGATTATTTCTCTTTGATTCTCATAAATCTGTTTATATTATTGTTTATAGAAAAAAGTAGATTGTTTCTCCTTGATTCTCATAAACCTGTTCATGTAAATATATGGATGATGATGATGATGATGATAATAAGGTAATTTACATATTAGTGTTGATTACCTTTTAGTTTTTAAAGTATTTTTTTAAGTAAATATAATTATTGATTGTTTACTTTTCGTAGGAAAAAGAAAGTCATATCTAATTGTGGAATGAGGAAGAAGACCTTGCAAGGAGAAGTTGGAAAGAGAGACATGATTGATCATTACTTGTTTGAATATTTTGCTTAATATTTTAGTTTATTTATATGTAACTTTGTTTTAAGTATTTTGATATTTCTACTTTACGTGTGTTATCAATTGAGCAAATAGAGATATGTTGACTTTTGCTTTTAGTTGACTTATTATGAAGTATTTTTTAGCTTTTCAAGCATACTCATGATGCTAAATTTTATAATTATCCCTTATTAGTTTTGATGAAGTATAGTTTTTTAAGCATAATTATGTTGTTGGATTTTTTTAGTTGTTTAGGCATATTGTTACTTTAAAAAGTATTATAGTTCATTTTGTTGAATTTTATAGCATTTTATAGAAATTTATAAAAAAAATATTATTATTTTGTGTTCCATTAGTATTTTTAATAAAAAATAATAAATGTCAAATACTAGTATTTTTTAATAACATAATAAATATGTGAATTCTTTGTGCTTTTTATTTTTATAGAAAATATAAACATTTTAAAAAAATAAAATATTAATGAATAAATGTAGGATCTATGGGGATCCCCGCGGGGAACGGGGATCCGCGGGGAACGAGGATGGGGATAGAAATTCCCCCGTGACGGAGATCGGGGACGGGGACGGGGAATGAATTTGATGGCGGGGAAAAAGATGGGGAAGTGTCCCCCCGGCCCCGCCCCGCCCCATTGACATCCCTACGTTCATTCTCAAAGTGCCAAATGACCAAAGGGCCAGATCTGGTGGTCAAATGCTGAAGGTCCACCAAAGTGCTGGTCAACGCGTGTGTACCAGATTCAGAAGGTCAAACGGACCAGCTTCTAATGGGCCTACAGAATTGCTACTTACACCTCCTGATCAGGCCCATTTCTTCTACTTTTTATTATTATTTAATTTAATTGCTTTATTTTAATTAATTACTAACCAATCATAATTTTTCCTTTTTATCAAAAATCATCAAAAAATATTTTTATCCCATAAATTTCAGAATTCTTTTTTTTAATAAATACTAATTAATTAATTTAGGTTTTTAATTCTAGAATAACTTTAACTATTTTGTAAATAAATAAAATTAATTAGACTTAATTAGGTTTTAACTACTAATTTAATTATTTTTATTTTCTTTCTTAAAATAATAAAAAAACCAAAACATGTCATTAATTTATTTTTCATTAATTAATTTATTTAACATTAATTTAGTTATTTAATTTAGAATTTAATTTCTTTTCTTAAATAAAAACAACAAAAAAAGCAATTTTCTTTCAAAAGGGTCAACACCCTAAATTTCGCATTCGATGTAATTTCCCGGGCGCTTTATTTATTTTTATCCAATTATGTATCTGCTTCCGGGATGTAATAGATAATTAGGACATTTTATTTATTTACTGCTTTGTTTTATTTTCAAAGGGTTGCTTTTGGCGATGTAAATACCCGACGCCTTGTAATTTAATTTCCGCACTTTTAATTCCGCAAATTATAACTGTTAGATGTTTGATAATAGGGTTTGCATGACAAGACTGAATGCTTAATCTTAAAATCAAATTAGATCACCCTTAACATGTGCAAAGATAAAAATAACTGAAAACGACATACTCGCACATGCGCACTCTTAGGGTACACCCCACTTGGTTGCCTTCGTACACGGTCATTGAGTATAGGTCGTTTTAGAAGTCGTCCTCTTGTCTAAAAGATCATAGTCGCCTCGAAATGGTTGCCTCGGATATTGTTGCCTCAAACAAATGATCTAAGACATTAGGGTTACCGCTAAGGCATCCTAACATTGCTTTAGTGACCATAAGTCCCTCATTCGAATTGACCCTAAAACTCCAACGACGGTGCTACCTACTCATTAATAGTGGGATAGCATTGTCTAAAGGAAATTAGCATGGAACGATTCCTTTCTCGAGTAGGTAGATAGCTCTTAGATACTTGCTCTTTCAAAACAAAACTCTTCACACTTACACTGTTCGAACAAAGTTTTCAAAAACACTTCATTACACTCTTGAGGACAGAAGCAAGAGTTAAATCGAAGTTTTAAAACAAAAACTTTTTTCAAACCCACAAGCACAAAGAAAACAATTTTGAAAACAATTGAGCAAGTACCTAAGAGCCCGTAGATAACTACGGATAAAAAGGGTGCTAATACCTTCCCTTTCTATAATCTACCCCCCCGAACCCGAGAAATATCTCGAAAAAGGAATTTTTCTGTGCTTTTTTCCTTTCCTCGTTGGATAAAATAAAATTCGGTGGCGACTCTTGCTTACCGCGACATTTTGCAAAAAACAAACGCAAAACGCAAACCAGCATTCCAAAAAACAGTCAGTTCTTCCCACCGTATCACAGAACTGGCGACTCTACTGGGGAGAAATTATAAGTGGGGTGTACCTTAGGAATAATTCATAATGTTTTAAATTGCTTGACTTGTATGCTTTATCTTTGTGGGTTTGAATCGGAGTTACTATAGATCCTAACCCGGATCTGGGGGTTACCCTTTAGGTAAGTAGCAATAAACTGTGAGGGAACTGTACGGTGTAGACCGATACGGTTGAAGTAGTAGATATGTTGGTGTGGCACTTTAGTATGTACTGATATCCCTTGTGGCGCAACGAGGAGAATATGGGTCTTCTAAGGGGTCATTAAGCACCAATTGACTTTAGAACCTATAATTGACCAACTTGGCCATAGAACAGTAGCAGTATGCTACACTCATTGAGACCAAACTATCGCGATGATTCCAACCGCAAGAAAAGGTTGCCAAACTGGATTTATGACCGATCGAGGGTGGTCAGTGATATTGAGATTCTCTAGAACCCGGTTACTATATTAGGACATGTTTGAACCAACTAAACTGAAAGAGGGTAATACCTAAACTCCTTGCCAGCCTAAAATCTAAGGGCTATCTGTGTGACTTGTTTGCCCTTACCATGTTTGCTATCTGTGAATACTTGTGGTGTGTTTCTATCATAACATCATGCATCATGACATTGCATGCATCTTGCATCAAGACTAACCTGTTTCAAAGACAGAGGGGATTCATCTTTGTTCTGTTTTATAGGTCATGGCACCCATGCGTAGAAACATTATTCGAATCAACTTTGTCCAGGTTCCCACTCAGCTTAGGGATTTGGTTGCAAAGATTCCAGATACTTCCTCTTTTATCAGAAGACATGGTCACCTCCTTGGGTTGGTCACTTCCAAGATGGATGAGCAGATGTTGAGTGTTTTGTGCCAATTCTTTGATCCATTATACCACTGCTTCACCTTCCTGGACTATCAGTTAGTCCCTACTCTGGAGGAATTCTCTGATCTACTTGGTATCTCTATTTTAGAGTAGACCCCGTTTACAGGTTGGGAGAAAGTCCTTAGGTAGGAAGAGATTGCTTTAACCCTCCATCTGATAAAGGCTGAGATAATGTCTAACTGGGAGACTAGAAGTGGGACAAAGGGATTCTTGGCTAAGTTCTTAGTTGATCGGGCTAATCAGTTTTGGGACAGTCTAGACTTTCAGGCATTTGAAGACATTCTGGCTCTTCTCATTTATGGTTTGGTGTTGTTTCCTAACTCAGATTCTTTCGTCGACATGAATGCAGTGAAGATTTTCGTATCCCGTAATCCTGTGCCCACTCTCTTGGGTGACATTATACACTCTCTTTATGCCCGTATTGCTCGGAAACGGGGAACCCTTATGAGTTGTGCCCCATTGCTGGCGAGGTGGTTTATTTCTCACCTCCCCAAATCAGTTTTGAAGAACAAGGAAGGCATGGGTTGGGCCTACAGGATTATGTCTCTCTCTCTCATAATGACATCATCTGGAGTACTAAGGATATGGAAGAAGTGGCTATTATTGATCGCTGTGGGGAATACCCCAATGTTCCACTACTTGGAGTTCGAGGAGGGATCACTTATAATCCTTGTCTGGCCTTACGTCAGTTTGGGCGAGCTATGAGGGACGGACCTCATGATTTTCTAATGCCAAGTATTGTATTTGACTTACAAGGGGATAGTGACGAGCATCGCCGCAGGTTCATACGAGCTTGGGACAGGGTGCACTGGTCTGATCCACACGAGTTAGGGATGAAAACCTCTCTTCCGATGGAACCATATCTCTGATGGGTTTGTATACGTGCTCAAAAGCTGGGAATGTCGTACGAAGCTGTCTTGCCTATGATTATTGAGGTTGCTGATGAAGAAGGGGTTCCTCCTACCATCCTACATCCGTACATGCCAACTGACATTGGGGCATTAAAGAGGTCTTGGATGCAGCTAAGAGAAGAGCGGGATACTTACAGAGAAAAGTATCACGAGCAGGAGTGGAAGATTCTAAAGCTTACAAGACAGCTGGAGAATGAGAAGGTCCTCAACGACTATGTCAGCACCAAAGGGAAACGACCATGGGAGCGCTGGTGTCTTTTGATTATTTCTAGTTTTGATTTAATTTTCAGTTTTTCTTTCTTGTAACGCCTTAAGGGCATTTGTCAAACATTGTTTCAGATTTATCTAATAAAAGTGTGTTTCATTTTGGTTTACGAATTTGAATCTCTCGACGTCTTTGAAATCATATCATACACATTTCATTCCATGCACCTCATCACAGGTACCCATTACAGGTCTCTTATCTTCTTCGCTATTTATTTCAGCAATCATGTCTTCTGAAACATCAACTGATCAAGCTATCAAGGCTCTGCAAGCTCAAAATGCCCAGTTCCAGGAAATGTTCATGAACTTGGCCAAGGGTCAGCAAGATCTGAAGACTCTTATCTTGAAGGATAAGAAGAAGAAGAAGAAGAAGATGGTCCTACTGAACATGGGTCGCAGATTCGGAAATAATTTGCGAGATGAAGTCAATTTATCCCACTCATCTGGAGGGGGAGAAAATTAGGAAGAAAGGAGGGCTCCTAGCCCTGTGGTATCTGATAATGAGACTGACTTTGACGAAGACCAGTATCCTTCGACTGAGGATAGGTATAAATAGCTTGAAGACCGGTTAAGTGCGATAGAAATCCAGAAGGTACCTGGATTGGACTTTGGTGATCTAGGTTTGTCATCTAGGTTAGTGATTCCCCACAAGTTTAAAGCACCAATCTTTGCTAAATACGAATGAGTTTCTTGTCCGAAGCTGCACCTCCGCTCGTATGTTAGAAAGATTCAGCCATACACTGCTGATAAGAACCTCTGGATCCACTTCTTTCAAGATAGTCTCTCAGGGACTCAACTTGAATGATTTTACCAGCTGGAAGGAGCTAGTATCCGTAATTGGGAAGATCTTGCTGCTACTTTTTACATGCAGTACCAATACAATGCTGACCTCGCCCCCACGCGTACCCAACTTCAAGGTATGTCTATGGGTGCGAGCGAAGGTTTCAAAGACTACGCTCAGAAATGGAGAGACCTTGCTGGAAGAGTACAACCCCCGCTGCCTGACAGGAAGTTAGTAGATATGTTTCTGGGGACTTTGTCTTGTCCGTATTTCAACCATCTGATTGGAAGTTCATCGTCCGGGTTTATTGAGCTGATTATGACCGGGGAAAGAATTGAGGCTGGTATCAAGAGCAGTAAGATACAGAAGGGTGCTTCGTCTAGTGCCGATAAGAAGCCTTTTAAGAAGGAGTCCAGTGCTGTTTACAGTTCAAAAAGCCAGAATAGACCTGAACGCCGCCAAGCTGTTAATGCGGTTGTTATATCAAGACATGCTGTTGCTCCTCAGCGCAATAATCAGCCAAGGTCTGAAAGGCCGCGAAGACAATTCACTCAGCTCAACATGACTTTATCCCAAATTCTTCCGCAGTTATTACATACCAACTTGGTGATTCCGAGGGAGGCCCCGAAGAATCCCAATACAACATTACCCATGTACAATCCGAACGCCCGTTGCGCTTTTCATTCTGATAGCCCGGGGCACGATATGAGTGATTGCTGGGTCCTGAAGAATAAGGTACAAGATTTAATTGATGCTAAAGAGATTGAGTTCGAAGCCCTAGAAAGGCCTAATGTTGTGACTGCTCCTATGCCCAAGCATGGAGTGAATGTTGTAGAGGAAGACTCGTTTGTGGTTTCTGTGAAAGACATTGTTACTCCATTGATGACTGTGAAGAAGAACCTTCTGTTAGCCGGTTTATTTCCGGGCTGTGGCGAAGGTTGCCATCTGTGTGCCGTCCTACCTACTGGTTTCCATCTTTTGAAGTCAGGTGTCCAACGCTTGATGGATAATAAAGAAATTCTATTTGAGAAGACTTTTGTTCCTTAGGTTCCTACTAAAGAAGTTGCTATAATCACCATTTTCGACAATTCTTCCAAGGCTTCCTCGAGAAAAGCCTATCAGAATTACATCTGTTCCGAGAATCGCTCCCTTGATCATCACTGTTCCTGGGCCTATCCCCTATAGATAAGATAAAGCTGTCCCATGGCACTACGGGGCTGACGTATATTATCACGGAGTTAAGAAAGACTTGAGTGCTGAAGAGGTTGATACTGACGTCAACAATATTGTTGGACCTGCCAAAGTCACCCGCAGCGGAAGACTTTTCTCCCCCGAGATCTCTCCACCAACTGTTTGGAATCCTGTTGTTATTATACCTGCCAGTACACCTGTTACTGTCCCTGTCCAAGTTCCAATCCTTACCCCTATTGCCGAGTCATCTGATACTCGGGGCAAAGGGACCACTGATGAGCCTGCCCGGACGGAGGCACCGAAGATGATTACTGTTGAAGCCTCTAGACAAGAGATGGAAGAAATTTTGAAGATCATCAAAAAGAGCGACTACAATGTAGTCGAACAGCTGGGGCAAACCCCGTCCAAAATCTCTATGTTGTCTCTGTTGCTATGCTCAGAAGCCCATGCCAAGGCTCTGATTGCTTTCCTGAAAACTGCGCACGTGCCGCAGGAGACATCAGCTGATCAGTTTAAAGATTGTGTGGCTAGTTTGACAGCAGATAATGGGTTGGGTTTCTCCGACGCAGACTTGACTGCTAAGGGGAAGAATCACAATGATGCCCTGCATGTCTCCATTGAATGCAGGGGCACTACTCTAGCTCATGTATTGGTAGATACTGGATCTTCGTTGAACGTTTTGCCTAAGAAAGCTTTGGACCGGTTAGACTGTGAAGGGTTGGAGCTGAAGCCAAGTAACATTGTGGTCAGGGCCTTTGACGGGTCCAAGAGAATGGTACATGGAGAAGTGGATATTCCAGTTAAGGTTGGTTCTCAGATTTTCGCGTCTACATTTTATGTGATGGACATTCAGCCATCTTATTCTTGTTTGCTGGGTCGCCCGTGGATCCACAAAGCTGGGGCAGTCACTTCTACGCTCCACCAGATGCTAAAGTACCCAGTAAAGGGGAAAATTGTGACAGTGTGAGGAGAAGAGGAGTACATGGTGAGCCACCTCAACCCTTTCCGGTATATAGAGATAGACGGGGAGTTCATTAAGACCTCGTTTCAACATTTTGAAGAAGTACCCCAGACATTGGCGTCAGCTAAAACTATTACTGAAGATCCTCCAATGAAGATGGCTTCCCTCAAGGATGCCTGGGCTGTTGTTGAAAAAGGTGGGTGTGCGAATTGGGCCAACTCCCTGACTTTGCACATAAGACTAACAAGTTCGGTTTGGGTTTCACTGCAGAAGCTCAAAGGGCTGTTCGGAGTGCACGGATCGGAAGACCTCCCCTGTTTATCAGCAATTCAAGAGTGAATTCCATTGAAGACGATGTTGAAGAATCTGAGTTCGACAGTTGGATCTATCCTACTACTAATGGTGGCCTGAGCAATTGGACAGCAAAGGACTTCATCCCAATTTCTTTTATTACCCAGTAATGAGACTTTTGTTTTGAATTTGTAACAGACAATTTTTAAACTTTACGACCCGGTGCCTTACCCGAGACACCGTGGTTTTGTTTGTGAAGGCTTTATGTGTGTTATTTTCATATATCATTAATAAAAGCATTGGAAGTTTTCTTGCATTTCAAATTTTGCGCTCCTTGTTTTTCTTTTTATATATTGCAAAACAACTATTTTACACACACTCACATATACAGGTCTGAATCCACTCTGGATCCCACTGATAACGACTCTGCTACTGCCGATTATGACTTTGAAAGTCCGATCAACTTAGCCGAAGACGAAGGTGAAGATGATTGCGAAGTTCCTGGTGAACTTGCTAGACTCTTACTTCAGGAAGAGAGGGCTATACAGCCGCATGAAGAGCCAGTGGAAACAGTGAATCTGGGTACGGAGATAGATAAGAAAGAGGTCAAGATCGGTGCAAATCTGGAAGATAGTGTCAAGCAATGGTTGATTCGGATGTTGCGTGACTACGTTGAGATCTTTGCCTGGTCTTATGAAGATATGCCTGGGTTGGATACCGATATTGTGGTTCACCGATTGCCTACCAAGGAAGACTATCCTCCAGTGAAACAGAAGGTCTGTCGAATGTGCCCAGAGATGTCCAAGAAAATCAAGGCTGAAGTGATGAAGCAGTTTGACGCCGGTTTTCTAGCAGTTACTTCTTACCCTCAGTGGGTGGCCAACGTGGTTCCTGTGCCGAAGAAGGATGGTAAAGTTCAGATGTGTGTTGACTATAGGGATCTGAACAGGGCGAGTCCCAAGGATAATTTCCCTCTGCCTCATATCGACATTCTGATTGATAACACCGCTCAGCATAAGGTTTTCTCCTTCATGGATGGTTTCTCCGGTTATAATCAGATTAAAATGGCCCCCGAAGATATGGAGAAGACAACCTTTGTTACTCAATGGGGTACCTTTTGCTACAAGGTCATGCCTTTCGGATTGAAGAATGCTGGGGCAACGTATCAGCGCACCATGGTCGCTTTATTCCACGACATGATTCATCATGAGATTGAGGTATATGTTGACGATATGATTGCAAGATCTCCGACTGAGGAAGAACACCTTGACCATCTTCAGAAGCTATTTGATAGGTTGAAGTTGTACAAATTGAGGTTGAACCCGAACAAGTGCACCTTCGGAGTGAGGTCTGTTAAGCTGCTAGGTTTCGTCGTTAGTGACAAAGGTATTCAAGTGGATCCCTCAAAGGTGAAGGCTATACAGGAAATGCCAGCTCCCCGAATAAAAAAGAAGTCAGAGGTTTTCTGGGACGTTTGAACTATATTGCCCGATTCATCTCACACCTAACCGCTACTTGTGAGCCAATCTTCAAATTACTGAAGAAAGATCAAGTGGTAAGATGGAACGATGAATGTCAGGCCGCTTTCGAAAGGATCAAAGAGTATCTCCAAGAGCCACCTATTCTGTTGCCTCCAGTTGAAGGGAGACCTTTAATCCTATACTTGACAGTACTCGACAACTCAATGGGATGTGTGCTGGGTCAGCATGACGAGTCTGGCCGAAAATAGCATGCTATTTATTACCTTAGCAAAAAGTTTACCGACTGCGAGACCCGATACTCGTTGCTTGAGAAAACTTGCTGCGCTTTGGCATGGGCTGCTCGCTGGATGAGACAGTATATGTTGACTCACACTACTCTATTGATATCAAAGATGGATCCAATCAAGTATATCTTCAAGAAGCCCGCCTTGTCCAGAAGAATAGCAAGATGGCAGATGATCTTGACTGAGTATGACATCCAGTACACAACCAAAAAGGCAATCAAGGGAAGTGTATTGGCAGATCATCTGGCACATCAGGCAGTGGACAATTACCAGTCTATGAACTTTGAATTTCCGGATGAGAATATCATGTTGGTGACTGACTGTGAGGAACCTGGATCGGATGAAGGACCTGAGGAGGGATCTCGATGGTCTATGTACTTTGATGGAGCTTCAAACGCTTTGGGCAATGGCATTGGCGCCGTGATCATATCTCCTAAAGGCTTTCATACTCCGTTTACCGCCCGACTATGTTTCAACTGCACCAACAATATGGCGGAGTATGAAGCGTGCATCATGGGTCTTCGAGCAGCAATTGACCTACTCCTTGTTCTTAAGTGTCTTCGGAGATTTCGCTCTCGTGATCAGTCAGATCAAAGGCAAGTGGGATACGAAACACCCTAATCTTATTCCTTACAAGGAGTATGTGTTGACGTTGCTTCCACACTTCGAGAAGATAACCTTTGAACACTTCCCTAGAGAGGAGAATCAGTTAGCGGACGCGCTAGCTACGATGTCTTCTATGTTCAAAGTCAATTGGGACAACGAGGCTCCCCAGATTACCATTGAAAGGTTGGACGAACCTCCACATTGCTGTGACCTTGAGACTGAAGAGGTAACAGATAAACCCTGGTTCCATGAGGTGAAGAGGTATCTTGAAGCTCAGGAGTACCCCAAGGGTGCATATGTTAATGATAAGAAGTTTCTGAGGAGGTTCGCGGCGAAGTTCTTCATCAGTAATGACATCCTTTACAAGCGTAACCATGATTCAACCTTACTGTGATGTGTGGATAATAATGAACCAGAAAGGATCATGATAGAGTTACGTGAAGGTACTTTCGGAAATCATTCCAGTGGACACACCATGGCAAAGAAAATCCTTCGGGCAGGATATTATTGGTCCACAATGGAAGCCGACTGTTATCAGCATTCTCGAAACTGTCATAAGTGTCAAGTCTATGTTGATAAGGTGCACATACCTCCAGTTCCTCTGAATGTCTTGACAACTCCTTGGCCTTTTGCAATGTGGGGCATTGACATGATCGGCGAGATCAAGCCTACGGCTTCCAACGGGCATTGTTTCATCCTGGTAGCAATTAATTACTTCACGAAGTGGGTTGAAGCAGCTTCCTTTGCTACAATGACCAAGAACATCGTGGCACGATTCATTCGGCACAATCTGATCTATCGATATGGTGTACCAGAGAGGATCATTACGGACAATGGTACAAATCTCAATAATAAGATGATCACTGAACTCTGCAAGCAGTTCAAGATACAGCATCACAACTATTCTCCCTACCGGCCGAAGATGAATGGGGCTGTAGAAGCGGCTAATAAGAACATTAAAAAGATTGTGCAAAAGATGATGGTGACGTACAAGGATTGGCACGAGATGTTACCATTTGCTCTTCATGGGTACCGTACCTCAACGCGGACGTCAACAGGGGCAACACCTTATTCCTTGGTTTATGGCATGGAGGCAGTCTTCCCCATTGAAGTTCAGATACCCTCTCTTCGGATTATGAATGACGCAGGTTTGAGAGAAGATGACTGGATTCAGACCTAACTTGATCAGCTGAATTTAATCAACAAAAAGAGACTAACCGCTATTTGTCATGGTCAAACATATCAAAAGCGGATGATCAAGGCATTTAACAAAAAAGTTAGACGACAAGAGTATCAAGTTGGGGATCTGGTGATCAAGCGCATAATACTACCTCAAGGTGATCCCAGGGGAAAATGGACCCCCACTTACGAAGGACCATTTATGGTTAAGAACATTTTCTTGGGAGGAGCTATGATTCTAACCACCATGGATGATGATGACCTTCCTCACCCCGTCAATGCAGACATAGTGAAAAGATACTACGCATAATCAAAGACCCGCTAGGTTGACTGGCCTAGGCAAAAACAAGGGCTTCCCGGCGAACCAAAAGGGTTCGGGCAAAAATAAGGGATGAAAATGAAAAAAATCTGTATACCCGGCAAGTCGAAAACCTGAAAAGGCGGCTTGGGCAAAAAAGGGTATCCCGGTGGACTGAAAACCCGAAAGGGCGGTCCAGGAAAACATTAGGGATTAAAGCGTAACACTATGTCTCATTGGATCACCTTGCAACCAGACTTCGGTATCGACTATCAAGCTCGGATGGCACTAATCAGTCTAATCTACCTTCAACCAAGTAGCAAAGTGATGAGATGCTTGAGGACATAAGGGCAATAGCAAAGTTGGAACCCAGTGGGATTATCCACATAGCTGTTTTTCTTGGTTTATTACAAATTGTATAAATTCTATTTGTTCGGCGGCGTTCTCTTACTAGGACGTCAGCCTCTTGTACAAATAACGCCTATTTACAGGCCAAAATTCAAAATCAATATAATTCTTTTTCAAATAAATTTCAAGCTGTTTTTCCTTTATCTGTTTTTGTTTTGCAAAGAACGTCCAATGTTCATTTTTGATATATGCATTTGACATTAATTGCTGCTCATAAATATTTACATGCGAAACAAAAGACGATTACCGGTAATATCAAAAACAGGGGCAAATGAGAAATGTTCAAACTGTACAGTTGCTCTGTCCACCAGGTACAAAGGTAGATTTAGCTGAAGAATATGGCTAAGGTGCATTCACTCCCCGCAGAGTAAGAAAAGACAATAATGTTAACTCTCCCCCAGCTGAGACTTGCAACTGTGAATGAATCAGTGATATTCTCCCCAAGCAGAGTTTATCTACCATCAGCACTGAAAAGTCTTATTATCCCCGGCGGAGTACAAAATATCCCCAGTGGAGTTTGGAAAATTCTCCCCAGCGCAGTCTGAAAAAGCTCCCTAGTAGAGTTTGGAGAATCATCCCCAGTAGAGCCTAAAAGGTTATCCTCAGTGAAGTCGCTATTGGAAAATCATCCCCAGCGGAGTTCATTCCTTTCACAAGCAGAAACTTCAATCCTCAACAGGATTCAGTATCACCAGCAACGGTAATCCATCCCCAGCGGAATTTATCAGCGGAATCATCTACAAAACATCTCTTCCCCACAGAGTAATCTCATCATCAGTTTATTCCCCAACAGAGTTATCCTCTCCTGCAGGTTTATCCTCACAATCATCTTCATTCGCTATCCCCAACGGAAACGAAGAATTCAGCGCTTTTCTCCAGCAGCTATCCTGGATTTATTTTCCCCCAGCTAAAAACATCACATTTTCATACATCATGACACATGCATATACGCATCATACAACACAATCTCATTTATTTTGAGAACATCATTTGCATGATACATATCATGCATTACATATGGCTAACTTTTACCTTTCAGGAAGGATACAGTTAAATTCTCACAAAATTCAGGCGACAAAAGTGTTCCTCCGTTGAATTACAGACAGGTTCCTAAATCTCAGTAGAGAAGTTTTCTCAGTTGAATTACGGGCGAGTTCTTAAATCTCGACGAAGATGTTTCCCCAAGTCGAATTACTGACAAGTTCTTAAAACTCAGCAGAGATGTTCTCTCAGTTGAAGTATAGACAAGGTCCTAAATCTCGACAAAGTTCCTCCGTTGAATTACAGACAGGTTCCCAAATCTCAGCAGAGAAGTTTTCTCAGTTGAATTACGGGCGAGTTCTTAAATCTCGACGAAGATGTTTCCCCAAGTAGAATTACTGACAAGTTCTTAAATCTCAGCAGAGATGTTTTTCTCAGTTGAAGTACAAACAAGGTCCTAAATCTCGACAAAGTTTTCCTCCGTTGAATTACAGACAGGTTCCTAAATCTCAGCAGAGAAGATTTCTCAGTTGAATTATGGGCGAGTTCTTAAATCTCGACGAAGATGTTTCCCCAAGTCGAATTACTGACAAGTTCTTAAATCTCAGCAGAGATGTTTTTCTCAGTTGAAGTACAGACAAGGTCCTAAATCTCGACAAAGTTTTCCTCCGTTGAATTACAGACAGGTTCCTAAATCTCAGCAGAGAAGTTTTCTCAGTTGAATTACGGGAAAGTTCTTAAATCTCAACGAAGATGTTTCCCTCCAGTCGAATTACTGACAAGTTCTTAAAACTCAGCAGAGATGTTTTCTCAGTTGAAGTACATACAAGGTCCTAAATCTCGACAAAATTCCTCCATTGAATTACAAACAGTTCCTAAATCTTAGCAGAGTTGCTCAGTTGAATTACGGGCAAGTTCTTAAATCTCGATGAAGATGTTTCCCTCAGTCGAATTACTGACCAGTTCTTAAATCTCAATAGAATTATCCTCGATTGAATTACAGACAAGATCCTAAATCTCGACAAAATTCCTCCATTGAATTACAGACAGTTCCTAAATCTCAACAGAGTTTCTCAGTTGAATTATGGGCAAGTTCTTAAATCTCGATGAAGATGTTTCCCTCAGTCGAATTACTGACCAGTTCTTAAATCTTAACAGAATTATCCTCGGTTGAATTACAGACAAGGTCCTAAATCTCGACAAAGTTCCTCCGTCGAATTGTAGACGAGTTCCTAAATCTCAGCAAAGTTTTCTCAATTGAATTATGGGCGAGTTCTTAAATCTCGACGAAGATGTTTCCCCTAGTTGAATTACGGACAAGTTCCTAAATCTCAACAAAAGTAGACTTCCCCAATAGAATCTTCCACAACAACATGTATACAAGCTCCCGCTAAGGAATCTCTTATGCGACCGACACTCCTTCAGATGGCATCTTTAAGCCCATCCCCTCGTCACCAATCTCCAAATGGCATCTGTAAGCCCATTCCCGACATCACAAGGCTGATACCACTTCATGCGAGTGCAAATTTCTGGGCACTCTAGTGTTCAATCATCTTCCACCTTCGAATCACGAAAGGCGTGAAAGCCAATCTACATCCTCAGGTCTAAGAAGATTGAACAGGGGAAGCTGTTGTACCCCAAAATTTTCCCTCCCGTATTTCTCAATTCATTGCAAGAAAAATCTCCAAGTGGCTCAAGATTGCTCAAGAGTTGGTCAGACAAGCTATCTCCTAAGGCAGTCTACCCCAAATTAGGGTTTTATGTTGCATCAAGATCCTTGAATCAAAGTGACCCCAAGTACTCACCAATGTCCTAATATGTTCTCAAGATCATCCATGTCAAATTTCAAACCTTGCAGAGGAAGTTTGCTCAGTTAATTGCTCAAAGGTCCAAAAATCGACTGTGCTAGGGCAAAAGTCAACTGTGACCTATAAACAGTCAAACTTCAAGATTTTTTGTCAACATTCTCATTTTTAAGGATATTTCATCATTTTATCAAGGGTTGATCATGATTCATCAAGGATTGCTCAAAATTCATCAAGATTCAAAAGTTGCTAAATTAGGGTTTTGTAGGAAAAGTCAACTCAACTTTGACCAAGCATACATTTCTCATACTTTATTAGAAATGACCCATCCAAAGCTCATTTTAAATAGGATGCAATTCCCTATAATCCATCTTCACACCCCAAGTTCAAAAAATGCACTCACAAGAAGTTATGAATTTTGACATTATGAGTCATTTTTGAAAGTCAACAAAAACATCTTTTTTGTCAAAGCTTCTAACTTGAGAATGGAATATAAAAATGAATTGAGACCAAAAGGGTTGGTTATAGGACATCTCAAGCTTTCTAAAAAGTCCAAGAACACCTCAAAAAGTTCAAAATTGAAGAAGTTATGCATTGTTGAAGTTGGACCTTTTTGCAAAATTGCCAAAAGTCAACTATCCCCAAAACTTCAAATTTTGCCAAATGGGCCCATTCTTTTCCACTTGATTTGAGTTTGCATTATTTCCCACGTTCTCTAGCTTTGTCCATGTGTCCATATCTCATTTTTACTATTTAATTTGATTTTTATTTGAATTAATTTATTTTAAATCAAATAAAATCACATAAAATCTAAGGCATTGATAACACATAATTTTTTGGTTATTTCAGGCTCCAAATACATCTATCATGGCTATTGAATTCGTATCAAGGTCTTTATGCACAAGAATATATGATTTGGATTAAGTTTGGAAAGGTTTTAATGGAAGATCAAATCAAATATGCAATCGTCAATATGGAGAAATTTTGACCAAGTTTTTCACCCTAATCCAATGCACAATACATAAGCAAGCTACAGGCACAAAAAATAGGGTTAGAGAGCATTGGTAGAGGCAGAACCAAAGTTGAGAAAATCACAAAAAAGCTTGAGATCGAAATCAATCATAGAGGCATTTGCAGGGCTTGAAATTTGTCTCAATCGATTGCTGGCCATCTCTAGAAGCTAACCCAATCCAAACCACGTGTTTTCAAGCATCCTAAAGCACTGTAAGTATCTCACGAATCCGCCTTCTTCTTGAAATCTCAAATCATTATTCTGGCATCCATTGAGCAAAATAATTACATATTTGTGATCACAAGAACATTTGCAAGCTTTTGGTATTAACGAATTTCATTTATATGATCTGTAACAAGAATCACCATAGTTAGGGTTCTTGGAGTTTTTTTGGGGTTTTCTGTTTCAGGTACAATTGGTCCACATGAAGGACATGGTTGTGACCAGGAGGTTATGACGAGTTCAACCATGTCCCTAGAATGCATTTATATGGCCTGGAGAAAGTTTTAGAACGAACCCGCGCTTTTAGCTGCGGATAAAAATCTGCAGGTAATTTTTACAGGTTTTGGAGGACAAGGATGAACTCGTGTCATCCGTCCATTGGGCCATTCAAACGAAGTGCGCTTTTTTTTTGTTTTTTCTGGCATTTGATTCATTTTTTTATATAATATATTATTTGCATTATTATTAACAAAACAACAACATGCTTCAGTGGTTGCCACATAGGCCATAAAGGACCTAAAGGCTGGAGGTCAGAGGTTCGATCCCTGCCTCCAGCAATTTGTATTTTTCTAATTCCTTGCAGATAATCACATGCATGGTCAAGCCAGATTTCCACCATGGACGTTCATTATCAAAGTGCCAGATGGCCAGATCTGGTGGTCAAATGCTGAAGGTCCACCAAAGTGCTGGTCAACGCGTGTGTACTAGATTCAGAAGGTCAAACGGACCAGCTTCTAATGGGCCTACATAATTGCTACTTACACCTCATGATCAAGCCCATTTCTTCTACTTTTTTTTATTATTTATTTTGTTTTATCTAATTTAATTGCTTTATTTTAATTAATTACTAACTAATCATAATTTTTCCTTTTTATCAAAAATCATCAAAAAATATTTTTATCCCATAAATTTCAGAATTCTTTTTTTAATAAATACTAATTAATTAATTTAGGTTTTTAATTCTAGAATAACTTTAACCTATTTTGTAAATAAATGAAATTAATTAGAATTAATTAGGTTTTAACTACTAATTTAATTATTTTTATTTTCTTTGTTAAAATAATAAAAAAAACCAAAACATGTCATTAATTTATTTTTCATTAATTAATTTATTTAAAATTAATTTAGTTATTTAATTTAGAACTTAATATCTTTTCTTAAATAAAAAACAACAAAAAAAAGCAATTTTCTTTCAAAAGGGTCAAAACCCTAAATTTCGCATTCGATGTAATTTCCCGCGCGCTTTATTTATTTTAATCCAATTATGTATCTGCTTCCGGGATGTAATAGATAATTAGGACATTTTATTTATTTACTGCTTTGTTTTATTTTCAAACGGTTGCTTTTGGCGATGTAAATACCCGATCCCTTGTAATTTAATTTCCGCACTTTTAATTCCGCAAATTATAACTGCTAGATGTTTGATAATAGGGTTTGCATGACAAGACTGAATGCTTAATCTTAAAATCAAATTAGATCACCCTTAACATGTGCAAAGATAAAAATAACTGAAAACGACACACTCGCACATGCATACTCTTAGGGTACACCCCACTTGGTTGCCTTCGTACACGGCCATTGAGTATATGTCGTTTTAGAAGTCGTCCTCTTGTCTAAAAGATCATAGTCGCCTCGAAATGGTTGCCTCGGATATTGTTGCCTCAAACAAATGATCTAAGACATTAGGGTTACCGCTAAGGCATCCTAACATTGCTTTAGTGACCGTAAGTCCCTCATTCGAATTGACCCTAAAACTCCAACGACAGTGCTACCTACTCATTAATAGTGGGATAACATTGTCTAAAGGAAATTAGCATAAAACGATTCCTTTCTCGAGTAGGTAGATAGCTCTTAGATACTTGCTCTTTCAAAATAAAACTCTTCACACTTACACTGTTCGAACAAAGTTTTCAAAAACACTTCATTACACTCTTGAGGACAGAAGCAATAGTTAAATCGAAGTTTTAAAACAAAAACTTTTTTCAAACCCACAAGCACAAAGAAAACAATTTTGAAAACAATTGAGCAAGTACCTAAGAGCCCATAGATACCTACGGATAGAAAGGGTGCTAATACCTTCCCTTTCTATAATCTACCCCCCGAACCCGAGAAATATCTCGAAAAAGGAATTTTTCTGTGCTTTTTTCCTTTCCTTGTTGGATAAAATAAAAGTCGGTGGCGACTCTTGCTTACCGCGACATTTTGCGAAAAACAAACGCAAAACACAAACCAGCATTCCAAAAAATAGCCAGTTCTTCCCACCGTATCACACATACATTCTTGTCATGCAAACCCTAATTATTCATACATCTAACAGTTAATAATTTTCGGAATTAAAAATGCAGAATTTAAACTACGCTATTACAAGGCTTCAGGTATTTACATAGCCAAAAACAAACCCTTTGAAAATAAAGCGATAATGAAAAATAAAAGCCCTAAATAAAACTATTACAAACTGTGAGCAGATACAATAATTGGATAAAAATAATAAAGCGCGCGATGAGAATTAGATCGACGAGAAACTAGAGTTTTGACCCTTCTAACCCCATTAAAAGAAAAATTGTTTTTTTTTAATAAAAGAAGTAAGTTTTTCTAAATTAGATACAAAAATTAATTAGTGATTGAATTAATTAATAAAAATAATTGCAAGACCTATTTTTGTTTTTTTTTTTTGTTATTTTAGGAAAAAAATAAAATACAATTAAGTTAGTAATAAAACCTACTTGTTCTAATTATTTTTAATTATGTACAAAATAATTAAAATTGTCTAAATTAACAAACCTAATTTAATTAATTAATTTTTAAATAAAAATAAATATTTAAAATTTAATTGGTGAAAAATGATATTTTTGGTGATTTTTGATAAAAAAGGAAAATAATTTTTGGTTAGTAAAATAAATTAAATAAATTAAATGGAAAAAAATATAAAAGAATTAAACAAAAGCAAATCGGGCCTGGAATATGGGGGTGTAGAAATCAGAATTCTAGGCCCATTTGAGTGAGATCCGCTTGACTTTTTGATTCTAGTGCATACGCATTTGACTTGGTTTATGGTGGTCTCTCCTGGATGGCCATCAGATTTGGCCATCTGGCCACTTAGCGTGATTGATTGTGAGGGTGTATGGTAGACCATGGGCTTGTACATGCATGAGATCCTGAAAAGAAAAATATTATGGAGAATTTGGGGGACTTGGGATTCGAACCCAGGCCCTAAGGCAATTTCCAGCGCTGCACTCACCATTGCACCACCTTGCTTTTGTTATACATATAATGAAAAATAATAATAATATATAAAACACAGAAATATTGGAAATTTTGCATGGAAATTCAAATGGCCAAATCAGATGAGGCCACGTCTTCGTCCCTGTTCTTGGATCCGTTGGTAAAAGTGAAACATTTTTATCTACGAACGTTCATCCGTAGCTATAGCCCTGTGCATTCTCAAAATCAAGCACAAACATGATAAATGAAAAACAAAGCCATGGTTGAATTCGTCTGGTCCTGCTGGTTACATTGGTGGCCCTTTCATGGCCCAATTTTGCTTATATACAGAAATCCCAAATTGAACTCGTAAACCCTAACAATGGTGAAACTCCATACAAGCCATGAAAATGAAATTAAACCATACAGAAAGTTTGCATATGTCTCATGGATCAACAACATATAATTAATTCATCCTAACACTGGCTATATCATGAGATTCAATTTCAAGAAAATAGAGGGATCGTGAGCGACTTATAGTGCGATTTGGGGCTTGAAAATGCTTGGTTTCAATTGCTTTAGCTTGCTGAGACTCCCAGGAATCGAATGGGATAGGCAAAGAGTCTTGAGGATGCCTCTAAGTGCAAATTCGATCTACCACTTTTCTTGTTTTTTTTCCAATGGTGCTTTTCTTGCTGCGACTGTTTCTACCTCTCCTTTAGGTCTGGACTCGTTCTATATGTACCAAGTAATGTATTAGGGTTGATAAGCTGTATTCAATCTTCCTCTTTCAATGATTTGGATTGTGATTTGATTCACTTTGAAAATTTTCCAAAATTGGTCCAAATCCAATCTTTTTGTGCATACATGCCTTGATACGAGTTTGAATGACTTGCTAGCTGTAATTGGGACCTGAAACAAGCACAAAATCTCTTACTTTCAATATTTTGGATTTTATTTGATTTGTTTTGATTTAAATTGAATTAATTCAAATAAAAATCAAAATAAATAATAAAAATAAGATATGGACAAGTGGAAAAGGCTAGAGCTCGTAGACTATGTTGCCAACTCAAAACAAGTGAAAAAGATTGGGCCCATTTGGCATAATTTGAAGTTTTGGGCATAGTTGACTTTTGGCAATTTTGCAAAAAAGGTCAACTTCACTAATACATAACTTCCTCAATTTTGACTATTTGGAGATGTTCTTGGACTTTTTAGAAAGCTTGAGATGTCCTATAATCAACCCTTTTGGTATCATCTCAATTTTATATTCCATGCTCAAGTATGAAGCTTTGACAAAAAAAGTGTTTTTGTTGACTTTTCAAAATGACCTATAATGTCCAAATTCATAACTTCTTGTGAGTGCATATTTTGAACTTGGGAGATGAAGATGGATTGTAGGATATTGCATCCTCTTCAAAATGAGCTTTGGATGGGTCATTTATCATAAAGCATGAGAAAGTTATGCTTGGTCAAAGTTGAGTTGACTTTTCTTGCAAAACCCTAATTTAGCAACTTTTGGTTCTTGAGGAATTATGATGAATCATGATCAACCCTTGATCAAATGATGAAATATACTTCAAAATGAGGATGTTGACCAAAAATCTTGAAGTTTGACTGTATGTGGGCCACAATCGATTTTCGGGTCCTTGAGCAATTGACTGAGCAAACTTCCTCTACAAGGCTTGAAACTTAACATGGATGATCTTGAGAACATATTTAGGAGAAAGCTTGTCTGACCAACCCTTGGACTACCTTGAGCACCTTGGGGATATTTCTTGAAATGTTTTGAGAAATATGGGAGGGAAAATTTTGGGGTACAACAGTATGTGTCAATACATACGATTTATAGGCTGACACATGTTGATTGTTTTAGTCAATTTTTTAAATCTTTTTAATTTCGAATAGGTTCTTTTGCCCTAAATTTACAAAACTATAAATACAACATTCGTGCATCATTCATAACTCGATGATACCATATAATTAGCTTACATTTTTTCTTCATCTTCAACCTTCAATCTATACATACACATTGACATTCTATTGTAATGATCTTCTATTAGGGGCCATCTATACGAGGTATGATAACGTCCGATTAGGTTCTTGTGTAGCCGAAGATATTGGGTTGAGATTTGTAGGGGTCTTCATCCGGAAAAACTATGGATTTATCCTCAAAGATCATTGATTAATTTAGGGGTTTTGGTGCAAGACATTCAAGAGGTAATTGCGGAAAAGTGAAGTCCTTTGAAGATAAAGAATGCAATGGATCCTTTGGAGATAAAGAACACAAAGGGAGTAGAGAGAGAAAGGTGAATTACAATTGAAGTCTTGTGTTGCAATAGGTGAAATTGATAGTGCGCAAAAGCTTTGAAGATACAGTATACAAGTCAATTTGCAACTATTGTGTTTTGGTCTTTCTCAAGATCAAAGGAAGAGAAGGGGTTGAATCAATAACAAGCGTTAAGGTTTATGGATTTGCTCTTGAACACTTCTCTTGTATTAGTTTTTTTTGCATAGTAAGAATTATCCTTATTCCATTGAAATTAGGCGCAGACACACCGACACGCGAGGATGAAAGTGGGGAACTGTCAAGACAAATCCTCATGTCACTTTTATTATCGCTTTTACTTGATTTGATATTCATCAATCAATTTGACTAATAGCATTGCGTTATCAATTGAATTGTAAGAAATTTTCTAGAGTGTTTTTTATTTTAAATTAAGTTTTGATATTGCTTATAATTACTTTTGATTATAAGTGCTTTTGTGTATCAATACAACTTAAGGTAAAATTCTGAAAATTCAATTGCAGACCAAGTGTTCTACAAATTGATTTTGTTTGTTCTTTTAAATACCGCCATTGGAAATAGAATTTCTAGTAACTTGCTACAAATGATTAATAACGTGTTACTTGATATAAGTTATATTAGTTCAATTTATCATATTCTTCCATTTGCAATTTGTTATATAGTTTTATATCCGAGTCTCCAATAACTGTTCGTATAGACAACTTTTTGAAAAAGCAAAATTTTCTGGAATTTTTAAAAGAGGTATATATTCAGCTCCCTCTAGATTTTTTGTTGTCGTCTAACAAGTGGCATCAAGATCTCGGTTCATTCTGGCTTAGACACTTTTTAGAAAATAGCTTACGAATCTAAAGGGGATTACAAAAGAGCCCTAATTTTCACGGGAGAAAACTATAGTTATTGGAAAGCTTTTATGTAAATTCATGTTAACTCATATGATAAATTTGTGTGGGAAGCCATTCAAAATGGTTAAACACCGGTGACATATGTGGTTAATAATGTTACTATACCAAAGCCGGAAAACTTATGGAATGAAGATGATACTAAAAAGTGGTCATATGATTGGAAAGCGAAGAACATCATCGTATCCGCTCTTGGTGTTGATGAGTTCTATCGCATCTCCCATTGTCAAACTGCTAAAGCTATGTGGGATGCTCTACAAGTTACCTATGAGGGTACTAATGAGGTCAAACAATTTAGGATTAATACATTTAATCAAGAGTTTAAACTTTTTCACATGAAGCAAGGTGAAACCATTGCTCAAATGCAAAAGCGGTTCTCACATCTTATTAATCGTTTAAATTTGTTAGGAATCCTATTTCCAATGCTATTGCTACTAACAAAGTTTTGAGATATCTCACCGCTTTATTTGGAAATTTAGAAGAACACGAGCAAGAAGTCAATTACTTAGAAAAACATGAAAATGAGCTTGATAAAAAGAAGAAAGAGAAAGACACCCACAAGGAGGAAGGATTGAAGTCTAAAGCTCTAAGGGCTTCAAGTTCAAGATTCTTAAGGGATGATCTCACAAATGATAGTGACTCTAGCAATGAAGAGAATTCAGATGATGAACAAATGGGATTATTTGTAAGGAGATACAATCGATACATTTGGAAGGATGGTGTTAAATACTCCGACAATAATATTGTCAAATTTAGAAGACAATCCTCTTCCTCTAAAGATGCAGACAACAAAAAGCAAAAGGCAAGGGTATATGCTATGAATGCGGAAAGTTGGGTCATTATAGACCGGACTTTCCATCTCTTGCAAATAAGAAAGGAAAGGGTCAACGAAACAACTCTAGGAATTCTAGACAAGCCTATGTTGCTTGGAATAACGGTAGTGATGTCTGAAGCAATGAAAGCTCGAGTGAGAGAAATGAAGAGACAAACTATTGTTTCATGGCAAATCATCGTCAAAGCAAGAAAAATATTTAAGTCATTCTAAATACTCTAATGTTGCAAATTTATCTTTTAATGATTTGAAAAATGAATTTGAAAATCTGCAAAAATAAGCTTCTCACAAAAAGTTGGCCTCCCAAGAAAAAGTTTTTACATATTTAGAGGCCAAGGTTGAAGAAACTAATGAACAACTTGAGGCATTAAAGAAATTCATTTTAGATAGTTAAAATCATGTAAAGGAGGATGAACAATCTTGTAAATTTGGATGGAAAACATGTCAAATTTGGCAACAAGAGGTGAGTACTCTTGAAATCAAATTGGACAAAATATATCATCTCATTGATATTATTGCTATTATATTTTCAAAGCTTGGAAAAACTCATAAAAATTATAATTTGATTAAGAAGAAGTCTAATAGAAATAATGATTCTCATCATGGGTTATTGTCACTAATGTTGCAAAAAAATCCACCCTATTGAAAAATGCAAATTTAGGTGCTTTTTGGTCCCTAAATGCAATTTCCAATGGTTGCCCAAATACAAAAATTATTTAACTCACTCTCAAGAACCCAATGAGAATTGGGCACCTACCACTTTTGATTGATCTTTTGTAGATTGAGTGTCTTGATGCTATGACATGAATATGAATTCTCGATAGTGGATGTTCAAGACACATGACGGGAGGGATATCTCTTTTCTCCGACTTTGTGGCGAAGAAGAAAGGTTTTGTATCCTATAGTGATCACAACAAATGTGCAATACTCGGAAAAGGTAGTATAGGTAATCCTGCAACTATTACCATCTCGAATATTATGTTAGTTGAAGGCCTTAGACATAGTCTTCTTAATATTAGTCATTTATGTGACAATGGGTATAAGGTGACTTTTGCCAAAGATTGTTGTATATTGGAACATAATGAAAATAAGTATTATATGTTTAAGGGTGTGAGGGTTAGTAATATCTATATGCTTGACTTAAGAGAAATTTCCTTGAATAATGCCCAATATCTTGTTACCATGAGTGAAGACTCTTAGCTATGGCATAGACGTTAGGCTCATGTTAACTTTGATCTATTTAATAAAATATTTGAAAAAGACTTAGTAATTGGTCTATAAAAAAAGAAGTTTTCAAAAGATCACCTATATGATGCATGCCAAAAGGGTAAGCAAACAAGGGTCTCTTTTAAATCTAAAAATATTGTTTCAACATCGAGACCACTTGAGCTCCTTCACATGGATTTAGCTGGTCCCTCACATACCAAAATCATAGGTGATAATTACTATGGATTTATAATCGTAGATGATTACTCAAGGTTTTATTGGACTATTATCTTATGTAGCAAAGATGCAACATTCTCGACTTTCAGACGTTTTGCCAAGATAGCTCAAAACAAATTAAACTAAAAAATTGTTGCCATTCGAAGTGATCATGGAGGTGAATTTTAAAACCACATATTTGAAGAATATTGTGATAAATTTGGATTTGAAAATAACTTTTCAGCTCCTAGAACTCCACAACAAAATGGTGTTGTGGAGCGTAAACATCGTATTTTAGCGAAGTTGACAAGAACAGTGCTCAATGATTCTGGTCTACCAAAATACTTTTAGGCCGATGCTATTAGCACGACATGTTATATCTTGAATATGATACTTATTCATCCCATTCTTGACAAAACTCCCTATGAACTTTTAAAAGGTAGAAAACCAAATTTATCTCATCTTCATGTCTTTGGATGAAAATGTTTTGTTTTAAATAATGGAAAAGATAATCTTGGAAAATTTGATGCGAAAGCCGATGAAGGTATTTTTCTTAGATACTCTCAATCTAATAAAGCATATATAGTTTATAGAAAAGATTAATTATTGTTGAAAAGTCGATTCATGTTACTTTTGATGAGACTTCCCCAAATAGTATTGGGAAATGTAACTCTTTTCATGGTGTAGGTGCATCTACAGAAGACATACTCAAAGACGCCGATAAAGGAGTTAATCAACCTAAAACGGTGGAAATTGAGAAGGACGAAGATGCAAGAAAAGAAAAATGATGAAAGTCAAGAAGAAGAAGATGGTCTTAAATTGGAGTGGAGAACCTCCAAGGAGCAACCAATTAACAACATTATTGGTAATATCACCAAAGGGGTAACAACTCGCTCTAAGATAAGTCTTTTTTGTTATTATCATGCTTATGTATCACAAGTTGAACTGAAAAAACACTAAGGATGCCTTATTTGATGAGCATTGGCTGATGGCCATGCAAGAAGAATTGAATCAATTTTTTAAAGAAATGACATTTAGGACCATGTTCCTCGTCCATAAAATCATCAAATTATAGGCACTCGATGGGTATTTAAGAATAAACTTGACGAATATGGTGTGATAACAAGAAATAAAGCCCGTCTTGTGGCTCAAGGGTATAACTAAGAGGAATTCATTAATTATGAGGATACTTATACTTCGGTTGCTCGACTTGAGGCTACACGCCTTTTATTAGCTTATGCATGCTCTAAGAACTTCAAATTAAATCAAATGGACGTAAAGAGTGCATTCCTTAACAGATACATAAGTGAAGAGGTGTATGTTTCTCAACCTATCAGTTTTGAAAATTATGAGTTTCCTAATCATGTGTTTAAGTTAAAACGTGCATTGTATGGTCTTAAACAAACCCATAGGATATTGTATGAACAACTTAGAAATTGTTTACTAGAGCAAGGATACTCTAGAGGGAAGGTAAACACCACTCTCTTTATTAAACGTCAAGAAAAGCATATTTACTAGTTTAAATTTATGTTGATGCTATCATTTTTGTGATACGTCACCACTTCCTTCATGATCATGTGGAAAAATGGGATGTTGTGTTTGAGCATATTGATAGTAAAAATCAACTTGCCGACATTTTCACTAAACCTCTCGCAACTGAACCTTTTATCAACCTATGTGGGGAATTGGGGATAATTGATATCTCTAATGTCGCTTTAATTCTACCTTGTTGCTTGCACTTTATATTTTCACTCTAATATTTTGTTTGAGTATTTTACATCATGTGAGTGCAACTTCTATGTCATCAAGAGTGAGGTAATGTCGTTTCAATTTCTCCTTGAAAGTAAGATTTTCCTTAATGCATGTTACTTGTTTACTCCAAAAATGCTTGATATTTTCTCAAATGACGAAAACCATGAATGTTCACTTCCAATTTTTTTTTGATTATTAACCATTGTGTATTCTTAATCCATATGCTTATAATTACTTTTGCTTGAGATATTTGTATGCATGTTATTTACAATATGTGTTTCTTGTTGTCTTGGCTACATGGCATGAAAAACGTCTTCATTTTGGTTTTAGTAGCAACATGTTATTGTCGTTATGCTAGGCACCTACGTGTGCGGCATCGGAAGTTCCATTATGACGTGTTACTTTATCGTGACGCTACAAAAACAACTTGACTTATTTTTTATTTCCCGCTTGGTTATTTTTTATGCATTACATTACATTTATTATAACGTTATTTGCTGGTTATTTAAAATTTTTGCATCACACACACACACACTCACACACACACACACATATATATATATATATATATATATATATATATATATATATATATATATATATATATATATATATATATATATATATATATATATATATATATATATATATATATATATATATATATATATATATGTGTGTGATTGTTTCTCTTCTATGCAAAATAACCTCAAAGTGATATATTCGTATTGTTATGGAACAATGATACTTCTCACTTTTGCTACCTTTCTTTTTGTTGTTGTCAAAGGGGGAGAAGCATATGCGAGATGAAGTTGGGAAGTACAAAGTCAGGAGGAGCCTTCAATAAATACAAGAAATGCAACGTTGTAAGTTTTTCCATCATAAAAAAGGGGGAGTATGTGAATACAACTTCGTCATTAGATGTTTCGAATGATGTTAAAATTGGGAAAAGCTAGCACTTTTGTACATTGGATGGTATCTCTATGTATTATGGCACTCCTTGGCATTATAGGTCTTAGGAATCCTTAAAAATCATTTTGAAATTGATCCAAGTCTTTAAAAACAAGTTTCTGCATAAATTTTCATTGCATGTGTCAATATTTAAGATTTTCAGGTCGACACATGCAACTCAGTTTTAAAGCATGTAGCCTCTGGAAGGCTCAGGTCTACATATGCGTTGCATAGGTCGACACGTATTGAAGCATTTCTGAAATTGTAGAAATTCTTATTTGATGTGTCGACACATACGAATTTCAGGTTGATACATTTACTGTTGTTTTAAAGCATGTCACCTCAGACTTGGTTGGGTCCATACAAACCTTCTTTCAAGTCGACACATACAGCTTAAACTTAATGTATGTGTCGACACATAAGATTTATAGGTCGACACATGCTGATTGTTTTGGTCAATTTTTTAAATCTTTTTAATTTCGAATAAGTCCTTTTTTCCCTAAATTTCCAAAACTATAAATACTTCTTTCATGCATCATTCATAACTCTATGATACCATAAAATTAGCCTACATTTACTCTTCATTTGCAACCTCAAATCTATGCATACACACTGACATTCCATTGTAATGATCTTCTGTTGGGGTGCCATCTAGACGAGGTTTAATAACATCTGATTAGGTTCGTGTGTAGCCGAAGATATTGGGTTGATATTTGTAGGGGTCTTTATCCAGAAAAACTGTGGGTTTGTCCAACAAGATCATTGATTGATTTTGGGGTTTTTGTGTAAGACATTCAAGAGATAATTGCGGCCAAGTAGAGTCCTTTGGAGATAAAGAATGCAAGGGATCCTTTGGAGATAAAGAACGCAAAGGAAGTAGCGAACAAAAGGCGAATTATAATTGAAGTCTTCTATTGCAATAGGTGAAATTGACGGTGCACGAAAGCTTTAGAGATAAAGTGCACAAAGGAGTAGCAAGATCCAAATAGTTAATTTGTAACTATTGTGTCTTGGTCTTTCTCAAGATCAAAAGAAGAGAAGGGGTTGAATCAACAACAAGCATTAGGGTTTGTGGAGTTGCTCTTAAACACTTCTTTTGTATCAACTTTTTTTTGAATAGTAAGGAATTATCCTAATTCCATTGGAATTAGGCGCAGACGTACGCACACGCAAAGACGAAAGAGGGGAATTATGAAGAAAAATCCTCGTGTCATTTTTATTATCACTTTTACTTGCTTTGATATTTATCAATCAATTTGTCTAACGACATTGCGTTATCAATGGAATTGTAAGGAATTTTTCGGACTGTTTTTAATTTTAAATCAAGTGTTGATATTGCTTGTAATCACTTTTGATAATAAGTGTTTTTGGGTATCAACACAACTTAAGGGAAAATTATGAAAATTCAATAGCACACCAAGTGTTCGACAAATTGATTTTGTTTATTTTTTTTTAAATAGAATTTCTAATAAATTGCTACAAACAATTGATATCGTGTTACTTGATATAAGTTCTATTAATTTAGTTTATCATATTCACTTCATTTTCAATTTATTATATAGTTGCATATCCTAGTTTTTAATAACTATTTGTATAGACGACTTTTTGAAAAAGCTTCCGCTAAACTCTTTGGTAAATAACTTTTTCAAAACCAGAATTTTCTGAGGTTTTTAAATATATATATATATATATATATATATATATATATATATATATATATATATATATATATATATATATATATATATATATATATATATATATATATATATATATATATATATATATATATATATATATATATATATATATATATATATATATATATATATATATATATATATATATATATATATATATATATATATATATATATATATATATATATATATATATATATATATATATATATATATATATATATATATATATATATTCACCTCCCTTTTAGATATGTTGTCGTCATCTAACATAACTAATTTAAGAAATACACTTTGTAGCAATGCAAACCCCTAACAGAAGTAACAGTGCCAAGAAAATTCTAGGAGAGTGAGTTACAGTGCCAAGACTGTACTAGCATGCCTTTGGGGTTCAGTACCAAGAAGGAGTTAATGAAAGGTGTAGTATATTAGTAGTAGTTAAAATAAACCGTAGCATAGTTTAGCTTACTGTGATACGGTGGGAGAACTGACTTGAGGTTTTGCGTTTGTATTCGCAAATGTTGCGGTTAGCAAGAGTCGCCACCGACTTTTTATTTTATCCTAAGGAAAGGTTAAAAAGCACAGCAAAAACCTTTTGAGATGTTTTCTTGGGTTCGGGGAGTAGATTATAGAAAGGGAAGGTATTAGCACCCTTTCTATCCATGGTTATCCATGGGCTCTTAGTTACTTGCTTAGATCACTTGCCTTTTGTTTTCAATTGTCTTAAATGGTGCTTGAGTGTGTGGATTTGAAAATGTTTTGAAAAGAGGCCAATGTGGTGGCAATCTTTGTAATGATCCATGTGGGGATGTATACGAAGATGTATGTCTTTTGAAAAAGTTTTCATTTGTTTTTGAAAGTTGTTTTGAAAGTGTAGTGATGTGTGATTTTGAAATTAGGCAAGTGTTTTGTTTTGCAAGTTTGATTCAAGTAACTAAGAGGTTGTCTACTCCTAAATTTCTCAAAAGATTTATTGCTATGTTTTAACCCTTTTAACAAGTTCATTCCATCATTGAATTTGGTGGACAATCTTGTGTTAGGATGTGAAAGGGACAGGCGCGGGTCATCGTTTAGACCATAATTGCAACGACGTTAAATGTCTTTGGGCAATTTTTTTAAGGGACTTGATCATTTGTTTTTGTTTGTTTTGAAAAGTTTTATCGAGGGACTATGATCATTCAAATTGTCTGCTTTGCCCAAAGAAGTTCAACATACAATATGGTCCATTTATTTGAAGGCAACAAAGTGGAGTACCCTAGGGGTGTTAGTGTGCAAGTGTGTTTTATTGCATACAAGAGTTTTTTCTTTGAATTAGGTTTTTCTATTTCATTGATTTTATCTTGCCATACACGTCCTAATTACTAGCAATAAGAAGCGGAAATGTAAAATCCTACGTTATTACAATAGTTAGGGGAGGGGGATACATATTTGTACATGGGGGGTTCAACGAGAAAAATAGACAAAAAAGAAAATAGCGGAAAACAAGATATATAGAGAGAGAGAGGGAGCCTGCGCGCTGTTGGGAGGCCATCAGAAGTTCTGACCCAGATCCATTGTCAGATGATCAACCTGTTGGTGAAACTGGATGAGTCAGAACTTCTGACTCTAGAACCTGCAAAACAGAACCTTGTTAGTGGGGAAACCAGAAGTTCTGATTTCCCTGCGCTGCAAGACAGAAGTTTGTTAGTGGAGAACCCAGAAGTTCAGATTCTGCTGAAAAGGCAATAACTCTCAGAGGTTCTGATGTCATTGACAGCAAAACAGGCTTCAGATGTGCTAACGTCAAAGTCAGCACTTGGCTTTTTCCTGCACTAATCAGAGCATCTGCAATCCTGTTGTTACTCCACAAAACAGAAAACATATTTGGAACAGATCCAGCAAAATAGCAAAATGTCTCAGAGGTCAGAATCACCAAGGTCACAGGCGAGTCCTAAACTGGCTCAGAACGTTCTGAGGTATGAGAGTCCTCAGAACATAAACAGCAATAACATGAATATTTACATTATGTTACCTGAATATGCACAGCTGATGATGCTTAACAGTGTGGTGAGGGTCAGTAGGTGCTTACCTGACTTTCTGGAAAAATGGTGGGTGAAAGTTAGTTTTTGGTTCTGGTGGTATTCTGGACAGATTTGGAAAAGGGGAAGTGAAGGTGTATACGTGTATAGGGTCAGAAGTTTGGAAAGAACGTTTTTGGTTTACAGAAAAGAGCTGGGTGTTTGATGAAGTTGAAGGTGAGAAACTTAAAGTTATGAAACAAAGCTGGAAATTTTGGCAGAGTTTCAGAATGCTGTGTTGCTAGGAGTTTCGTTTCTCTCTTATCAATTTTCTGTTTCTTTTCTTGAACTTCTTGAACATCTTTTGCAGTGGTGAAATCTCTCTATTTATAGGCAAAGTTCTTGTGGATGTCTTGAACATTTAAGGCGCCAACAGAGTTTGAATTTGTTCTTTGACAGAAATTCCTGGGAAGTTGTGATAACAGCTATCTTTCAGCCTAGGTAGCAGCAGCAGGCGTAGATTGGGGGAAGTGACCTCTGAAATGGGCGGTGGCGTGAAGACCCATGCCAGAATCTGTGCAAAGCATTTTCCAAGCCACACGTGAATGCTCAGGAGTGGTTGGAAGCATTAATGGGCATTAAATGGTGACAAGACCTGTCAATACCAACATTCTGGTTGTTGAATCAGCAGCGTAAACCACGCTCTGGCCTTGGCTACCTGTTGTCTTAGCAAGCTCTGGAGATTCTCCTGGTTTTCTGGTACGTTCCTTGGATCTACTTCTGGACAATCTGGACTTAGAGATTCTGTATCAATGTGACACCTATCCCTCTGACCTTTCATCTTCTGTCTTCAACCTGTTCTGAAGGAGCCTTTGTACTTTCATATTTCTCTTGCATTCCTTTAGCAAGTTCTGACTGAGCTTGTGTAACTGCTGAAGGGGTATGTTCTGTTTGAGGCTTACACTCTGAACCACGTTTATAACTTCTGATTGAACTGATGTAGCTGCTGAAGAGACAACTTCTGACCATCCTGAGCCAAGCTTGCAACTTCTGACCGTCTTCATCTGGAATGGATCCAGAAGTTCTGAAGCGCTGATTTTTTCCAAAAAACATTTATTTTAAAGAAACATTCTAAGCACTTAGAATTTGATTTTCCTCAAGATGAAAGCATTGTTTTTGGAGTTTGTGAGATCATCTTGCTCTTGTAAGTGACTTTCTTGGGCAAAAGGATAACTCAGGACTTGGATTTGTTCCAGGGGATTTTGAAAAATCTAAGATGGTTTCCTAAAGAAAGGGAGGGCAAATTTTGGGGTACAACAGTTGCCCCTGTTCAATCTTCTTGAACCTGAAGAGTTAGATTGGCGAGCTTGCCTTTCGCGACTCGAAGGTAAAAGAAGATTGGACACCAGAGTGCCCTGAAATTTGCACTCGCATGTTGAAGTATCAGCAATGTGATGTTAGGAATGGGCTTACAGATGCCATTTGGAGAGGCGACAGATAGGGGGATGGGCTTATGGATGCCATCTGAAGACGTGACAGAACCTTGTCGGGAATGGGCTTATAGATGCCATTTGGAAGTGTCGATCGTATAAGAGATTCCTTAGCGAGAAATTTGTATATTTGAGGAAGACGGATGTTTTCCTGGCTTGTTACAGGTGTTTGATCTTCAATCTCCTTATGCAGATGTGCCCTGGCTAGATACAGGTATCGAATCTACAATCGGTTGTTCACAGATGTGTCCTGGCTGGATACAAGAGTCGAATCTGGAAATAGTCGTTAATAGATGTGCCCTGGCTGGATACAGGAATCGAATCTTCGGACTCTTCAGACGTGCCCTGGCTAGATACAGGAATCGAGTCTGGAAACGTGACAGTTGATAGATGTGCCCTGGCTGGATACATGAATCGAATCTTTGAACTTTTCAGACGTGCCCTGGCTAGATACAGGAATCGAGTCCGGAAATGTTATAGTTGATAGATGTGCCCTGGCTGGATACAGGAATCGAATCTTCGAACTCTTCAGACGTGCCCTGGCTAGATACAGGAGTCGAGTCTGGAAACGTGGTCAACAGATATGCCCTGGCTGGATACAGGAATCGAATCTGGAGACGTTGTAGTTGATAGATGTGCCCTGGCTGGATACAGGAATCGAATCTTTGAACTCTTCAGACGTGCCCTGGCTAGATACAGGAATCGAGTCTGGAAACGTGGTCAACAGATATGCCCTGGCTGGATACAGGAATCGAATCTGGAATTGTTACAGTTGAAGGTAGTCGCTTTTGGGATTGTCTTTTTCCTGGAAAGGCAAAAACATAAGTTGTATGCAATGTCATGATGTATGATATGCATGATGTCATGATGTTCAACATGAGATGTTGTATGCGTTTCATCCTGTATGTAAGTAAGATGTATGCAAATATGAAATGTTTATGAATGTAATTTCATCTTAGGAAAATAAATCCTTGACGAACGGCCGGAGAATTGCTCTGTGGAAGAGATATTTGGCCGAAGTTCTGATGAGAGGCCTGCTGAGGACTTTAACGACGGATTCCGCTGAGGATAATGATGATAAACTCCGCTGGGGAACTCCAAAGATAAACTCTGCTTGGGAATACCAAAGATAGACTTCGCTGGGGATTGAAGGAACTTTGCCGAGAGCGATCTTCCGTGGCTTTTAGCTGAGGATAACCCAGTTATAAGTCCTTGTGAGGAAATAACTCTAAATAAAACTCGGGAGAGACGTCCGTACTTCGCCGGGGATAAGCTTGCAGAATCTACTGGGGATGAGCTTTTGAGACCTGCCGGGGAATGTTGTGCCTTTTTAGGATCGACGGGGGACCAACTCTGCCTGGGGAAAGTATTGTCGCATCCTGTCTTATTCTGCGGGGAATTGAGGTGATTTGGCCACATTCTTCAGTTGAACCTACCTTGGTGCCTTGGCGGGCAAAACAACCAGACTGCATTAGACAACTCCACATTGCCCCTGTCTTTGATGTCACCTGTAATTAATCTCTTGTTTCATATGCAAACATTTATGAATCAGCAATTTAATGTCAAATGCATATATCAAAAATGAACATTGGACGTTCTTCGCAAGACAAAACAAGAAAGGAAAACAATGGTAATTTGTATGAACAAGTGAATTTGTATTGATTTAAACTTTGCCTGTGAATAGGCGTTTTTTGTACAAGAGGCTGACATCCTAGTAAGAGGACATCGCCAAATAGTATAGAGTTTACAATTTGAAAAAGGAAGCAAAACAGCTATGTGAACAATCCCACTGGGTTCCAACCCTGCTATTGCCTTTATGTCTTCGAACGTCTCATCGCTTTGCTGTCCAATTTGAAGATGAAGCTGATTGGTCAATGCCGCAATCTGAAGCCAGATAGTTGATGCCGAATTCCGGATGCGAAGTGATCCAATGAGACATAGTGTTACGCTTTTATCCCTAACTTTTGCCTGGACCGCCCTTTCGGGTTTTCAGTCCACCGGGATACCCATTTTTGCCCAAGTCGCCCTTCCAGGTTTTCGACTTGCCGGGTGTACAGATTTTTTTCATTTCATCCCTTATTTTTGCCCGAACCCTTTTGGTTCGCCGGGAATCCCTTATTTTGCCTAGGTGTGTCAACCTAGCGGGTCTTTTATTTATGCGTAGTATTTTTTCACTATGTCTGCATTGGCGGGGTGAGGAAGGTCGTCACCATCCATGGTGGTTAGGATCATGGCTCCCCCTGAGAACACACGCTTAACCACAAATGGCCCTTCATATGTAGGGGTCCATTTGCCCCGAGGATCACTTTGAGGAAGGATGATGCGTTTGATTACCAGGTCCCCAACTTGATACTCTTGTGGTCTGACTTTCTTGTTAAATGCCCTGATCATCCGTTTCTGATACGTTTGACCATGACAGATAGCAGTGAGCCTCTTTTCGTCAATCAGATTTAATTGATCAAGTCGAGTTTGGATCCAATCATCTTCATTCAAGTCTGCATCCTTCATTATCCGGAGAGATGGTATCTGGATCTCGATTGGCAAGACTGCCTCCATGCCATAGACCAAGGAGAAAGGAGTTGCCCCGGTTGATGTCCTTGCTGAGGTGCGGTACCCATGAAGAGCGAACGGTAACATCTCGTGCCAATCTTTATAGGTCACTGTCATCTTCTGCACAATTTTCTTGATATTTTTATTGGCCGCCTCTACAGCCCCATTCATCTTCGGCCGGTAGGGAGAAGAATTGTGGTGCTGTATCTTGAGTTGTTCACAGAGTTCAGTGATCATTTTGTTATTGAGATTGGTACCGTTGTCCGTAATGATTCTTTCCGGGACGCCGTACCGACATATCAGATTATGCCGGATGAAACGTGCTACGACGCTCTTGGTTACCGTTGCGTAGGAAGCTGCCTCAACCCACTTTGTGAAGTAATCGATCGCCACCAAGATGAAGCGATGCCCATTGGATGCCGTTGGTCGGATCTCACCGATCATATCGATGCCCCACATTGCAAAAGGCCAGGGTGCTGTCAAGACGTTCAGAGGAACCGGGGGAATGTGCACCTTATCTGCATAGATCTGGCATTCATGACAAGTTCGAGAGTGTTGGTAACAATCGGCTTCCATTGTGGACCAGAAATATCCTGCCCGAAGGATTTTCTTAGCCATGGTGTGTCCACTGGAATGTGTTCCAAATGTGCCTTCATGTAATTCTATCATAATTTTCTCTGCCTCAGCCTTATCCACACAACGTAGCAGAGTCGAATCATGATTCCGTTTGTAGAGAATGCCGTTGCTGAGGAAGAATTTTGCAGCAAACCTCCTCATGAACTTCTTATCATTGACAGATGCACCCTCAGGGTATTCCTGAGCTTCCAGGTACCTCTTTACCTCGTGATACCAGGGTTTTTCAGTCACCTTCTCAACCTCGAGCTCACAGCAGTATGCCGGTTCATCCAACTTCCAAATAATGATTCGGGGAGCCTCATTGTCCCATTTAACTTTGAACATTGAAGACATCGTGGCTAGTGCGTCTGCTAGCTGATTCTCCTCTCTGGGGAAATGCTCAAAAGTTATCTCTTCAAAGTGAGGGAGCAAGGTCGACACATACTCCTTGTAAGGAATGAGATTCGGGTGTTTCGTATCCCACTCGCCTTTGATCTGATTGATCACGAGAGCGGAATCTCCGAAGACACTTAGAAACTTGATCCTCAAATCGATTGCAGCTTGTAAACCCATGATACATGCCTCATATTCTGCCATGTTGTTGGTGCAGCTGAAACATAATCGGGCGGTGAGTGGAGTATGAGTCCCCTTGGGAGATATGATTACAGCGCCGACGCCGTTACCCAAAGCATTGGAGGCTCCATCAAAATGCATAGACCATCGGGATCCTTCCTCAGGTCCTTCATCCGGTCCAGGTACTTCACAGTCGGTTACCACCATGATGTCTTCGTCCGGAAAATCAAAGTTCAATGATTGGTAATCGTCCACAGGTTGGTGTGCCAAATGATCTGCCAGTACACTTCCCTTAATTGCTTTCTGAGTTGTATACTGGATATCATATTCTGTCAAGATCATTTGCCATCTCGATATTCTTCCAGACAGAGCGGGCTTTTCAAATATGTACTTTATGGGATCCATCTTTGAAATCAATAAAGTAGTGTGAGTCAGCATATACTGTCTCAGCCGGCGAGCAGCCCATACAAGAGCGCAGCAAGTTTTCTCAAGCAGTGAGTAACGAGACTCACAGTCGGTAAACTTTTTGCTCAAGTAATAAATAGCGTGCTCTTTTCGGCCAGACTCGTCATGCTGCCCCAGCACACACCCCATTGAATTATCAAGTACCGTTAAGTATAGTATCAGAGGTCTTCCTTCCACCGGTGGCATAAGAATGGGTGGCTCTTGGAGATATTCCTTTATCCTTTCAAAGGCGGCCTGACATTCATCATTCCAGCGTACTACTTGATCTTTCTTCAGCAATTTGAAGATTGGCTCACAAGTAGCAGTCAGATGCGAGATGAATCGAGCAATATAATTCAGTCGTCCTAGGAAACCTCTGACTTCTTTCTCTGTCTTTGGAGTCGGCATCTCTTGAATAGCTTTAACTTTGGCAGGGTCCACCTGGATACCTTTATCACTTATAATGAAACCTAGCAACTTTCTGGATCTTACCCCAAAGGTGCATTTGTTGGGATTCAACCTCAGCTTGTATAACTTGAGTCGGTCAAACAACTTCCTCAGATGGTCAAGGTGCTCTTCCTCAGTTTGAGACCTCGCAATCATGTCATCAACGTATACTTCAATCTCATGATGGATCATGTCATGAAATAAAGCAACCATGGCACGTTGATAGGTTGCCCCAGCATTTTTCAATCCGAATGGCATGACCTTATAACAGAAGGTGCCCCACTGAGTCACAAAGGTAGTCTTCTCCATATCCTCTGGAGCCATCTTAATCTGATTATACCCTGAAAAACCATCCATGAAGGAGAACACCTTGTGTTGAGCTGTATTGTCAACAAGGACATCAATGTGAGGTAGGGGGAAGTCATCCTTGGGGCTGGCCCTGTTCAAATCCCGGTAGTCGACACACATTCTGACTTTACCGTCTTTCTTTGGTACTGGCACCACATTGGCAACCCACTGAGGGTAAGAAGTTACCGCAAGGAACCCGGCATCAAACTGTTTCATGACCTCGGCCTTGATCTTTTCAGACATCTCTGGACGCATCCGTCGGACTTTCTGCTTTACCGGAGGGCAATCTTCCTTGGTTGGCAGGTGGTGAACTACAATGTCGGCATCCAAACCGGGCATATCTTCATAGGACCAAGCAAAAATCTCCATGTAGTCTTGTAGCATCTGGATCAATCGTTGCTTCACGCTGAGCTCTAGATTGGCACCAATCTTGACCTCTTTCCTATCTGTCTCAGTACCCAGGTTAATTGTCTCCACAGGCTCTTCATGTGGTTGAATAGCCCTCTCTTCCTGTAGTAGCAGTCTTGCGAGTTCACCAGGCACTTCGCAATCATCTTCACCTTCGTCTTCGGCCAAGTTGATCGGATTTTCGAAGTCATAACTGGCGGTAGCAGAGCTGTTACCAGTGGATTGAAACCTGTATAAGTGAGTGTGTGTAAATACAGCTGTTTTGCAATATATATAACACAGAAAGGAAAAGAGCAAAAGATTTGAAATGCAACAAACGTCCAATGTTTTGATTGATGATATATGAAAATGTCATACAAAAAGCCCTCACAAATGGAGCTACGATGCCCCGGGTAGGACACCGAGCCAACAAAGTTTTAACATATTGTTTGTTACAAATTGGAAATCAAAAGAAATCAATTACTGCGTGACAAATGTGATAGGGGTAAAATCCTTTGCCGTCCAGTTGCTTGGTCCGTTGCTGGTAGTCGGGTAGATCCAACTGTCAAACTCAGCTTCCTCCACATCCTCCTCAATAGCGTTCACCCTTGAGCTGGAAATAAACACCGGAGCCTTTCCGATCTTCTCTTTGCGCACCGCCTTCTGAGCCTCTGCAGTAAAGCCTAGCCCAAACTTGTCGTTCTTCTGAGTGAAGTCAGGAAGCTGACCCCAGTGTGCACAATTGCCTTTCTGAACCACAGCCCGGGCATCCCTTAGGGAAGCCATCTTCAAGGAATCACTCTCTTCGGCCAATGTTTCTGCAGCTGCTGAAATTGGATGCACCTCTTCGAAATGCTGGAAGGGGTTTCAATGAACTCTCTGTCCATCTCGATGTACCTGAAGGAATTCAAATGGCTCACCATATACTCCTCTTCTCCTTGTACAGTGACGATCTTCCCCCTGACGGGATACTTCAGCTTCTGGTGCAAGGTGGAGGTCACTGCCCCAGCTTTATGGATCCAAGGTCGACCCAGCAGACAAGAGTACGATGGACGTATATCCATCACGTAAAAGGTAGAGTCAAACACTTGAGAGCCCACACGAATAGGGATGTTAACCTCTCCATGAACCATCCTTTTGGAACCGTCAAAGGCCCTGACGATGATATTGCTGGGTTTCAACTCCAGGCCTTCATAATCCAGACGATCCAAAGCCTTTTTCGGTAGAACATTCAAGGAAGAACCAGTATCTACTAATACATGTGCCAGAGTAGTGCCCCTGCATTCAATAGAGACATGCAGGGCATCGTTGTGGTCTCTCCCTTTTGCGGTCAGGTCAGCATCTGAAAAACCCAAGCCGTTGTCCGTCGTCAGATTTGCTATGCAGTCAGTGAACTGAACTGCAGACGTCTCTTGCGGCACATGGGCCGTCTTGAGAAATGAGATTAAGGTCTTAGCATGGGCCTCGGAGCATAGCAATAGGGAGAGCAGGGAGATCTTGGAGGGTGTATGCCCCAACTGCTCGACAACATTAAAATCACTTTTCTTTATTATTTTCAGAATCTCCTCCATTTCTTGTCGGGAGGCCTCAGCATTTATGGGTATCGGCGCCTCCATCCGGGCAGGCTCTTCTTCAATCCCTTTGCCCCGAGCATTTGATGACTCGGCAGCAGGGGACACAAATTGATCAGCAACAGGACTAGGTAAACTTGTAGGTTTTATGAGGAGGGGTTTTCGAATAGCGGGCGGCGCAATGTCAGGCGAGAAGAGCCTGCCACTGCGGGTGACCTTGGCTGGACCAGTGATATCGCAGATACTGGCACTAGCGTCGAATTCTTGCTTGATTCCATTTACATACACGTCTGCCCCATAATGCCAGGGGACAGCTTTATCAGACACGTAGGAGAGGGGTCCCGGAACAGTAATGATCACAGGCGCAACTGTCAAGATTTGAATAGGCTTCTTCGGGGGAGCCTTGATTGGATTTTTGAAGATGGTAATTACAGAAACTTCTTTCATTGGAACCAATTGAACATCAGTCTTTTTGAATAGAATCTCCTTGCTATCCATTAGGCCTTGGATGCCTAATCTTAGCAAGGGACAATCAGATAGGGAAATGGCACAGAACAGGCAACCTTCACCGCATCCCGGAAATAAACCGGCCCGCAGTAGGTTCTTCTTAACAGTCTTCAGAGGGGTAACAACTTCATCTACCGAAACAGCGTACACTTCTTCCTCAATGGCGTTTACCCTATGCTGGGGCATAGGAGCCGTTTCAACATTTGGTCTTTCTGGCGCTTCAAACTGAATTTCTTTTGCGTCGATCAGATCTTGCACTTTGTTTCTCAAGGCCCAACAATCATCAGTAGTGTGCCCGGGACTATCAGAATGATAAGCACACCGGGCATTTGGGTTGTATTTAGGAGACGCAGTGTTGACGACCTTAGGAGCTTCTTTGAGGGTCACCAGGTTGGTGGATAACAGTTGGGGTAAAATTTGAGATAATGTCATACTCAGTCGGGTATACTGCCTCTTGGGCCTTTCACTTCTTTGTTGATTGTACTGCTGAGGAGCAGCAACAGGTTTGGAGATGACCAAAGCATTGACGGCTTGGCGACTTTCGGGCTTGACTTGTCTTCTAGGACCATAGACGGCACTTGCTTCTTTCTTAAACGGCCTCTTCTCAGCACTTGTAGAGGCAGCCTTCTGTATCTTGCCTGACCTGATGCCAGCTTCAATTCTCTCTCCTGTTAATATCAAATCTGTAAATCCAGCGGAGGAATTACCAACCAAATGATTGAAAAACGGACCAGACAACGTCCCCAGAAACATATCAACCAGCTCTCTATCAGTCAATGGAGGCTGCACCCTGCCAGCCAAATCTCTCAATTTTTGAGCGTACTCTTTGAACCCTTCACCCGTCCCTAGAGACATACCCTGAAGTTGGGTACGCGTAGGAGCGAGATCAGAATTGTATTGGTATTGTCTGTAGAATGCGGTTGCCAAATCCTCCCAGTGTCGGATGCTAGTTCCATCTAATTGGTAGAACCATTCAAGCTGAGACCCCGAGAGGCTGTCTTGGAAGAAGTGAATCCAGAGGTTCTTATCCGCCGTGTAAGGTTGGATTTTCCTTACATACGACCTCAGATGCAGCTTTGGGCAGGAGACCCCATCATACTTGGCGAAGGCAGGCGCCTTAAACTTGTGTGGAATGACTACCCCAGAAGATAACCCCAAATCTCCGAAATCCAGTCCTGGCACATTCTGAATTTCCATGGCGCTCAAGCGGTCCTCCAATTGTTTGTATCTGTCAGCAGCAGGTGGGTACTGTTCGTCGTTATAGTCCGTCTCGTTGTCGGAGACTGCGGGACTAGGAGCTCCTCCCCCTTGGGGACTGTTTTTCTTAGCAGAAGAAGTGGTTGGATCAGCTTCATTGTGGAGTGTGTTCCCAAATCGGCGTCCGGTGTTGAACAATGCGGTCCTCTTTTTCTTCTTCTTCTTCATGAGTAGAGTCTTCAACTCTTGCTGACCTTGGGCTAGGCTTAGGACCATCTCTTGAAACTGTGCGCTTTGGGCCTGAAGGGCCTTGATGGCTTGCTCACTGGAGGATTCTGGATTCATGATGACTGTTCACACAAACAGCGAAGAAAATTAAGCAACCTGCGAAATAGGGTACCTGCTATGCATATGGTGCAATGGAATGCGTATGTATGCAATGCATTCAAGGATTTAGAATATTCAAAATTTGTTGTAGACAAAAAGGGAACGCACATCATATTAATAAGGAGAAATTCGTTAGTACATAAATGCCTCATGGGCCAAATATTACAAAATAACTCCCTAAGGTAAAAAGACATTGCGCATCCTCTTTGGCGCGATGTAGGTGTTGAGATTCCTTTCCTCGTGCAGCAGGCGGGTGAGTTCCAGGACCTTCTTTTCACTAGCATGTAGACTGGTCTCAAGAGAATTCCGTTCTTCTTTAAGCTGGACCCAGCTCTTCTGCATTTCTTCCCAGGAGGTGGGCATGTCAGGATGTTGAATGGTGTAGGATGCTTCTCCTTCCAAGACTGGTTCTTTGATCACAGGAAGCATATGAGGATAAGGCATCACTAATTTCTGGGAGCGGGCTCGTACCCACTTGAGGTAAGGTTCCAACGGGATGGAGTTCCGGTGCCCCAATGTCTTGCTGTCTATCCTACTTGGCATCCTCCAAGCTCTGATAAATTTCTGACGAAGTCCTTGAGTATCGTTGTCGAAGTCAAAAACTATGTCGGGAATTAACATGTCATGAGGGCCATCCTTCTGAGCATAACCAAACTGTCTCCAAGCCAGGCATGGGTTGTAGGTAATACCTCCTTTGATTCCAAATAAAGGAACATTAGGGTACTCCCCACAACGATCAATGATAGTGATGTCTTCCCTAGACCTAGGGCACCAATGTATATCTGCATGCGTGAGAGTCATTAACCGTTGTGACCATCTCAAACCCCGCTCGTTCTTTAAAACTGATTGTGGAAGATGCGAAATAAACCACCTTCCCAAGAGAGGAGTGCAACACATAAGGACACCCCTTCTTCTCATGGTTCGAGTGTAACATGAGTGAAGGATGTCCCCCAACAGTGTAGGTATAGGATTCCTGGTCATAAAGATCTGGACAGCACTGATATCAATAAGCTGATCTGGGTTAGGGAACAACACCAAACCATAGACAAGGAGGGCCACAACTTCTTCAAAAGCTCGTAGGTCAAGAGAATTCCAACATTCTTGGGCCTTTTCAAACAGAAACCTAGCTAAGAACCCTTTGATACCACTTCTAACTTCCCAATGTCCCTTGAGGTCAGATGTCTGTAGGTGCAAGGCTTTAGCAATCTCTTCAAGCTTGGGTTCCTCTTCCGTACCGTTGTAGGGTAGTTGATCAAGGATAGGGACCTTCAGAAGTCGGGAGAACTCTTCCAATGTAGGCACCAACTGATAATCCGGGAAGGTGAAGCAGTGATGCAGAGGGTCAAAGAATTGGAACAGGACCTTTATCAAGTCCTCCTCAATGTTGGTGTTAACCAAGTTGATGAGTCTCCCATGTCTCTCACTGAATGAAGAACCCTCGGGAATCCTGGACAGAAGTTCCTTAAGCTGAGGAGGGATCTTTACAAGGCTAATCTGAATTGTCTTTCTGCGAGCAGTTTCCATGTCCTATAAAACAAGAACAAAGATGAAGATTCGAAACCCTTGAAATGGTTAGTCAATGCTCATGATGTTTGTATGATGTAATGATGGGATGATTAAATACAATTTTCACAGAGGCAAACATGGTAAGGCACACAAGTCACACAAACCCTTAAAGTTTAGGCCTGCATGGAGTCTGGGTATTACCCTCTTGAAGTTTGGTGGGCTCAACCTGTCCTATCAAAAGTAACCGGGTTCTAAAGGTCCCAATATCACTGGATTGCTTTCATTGTTCATCGTTTCGATTTAGCCACTGAACTGGCGACCGAAATATTCCAGGAAAGCAAACCTCAATTGAGTGTAGTATCGAGTATCAACCAACCTCGGACTGCACCAAAGTCAGCTATCTCACTACCCCTAAAAGGCCAAGATGGTTCAATTAAGGTTCCTAAGGTCAGTTGATGCTTTATGACACCACGCGGCGGCCCCGTACTCTCCTTGACTGAACTCAAGGGTTACCGGTACACACCAAAGTGCCACATCAACGTAGCAGACTGCTTCAACCATGTCGGTATACCCCGCACAGTTCCCTCACAGCCTTGTTGCTACTTTCTAAGAAGGTATCCCCAGATCCGGGTTAGGATCTATAAAACTCCGATACAAAGCCCACAAATGTAAAAGCAAACAAGACAATCAATTGAAAACAAAGGTGATCTAAACCCCAAGGTTACTCCACTTTTAAGTTGGTCCCCAGCAGAGTCGCCAGTTCTGTGATACGGTGGGAGAACTGACTTGAGGTTTTGCGTTTGTATTCGCAAATGTTGCGGTTAGCAAGAGTCGCCGCCGACTTTTTATTTTATCCTAAGGAAAGGTTAAAAAGCACAGCAAAAACCTTTTGAGATGTTTTCTTGGGTTCGGGGAGTAGATTATAGAAAGGGAAGGTATTAGCACCCTTTCTATCCATGGTTATCCATGGGCTCTTAGTTACTTGCTTAGATCACTTGCCTTTTGTTTTCAATTGTCTTAAATGGTGCTTGAGTGTGTGGATTTGAAAATGTTTTGAAAAGAGGCCAATGTGGTGGCAATCTTTGTAATGATCCATGTGGGGATGTATACGAAGATGTATGTCTTTTGAAAAAGTTTTCATTTGTTTTTGAAAGTTGTTTTGAAAGTGTAGTGATGTGTGATTTTGAAATTAGGCAAGTGTTTTGTTTTGCAAGTTTGATTCAAGTAACTAAGAGGTTGTCTACTCCTAAATTTCTCAAAAGATTTATTGCTATGTTTTAACCCTTTTAACAAGTTCGTTCCACCATTGAATTTGGTGGACAATCTTGTGTTAGGATGTGAAAGGGACAGGCGCGGGTCATCGTTTAGACCATAATTGCAACGGCGTTAAATGTCTTTGGGCAATTTCTTTAAGGGACTTGATCATTTGTTTTTGTTTGTTTTGAAAAGTTTTATCGAGGGACTATGATCATTCAAATTGTCTGCTTTGCCCAAAGAAGTTCAACATACAATATGGTCCATTTATTTGAAGGCAACAAAGTGGAGTACCCTAGGGGTGTTAGTGTGCAAGTGTGTTTTATTGCATACAAGAGTTTTTTCTTTGAATTAGGTTTTTCTATTTCATTGATTTTATCTTGCCATACACGTCCTAATTACTAGCAATAAGAAGCGGAAATGTAAAATCCTACGTTATTACAATAGTTAGGGGAGGGGGATACATATTTGTACATGGGGGGTTCAACGAGAAAAATAGACAAAAAAGAAAATAGCGGAAAACAAGATATATAGAGAGAGAGAGGGAGCCTGCGCGCTGTTGGGAGGCCATCAGAAGTTCTGACCCAGATCCGTTGTCAGATGATCAACCTGTTGGTGAAACTGGATGAGTCAGAACTTCTGACTCTAGAACCTGCAAAACAGAACCTTGTTAGTGGGGAAACCAGAAGTTCTGATTTCCCTGCGCTGCAAGACAGAAGTTTGTTAGTGGAGAACCCAAAAGTTCAGATTCTGCTGAAAAGGCAATAACTCTCAGAGGTTCTGATGTCATTGACAGCAAAACAGGCTTCAGATGTGCTAACGTCAAAGTCAGCACTTGGCTTTTTCCTGCACTAATCAGAGCATCTGCAATCCTGTTGTTACTCCACAAAACAGAAAACATATTTGGAACAGATCCAGCAAAATAGCAAAATGTCTCAGAGGTCAGAATCACCAAGGTCACAGGCGAGTCCTAAACTGGCTCAGAACGTTCTGAGGTATGAGAGTCCTCAGAACATAAACAGCAATAACATGAATATTTACATTATGTTACTTGAATATGCACAGCTGATGATGCTTAACAGTGTGGTGAGGGTCAGCAGGTGCTTACTTGACTTTCTGGAAAAATGGTGGGTGAAAGTTAGTTTTTGGTTCTGGTGGTATTCTGGACAGATTTGGAAAAGGGGAAGTGAAGGTGTATACGTGTATAGGGTCAGAAGTTTGGAAAGAACGTTTTTGGTTTACAGAAAAGAGCTGGCTGTTTGATGAAGTTGAAGGTGAGAAACTTAAAGTTATGAAACAAAGCTGGAAATTTTGGCAGAGTTTCAGAATGCTGTGTTGCTAGGAGTTTCGTTTCTCTCTTATCAATTTTCTGTTTCTTTTCTTGAACTTCTTGAACATCTTTTGCAGTGGTGAAAGCTCTCTATTTATAGGCAAAGTTCTTGTGGATGTCTTGAACATTTAAGGCGCCAACAGAGTTTGAATTTGTTCTTTGACAGAAATTCCTGGGAAGTTGTGATAACAGCTATCTTTCAGCCTAGGTAGCAGCAGCAGGCGTAGATTGGGGGAAGTGACCTCTGAAATGGGCGGTGGCGTGAAGACCCATGCCAGAATCTGTGCAAAGCATTTTCCAAGCCACACGTGAATGCTCAGGAGTGGTTGGAAGCATTAATGGGCATTAAATGGTGACAAGACCTGTCAATACCAACATTCTGGTTGTTGAATTAGCAGCGTAAACCACGCTCTGGCCTTGGCTACCTGTTGTCTTAGCAAGCTCTGGAGATTCTCCTGGTTTTCTGGTACGTTCCTTGGATATACTTCTGGACAATCTGGACTTAGAGATTCTGTATCAATGTGACACCTATCCCTCTGACCTTTCATCTTCTGTCTTCAACCTGTTCTGAAGGAGCCTTTGTACTTTCATATTTCTCTTGCATTCCTTTAGCAAGTTCTGACTGAGCTTGTGTAACTGCTGAAGGGGTATGTTCTGTTGAGGCTTACACTCTGAACCACGTTTATAACTTCTGATTGAACTGATGTAGCTGCTGAAGAGACAACTTCTGACCATCCTGAGCCAAGCTTGCAACTTCTGACCGTCTTCATCTGGAATGGATCCAGAAGTTCTGAAGCGCTGATTTTTTCCAAAAAACATTTATTTTAAAGAAACATTCTAAGCACTTAGAATTTGATTTTCCTCAAGATGAAAGCATTGTTTTTGGAGTTTGTGAGATCATCTTGCTCTTGTAAGTGACTTGCTTGGGCAAAAGGATAACTCAGGACTTGGATTTGTTCCAGGGGATTTTGAAAAATCTAAGATGGTTTCCTAAAGAAAGGGAGGGCAAATTTTGGGGTACAACACTTACCTCTAAGGAATCTTCATAAAAAAACAACTATCATAGAGGTAAGCTAAAGTTATGTTAAGATTTATTAGAGGTGGATTTAGCGACCAATTTAAAATTTTTTCCGTTGCTAATTAGACAAAAAAGACTAAAATGAAATATTTTGAAAGTTAAGGGACCGAGGTGACACGAAAAAAAATTAAGGACCAATCTGAACCCAAGGGCATAATTAAAAGACCAAAATGGATATTTTTCCTTAAAAATATAATTAAATATAGGTTACTATTAAACCACCAATCCTCACTTCTACACTAATTCTAACCAAATTTCACCAAATTAAATTATTAAACTAAAAACACTCCAAAACTCAATTAAAAATAAAATAATCAAAATCAGGGTGTTACAGTAAGGACAACGATCATCTACCTTCAGTTGGTTATGATCCTTTGTGACATGGAGCGTAGATTAAAGCATGGTCGTCTCTAGATGGTTTCATGTCCATTGTCTCTAAGTAGAATTTGAAACATAACCACAATTAACCAAACTTATGCCTTATCCATATAAATGTGATTAATGCATTGCTGCGTCTAGCTTGTTTGACATGAAATACTTACAGGTACTATTGTGAGCATAAATGCCAAGAGTCGATGTCATGTTTCACCAGTTCTTATTCGAAATAGGGACGCCTAAAATTGTACCAATGTTTCCCCTGCACGAGCACACTTTGAGTACAGCCGCGCGCTATCACCTTGGTATTCCATCAAGGCAATGTGTGCATCTTAGCACAACATATTCTCATGAGAAAAAACCATATACGACTCCATAAAAGACATAAGATCATTTACACTTCAAGCCAATATCATTTACTACTCTCTATAGCAAACAAATTTTGCGAGTTGTAGATTTCCAAAGCAAGCCCTAGCTCTCCTTGAATCCTAGTTCTCTTAGGGTCCTAGTCGGTAAACAATAATGGTTAACTAGGTAATAATATTAAAAACATTGTTAATATGCTGAGATACAAAATCCTAGTGCATAATCCAAACTCCCAATTGCAAACACTTTCATGACGAGATAGATCAACTCTCGATTGGTAACTTGGGAACACCATTTATATACCATGAATTGGCTGAGTTGTACCCTTAAAATCCCATTTTTGGTAGTGAAAGGCCCTATAAAACTTGGTCTTGGACATCTCAAATGTTGGAGACTGTATCTATAGTCGGTATAAATTGTTCTTTTGCGATGTTTGACATTGTTTTCTGAGAGGTTCAAATATAGGCTCTTGAAACATATCTTATTGGTGTTCTCTCAAGTACACCCCAAATATGTGGCCTATATCCAAGATTTTCATTGAATCTTGGCATATCTCGATATTTCAACACACACCCCTATCTTCTTTAACATATTTTCTCTTTCAAACAACCACTAATGTTTTATAGGCTTTCCCCAACTCCTTCAAAAATTTCAAATATCATTATGTTCTTACCAGACACTTGACAGTAGCGACCCATAAAATGGTATATGTTTGACCCATGTTGGATATATTAGATGGAATTTCTTCTCAATTGTGAAAATATAGGTTTACATGGGTCTACTTAGGATCCCATTTTAGGATGGATCAAAGATGGATGATGTACGAGAAAGCGAACCCGTCAATGAATAATGTGGGTTATGTGAGCAAGATTATAGGGTTTTTGTATTCTTTTTGACGAAGAATCATCATTGATAAAGAAACATGTGAATTGGAAATGAAAGATCATTATATAAACATTTTGAATCTAGTCATAATCACAAAGTCTAAAGAAACGTGTTATATTCATGGTTTGTATATTTCAGAGAGAACTACTCAGGTCATAAAATTTGACAAAGTATTACCAACCATTGATGAATTCCTATGGCGTAGGTTATCCCACCAGTCTTCAGCTTCCTCTTCCAACATATGAGTATCAAACTGTACATTTTGCTCCTCTGAGCAAGCCATCACCCTGAAGATCTTCTCAATCCCTTTGCGCCATGATTGTGCACCATCAGGATCATGTTTGCCCTTGAAAATCAGCGGGTTATTTCGTTGAAACCTCCCCATAGCACGAAATTCATCAATCTTTCCAGCATTATCATGATTTGGAGGGTTCTGCATCATTTCTTGAGCAAAAGATTCCAAAGCTTCAACATTATCATTGTCGTTTCCTCCACCATCCATAACTCTACATATAGGAAACCAACGTTAGAAGAAACAAAACATCAACGGTGTTCACACACCATTCAATTAACCAGGGAACATACATCATATAAACTTGGCCGAACAGGCTAACCTGCTCTAATACCACTAATGTGACACCCTTCTAAACCCCACATTAAAATTTACGAATAAATTAATTAGAACTACCACACAAGGGTGTCACACGTCATAAAAACATAAACCAATCCTGCTTCGTAACATGGGTTATAACAATATTATTCATAAACAATACACATTCATGATATTTAGGCAACTTTTATATTTAAAACATCGCAGCAGAATTTAAATATTCTCAACTTTCAAACTCATAATATTTAGTCTGATAAAAGAGTGGAAATAAAACTAGTTTGACAATTAAAATCCTTTCAAAGGTTTCAACATAATTATGACATGACAACAAATCCAATGAAATGTTTCCAACCTGATGTTATATATCAGAGTAAGGCACCTCTAAATTAACGATAAACTTTTTAATACTCCGAATGAGCTATCTTCCTTACATCTGCACCCTACTCCTAATACCTGTACGTTACCCACGTGGAGGCAATGTTCAAACATAAGGGGTGAGTAATCATAATTAGTTATAACAAGCATATAAGTAAAAAGTAAAGTTCAACAATTATAATCTACAATTCAACATCATCAATATAACATGTACTCACACTTTCATTCACCATAAGTAGCTCACACAACATCTTCATCACAAAGTTCACACTTGATCACAAAAGAATCACAAGTATTATCACATCATATTTCATCAACAAGCTCATGCAATTCCACATAAAGATGTTAATGCAATAACACTGATATAATGCATGTTGTATCATAACATGAAAACATATGTTCATTTCACTCCACGGTCCTCATCATAGGATCGATTACCTCTTGGAACCAGAGTACACTAAATCGCTACCATCACCATAGGTAAAGCTTCACTAAACCCCCTGACAAAGGATCTAGCTACTCGCACTTGAACCATCACTGTATGAAACGAAGCTAAAACATAATTTAGAATATAAGTTCCATAACATAGATGCATGGACTCTCAACATGCACAACGACATTAATGAACATAATATATTTCAATATAATAATTGCACTCAAACCATCACCATAGGAAATGAGGCATACATAAAGTTCCATAACAGAGGTAAATGAATCACAACAGGAAACAACATCATGTTTCATCATCATAATAAGTCATCATGGTTCAATATTATCACGATAATACAATACTCATTAATAATACATGTAAGCAATCAAATATATGAAAGTTTTGTCTATTAGCTTCCCAACGCTTCAAACAACGCATCAAATAGTGTTATGAAACTCAAGTTACGACACTTTAAATCCTCAATGCCGGCCATTCTCCCCGACCTCGCCTAGAGAAATCCTTGTCGCTCGCCCCTTACTCGCTTGGTGAAACTATCCAATAATTCTTCATCTGGAGCTCGCCTCGAGCTCTCCCAGAGAAATTCACAATGTTCACAGCTTCCCTTTGAAGGTGCGAGAAACACGAGAAATAGGGGTTTTAATTGGGTTGCACTAAATGTAATCTTTTTGCAACTCAAACAAAAAGATAACAACTGAAATAAAAATTGATGAACACAATTGTTTTTATCCTAATTCACTGGTAACTAAGTTACTCCGGTCCCCCCCGAAAGGTAATTTGCCTTATACATAAGGACTTAATCCACTATAATTAACCAGATTACAAACAACCATAATAAGTATGATCAACCTTATTGGTACCCCCTGTAATTTCGTCGATCCTTATTACACACCCAATATAACTGCAACCAAAGTCTTCTTAAGAATCCAGACTACACAGGGTCTCTCAAGGAACCTATTAACAAAAGTTGATTACAAAGATGTGTATACAAAGATTATTTTACACAAGAAATTACACAATGTTTAAGTACAACAACATAAAAGTGTTGATATCAAGATACGAGCAAAAGCTCCTTGCTTATTTACAAACTATACAAAGAATTATTGTATAGAGTTTATGCAACAGTTTGATTTAGTTTTGTAGAACTAATTCATTGATTTCAAATTCTTCCAAGTACTTATTTTATAGCTGAAAGAAGAGATCTATTGGAGGGTAGAATAGGAAACACAAATACAATTTATTTGTTCCCAATGGTCATGGTGAGACTGGTAGACAATAGTACAAAAAGGTATGTCCTTGTGTCACTTTAGAGAGTAGAGGTCATAGTGTACTTTTGTACTTTTATACTCACCATCACACACAATCCCTTAGTCTTGATCTTCATCTTCTATGTCTTCAAAGGCTTCTGATTTGTTTTTTTTATGAAGCATATTGTAAAAGGATCAAAACTATGTATTTTCATAATCCAAGTCTTTAGAGCCTTCATGGCTTGTTCAGAGAACCCTTTCCTTCAGAGTCTTCAACACTTGGTCTTCAGAATGTCTTTAGATATTTATAACTCGTTCAATAGAACCTTGTTTTCAGCATATTCAGAACTTGGAACATTAGAAGTAAAGCTTTAGAAGGCCTTCAAACCTTCCTTGTATTAGTCACAACCAGAAGCTCTTTTACTAACGTTCCTTAGAACCGTTGCATAAGACGCATTCTAGAACCTTGACTTAACTAGTAAGACATCAAAGGTATTCTTCTAGAGTGTTAAGTTCAGAACCTGATGATGTCACACGCCTTCTTACCAGAGTCATAACCTGTTTAGCAAAAGCTACACACTAGACATAAACCATTAGAGTACATAATTGTTCTCTAAGATAACATGTAAAGTTATCATCAAAACATAAGGCCAGATGTAGAATCAATCTTGTTCTCACAATCTCCCCCTTTTTGATGATAACTAAACCATATATTTTGATAGAACAATTCATACAGGGTAATCACCACGGAATGCAAATTTAGTAAAGCTAACCAACTCCTCCTGAATCTGTTAATACCCAAAATCTCATTTATGCTTGTTCAGAATCTACCCTTGAGCCCAAGACTCACAAAAGTAATTTTGCAATACACAAGGTAACATAGAGAAGGAATACTTCTTCGTTGATGTCTAATTAGAGTCTGACTAGAAATACATGGTCTTCATCTCAGAACCTGGATTGCTATTAGAACATTATGAAGTAATAGAACATGTTTAGTTAATGTCTTGATGACTTGCATCAAACATTAGAACTAATACATTGGTTCTTTCAGAAACTAGAATTGTGCCACCATAAGGTGCACAATAATATGTCATTAGAAGGTTCGGCACCAGAACCATTGCCTTATTGACCATGCCTTTTGAACATATCTTCTGACCATGTATTTTGAACATGTCTTAACACATGTCTTATACCATGTCTTAGAACATGTCTTAGTACATTTCTTAGACCATGTCTAAGACCATGTCTTAGAACATGTCTTAGAACATGTCTTAGACCATGTCTTAGACCATGTCTTAGACCATATCTTAGACCATATCTTAGACCATGTCTTATAACATGTCTTAGACCAATCTTAGAACATATCTTAGACCATGTCTTAGACCATGTCCTAGACCATGTCTTAGATCATGTATTTAGACCATGTCTTTCAGAACATGTCTTTTGACCATGCCTCTTGATCAAGTCTTTAGACCATGTATTTCAGAACATGTCTTTTGACCATGCCTCTTGATCATGTCTTCTGAAGGTTCACAACCTTTGAACAGAGCCTGGTTGACACCAGACTAACTATACTTCCAAAAAGTTCACAACTTATGAAGTATCAGAGTCTGGTATAAAGTAATATTGTTACACAATTTTTAGACAGTTTATAACTTCTGAGTAGTCTCGTGATAAAGAGCAAACATTTGTGAAGCTCACATTGACATTATTTCAGATAGTCCACAACATCTAAAATGAATGCAAGTAACGCATCAACTTTGTTAAGCTTCTAGACAGTTCATAACTTCTAAAGCATCAGAGTCTGATCACCATATTTTCAAAAAGTCCACAACTTCTGAATAACACTGTTATCAAGACACGTGATTACATTACATTCAGAGAGTTCACAACTTCTGAATAGTGTGGTGTATAAGAGCTTAATTAACCATATTTTCATGAAGTTCTCAACTTTTTGAACAATAGGTGTTATCAACGCACTATTACCTTACTTTCGAAGAGTTCACAACTTCTGAATAGTGGGTGTATCATAGCTTGATTAACAATGTTTTTACGAAGTTCACAACTTCTAAAACATATGTTGTATCATAGCCTAATTCAACCTTTAACATAATCAGACACTTCTAACCATAACATAGTATCAGGACATGATTCGTTTTAGACAGTTCACAACTTCTAACGAATACATGTTCTCAAGTGATGAGCTAATCAGAGCATTCTTCACACATCTTGATCTTGTCTTCTGGTTGGAAGATGATAATCTTCTGATAGCAAATTTAGCCTGTCTATGAAAACCAATGAACTTTCACAAAGTTCCTGAATTAAACATCAAGAAAACTGTTAGTAGTAAAAGCATTATATCATGTTTGAGTTTGAGATCTTAGATTAAATACTATCAAAATCATATACTCTTTCTCCCCAATTGTCAAAAATAAAAAAATTTTAAAAGACAAAATAAATTTTTCATTAAAACACAAGGATAAAGATACAATTATTTAATAAACAAAAGAAAAATTATTCTTAAGTTCTAATACAAAGGGCTAATGATTCAAGTATCATCCTTCTTGTCAAACTTTTCCATGAACAACATCAACGCATCAAATAGTTGTTTAAACGAAGCCTCCTAGGAAGAAATCCTTTCATCCTGCTTATCCAAGCGTTGATGGATGAAACAATTATCTTCTTGTTATTTATCCAAAACACCATTCAGCTCAGCTGGCTGGTCTTTAGCTTCCATAACTTGATTCCCTTTTGAACTGGAAGGTTGACCACTAACCATTGACATTACAGACCTATAAGTAGTAGAAGCAACTTCTGAAGTACCAATAGAGACAACACCTTGTTGCTTAAGAGACTCCGGAGTTGGCAGAGACTTAAAGGAATGTTTGAAAAGGTCTTGAGCCATTCCTCATACTTCCTCTTAATTTCTTGATGACATTATGATTTTTCTGATATCAGAGTTAATTTCCATCCATCTTCTTAAGGAAATCCAGATGGCATATTTTTTCTTAGGATCCATGCACAAGGAAGAACTTTCCAAGGTATGTTGGAGAGTGAGAAAAGCATTTTGCTTAAACTGTTCCATGAGATCAAGAAAGGTTGGTTGACGAACATAAGTTCAATGAAAAAATGAGTGATTTCTGATGAGGGAACATAAGAGCTTGCTTCTGAAATGGTGGATTTTCTATAGGAGAGGTTGTTCCAAGTGTAGAAATAGGAGGGAGAGTTGGAGTAGTAGGCTTGGATGAATGTATTGAGGTATCAAGATCAGAATAATCAGATTCCTGTAAAGGAATATCTGAGTCACACAATTCAGTATGATGGGTTGAAACTAGTTTTATTTCTGAATCAAATGAGATATTAATAAATTGATCAGAACTAGAGGAGGTTTCATCATCAAGAGATTGTAGGAATGCATAAACTTACTCTCTGCTAAAATATGTAGTTTTAGACATGGATGAAAGGATTGTTTGAAGGGTAGGAGGTTCGGAAGGTAGTGGAGATGATATAGGATATGAGGTGGAGGATGAGCTTAAATTGTCTTTGTTGGATGAACTTTCACAATCCATGCTTGAAAGGTCATTATTAGACTTCTGATAAACAGAAGTTTGTTTTCTTCAAATTTTATCATAAACTTCAGAAATATTTGGTAGCCTATCACCATACCCATAGAATTTAGCAATACTATAGATACTTTTGAGAACTTCGAGAGAAATAATTTCTGGAGGACCAAGAACAATTGAGATCACTGCTTCAGGGAAAATATTGGGAGATTCTTTCTTTAAGAGGCACTTTTGCAGATAGATAAGAAGAGTTATTGGACCATCGGTGGTTGTGAACATGTATCAATATTCTATCCCAGGTGCATAATAAGGTGTAACTCCAACTAAAAACTCTTCTTGAGGAGGAATAACTGAAGGGATATCAGGTGTCTCCTAACTATAAGAAGAAGAATCTGATGACCAGAACACAATGGAGGCATTATTTGAGAAACAAAAAACCTGCAAAGAAGCCTCAACATTGTAGATGAGGCCTATAGAAACTCTGAAGGACATGGAGATTGTAAAGCATGTCGAGACTCTGAAGCCAATGGGAGCTATCAAAGTTGTTGAAGTGCCAATCAAGAAAATAAATTATCCAAAACAGAGGCTGAGCGGAAAAGAAAAGATTATCGTAAATCATAGATTGGCGATGAAAATTGCGCCTTTAGGAGATAGGGAAGTGATGGCAACACAGAGTGTAGAATACACTCATATGGTTGAAAGATGAAGATGAAAAGGAAGAAGAGTAGAAACCTCTCCCAGAAGATGAAGGGGACAATTATGACCCTTCTGAAGATGACATGGTCGACGACGACTATGGGAAAGACTTTATCATTAACTGCGGTATTGCATTTGTTTTGCCTGCTAAGTTCAACATGGTATCAGAAGTGTCAGAAAATGAAGACGGTTATGTGCCCGATGACACCGATGGAAAACCATTATGCTACTATGTTATGAATAATGGTGTGGTGGAGGAGCAAAATGTTGTGTTTGAAAAACAAAGTCTAGGCATGTTGTGTCACCTCAAACCCTTGTTCATAAGGGCGAAAGCTGATGGAATATCTGCCAACAAAGTATTTGTCGATGGGGGGAGGGGGCAGTTATGAATTTGATGCCATATGTCTTGTCCAAGAAAATGGGAAAGTGCGGAACTGATCTTCGACCATATAACATGGCTTTATCCAACTACAAAGGAAAACCAGTAACATACTAGGAGTGCTTCAGGACGAATTGGAAGTCAGTAAAACCACCAGGTCGACGCTCTTCATGGTCATTAATTCCAAGGAAAATTTTAGTCTGTTATTGCGACGCGAATGGATCTACGAGATAAGGGTAGTGCCATCAAATCCTACACCGTAAGGATATCCATTTGGAAGAAAGATGGCGTCGTCGAGAATCCTGAAGCTGATAAGAGTAATTACAGAATCGATGAGAGCAAAGTTAGAAAAAAATCATTCGACCAAAATTTGGCAAATATGCTGGAGGTGTGAAAAACACAAGAAAGGGGGGGGGGGGGGGGGGGGTTAAATTGGGTTTTAAACCAAAAATTTCCTTTTAAACATATTCCCCTTTAATTAAAAATATTTTTTCTCCAATCTTAATAATAACAATATATAAGAACAGGAAGTAAAGAACAAGGTATGTTTGTACTAGTTCACTTGAAAACTATCATGCTAGTCTAGTCCACCCGCCAAGGTGATTTCGCCTCTCTCAAACGAGGACTTAATTCAATAATCCAACTGATTATTACAACACACAAGCTACCCGCAAGTGACTAACAACCTCTAAAACGCACAAGTCCTAGACTTCTTAAGGATACAGACCTAACCATCCCTTAAGGAAAATCAAATCTCTAAGACACACTAGTCCTAGACTTCTCAAGAAAACTGACCTAGCTGGTCTCTTAAGGAAATCAGACAACCGTTTGAATACAAGTTTTGTTTACAAGAATATTGCTTACACACAAGATGGATATGTAAACTATTTTTAGGAACACTGACTTAAGAAAATAGTAGCTATACATAATAAGCCTTTTTGTGTGAATGAATAGTGAATTAGCAACTTTTTCTCTTAGTCTTCAAGCCTTTATATAGCCAATAAAATAATATATTCGTTAAGGGGTACTCTTGGGATTTCCATAAACATTGGCGGCTTGAGCAGTAACGTGAGGGACAAGATCGTACAACATGTCTGTCCTTTCATGGTAGTGGAATGAAACATTGATTGTACCATATACTATTTGTTGTACTACGTTAACGTTATCTTCTTTCCTTCAGCACTTCAGAGGCTTTTGCAAGCATAAGTTTAGAAGCGAGAACATAACACAAGGTCATCAGAACTTCAAGTCTTCAGAGTATTCAGAATTACGTCTTCAGAGTCTTCAGCACTTGGTCGTGAGAACCTTTTTTAGAACCTTAGGTCTTTAGAACATGAAGTCTTTAGAGTCTTTAGAACGTTTTTCTTCAGAGTCTTCAACACTTGGTCTTTAGAACCTTTTTCTTAGAACCTTGGTCTTTAGAACTTCAAGTCTTCGGAGTCTTTAGAACTTCTGTCTTCAGAGTTTTCAGCCCTTGGTCGTTAGAACCCTTTGTCTTCAGAAACATGAGTCTTCAACATCTGAACTTAAGTAGAACTTCTGTCTTCATATCTTTTGACTTGTTTCTTTAGAACACATTGTCTTTAGAAGCATGACTTCAGCATATGGACTTAAGTAGAACTTTTGTCTTAAGATCTTATGAGTTGTTTCTTTAGACAAACATCAGAGCCTACACTTTAGAAGCTTCTAGAGTGTCTTACTACTGTTCATCAGAACTTGTGTAGCACAAAAGCATAACTAATTATCTTCTAATGTCTTGACCATGCCATCCATCAAAAGTAGAACCTATTTGTTAAATACTCAAAAATAACAAACCTTAGAATATTAAAATTGTTCATACAAACATACTTATTTATTATCATCAAAACTCAGAGATGATATTGCACAACCAAATCTTGTTCTAACAATGTCCCCTTTTTTGATGATGACAAAACTATGTATTTTGATGATACAATTTTGTTCATATATAGACAGAAAAAGTGAAAATAAAAAGAGTAAAAACGCTTAGCCTTTTTATGAAACTCCCCTGAGTCAACGACTTGATGAAGCTTGAATATCCTGACTCTGAACCATTTGAGTAAAAATCCCCCTGGTTCCAATAGATCAAATATTGAGATCTTGAGAGTCTTGACTTTAGATGTTAATGAAATCAATTGAAATCTTGAAACTTTAACGTCACTAAGACAACTTCCAGATTCTTGATTCTTAGAGTCTGATTATGAAACATATCTTCATAGTCTGAAGCCAACAGGTTAGACATAAGCCTTTCATATTGCTTTCATATCTTTGTCTTTAATCAGATTTCTCATTTCTTGAAAAAGAAAACAATTCTAACAAAAACAGAAGTTTAACTGGGTTAGAATGTAAGCATCTCTTTTTAGAGAACATTTTCCAGAGCTTGATTATTGAAATCAAAATCACGTTCATTTAATTACTCCCCCTTTTTGTCATTATCAAAAAATGTAATTATGTGTGAAAAACATAAAAACTAGAATAAATAAGAGGAAAATATAAGAAGTGATAACCCAAAACAAGACTTCATTAATTTCAAACAGTCACATCATAAGAATCCAGTCGAAGGAAGTAGAACAAACTAAGATCCAAAAAGAAAACTTGCAGAAATATCAAATAATCAGAAGAAAAATAGTAGTCACAAAAAGTAAGAAGGAAGCATAGTCCTATGGTTCAGAAGCAAAAGGAAAAAGAAAATCCTAGAGCCTAGGGTTCAAGAGCAGCAACAGGAGCAGAAATCTTGTCAAGAATCAACTTCAGCATGTTTTTAACATTCTCATTGATAGCCTTTTGTTCAATGATGCTTTCCCTAAAAACTAGTTGTTCTCCTCTATTCTCACCAATTGCGTTTTCCGGATGCGCTATGGAAGGATCAGAAGATGAAGCAACCAGAGCATCTTCTTTAGCCTTAACAACTTCTTCTGTTTTTCTTTCTTCTTCTGCAGCTTTGAGTTTGGCTTCTTCTTCTATTTTTATAAGCTTTTCTTTTTCTCCTTCTCTAGACAATCTGTCTTCTTCAGATTTTCTGGCTTCTTCTTCTTCTTAAGCTTTAAGTCTTGCTTCTTCTGCTTCTTTCAATGCTCTTGCATCATCTTCTCGTTATTTAGCAGCAATCAGTTAAAACAGTCTGATTCTTTCTCTTGTTTCTTTCCTTTTAGTTACCATCTGAACATCCCAAACTCTAGATGCTTCAGCAAAATAATTCATTCGTTCAAACTCAAAAGACATCGACTTATGGAAAAGTTTCCAAGAACCATCTATATCCTGAGGCTTAGTACTCGTACTTGCCTCTTCCCTTAACTTAACAACCTTTTTCTTAGCCTTGATTCTAAAAATGTTAATGCATTCATCTAAGGTTTTAGGAGTAGGTATTTCATAAACAACCAAGGCTTGGGTAGGTTCAAGATGGTTTAGTTCAGAAGTATGATCAGGAGGACTTTGTGATAACAATTGTTCTATCATATCGAAAAGTTCAGAACAAGTGAAAGGTTCAGTTATGGAAATTTCAATAGCTCCACGGTTTTCAGAAATTGTCCTTTCAAATATTTGGTGATCAATGGGAGAGATTGGATCAGGATGAATAACGAGTGAGTCATGGGGAGTGGAAAAATGAATATTGGTATCAAAAGTTGAAAAATAAGAAGTTTGTGGAAGTGATTGAGATGAGGTTAATGGAGATGTAAATGTGTGGATTGGTTCTAATGGAATGATGGTAGTGAGAGATGGAATAAGATTTGAAGCAAAAGCTTGTGTGGTGGTGATGGTGGATTTAGAAAAGCTTGTTGTTGATGCTGGAATGATTGTAGTTACCGCAATTTCAATTAAAGTGGTATCAGAAACAAGTTGGATATTGGTTGTAGGAATAGAAGAAGTGATGTTAGAGTGTGGAAGGGAAAAAGTTGTAGAAGATGAAGTTTGTGGGATGGAGGTGGGAATGGATGAAACATCATTAATAATATTATAAACAATAACATAAACATGAGTATCAAAAACAGAGGGAGTATACTTACTTGCAGGCACAGAAGTCCCAGTACCCAGAATGGTATCTTTAAAAAAACTAGACTTCTTCTTCATCTTATTCTTCTCTGGTTCAGAAGCATCCGATCTTTTCTTTCTTTTACCAATGGAACAATCAATACCCTTAACAGGAAAATATGAGTAATTAAAGCTTGACATATCATGTTCTTCTAGTTGATCATTAGAACATATGCAACCACGTTGGATACATGATCTTCCTTGGAGAACAGAGGATAGTTATTCACATGAATTCTTTTGTGATAATAACTCTCAGATGGTTCAATTAGAGGCTTAAATTTGAGTTCTTCAATTATCCTCATGTTCTTCAAAGTTTTCCCATTGAAGGAATCTCCAATGCTTGGAGTCAGATCCTCTTTATAGTTTGGCTTCTTCGACCAAAAACCTTACCAAGCCACTTTCAACAAAAATATCCGTTAGAAGACGACCACAAGGAATATTAGGAGATACCTTTTTGTTAGGAAGGGCGGTGGTTATGGAATTTCTAATAGAATCCCTCAGATAATTAAACAAAATGAAGGGAAGATTAATCTTTTATTTGGACAGTAAAAAGTACAACATGAACTTCTGATTGATGTTGAAATAATCGGAGGAGCTTGAAGGAGGTCTAGGGTTTATGAAGCCCAGAATAATCTTAGGCTACACTATGAGATTATCATGAAGATCCTTGCTTTTATACTTAGATTTCTCAGCAGAGAAATTCGTAAACATCACTTGATCTAGAGATTATTTGCAGCCTTTAATTTATTGTCCAATCCATACACACGTTTTCCTTTCTAAAACGTCAATCCAAACAGTTTTGCAATGGACTCTTCAGTATTAATGACTCCCTGTCCAATAACATCCGAAACAATGTGAAAATTGTCACAATCAGCATTTTTCTAGAAATCTATCACTAGCGCCCCATAGACAGGACCATGAAACCTTCGAAAATAGTTTTTCCATCCTTCAACTTTTAATTCCTCTTTTAAGTCACACCCGTCATGTGTCGCGAGCATCCACTGTCTAGGTACCGTGATTGGTGTTTCAGTGGCGCCATCAAGGACATCTACAACATAGATTAGTTGATCCTTAGGTACCCATTATTCCGGGTCCTTTCTTGTTAGAAGTTCTAGAGGTTCTGACACCTTTGGACTTTTGTGCTACATGATAATCATGTGAAATTTGTCCATGATACTTTGGTTTAGAAGTTTCCTTCTTTTACTGTGCTTGTGCTACAGTAGTATCAGAACCTTTTTGTTCTGGACAATTTCAATTTTGTGCCAGCAAGCACAAAATGTTCAAAAAGAGGTTTTTGTTTGATATTCAGGGTCTCAACAATTTTCTTTGATGGTCTTGAATATCCCAAGTCTCTGCTTCCATTTCTACTAACACCATAGATAATTAAATCAATTTTGCTTCTATCAATGCTCTTAGCAAGGATGTGTTGAAAAGCTCTATCATATCTAATTACTTCGTCAATAACAGGCGTGTTAGAGAAAATATCCTCTTCTAATATAGAAACTTTACTTTTCAGAGCAATGTTTGATTTTTCTAAAACAAATAATTTTTCATTTAAATCAAAAAGATTTTGCTCATCTTTAGTAGATTTCTCATAAGTAACTACAAAACCCTTTTTCAAGGTTTTGTGTTTATTTAGAAGAGATTGATAACTTTCCATTAGTTTTGATAACCAATTTTCAAGTTCAAAACGAGATAAGAAAGAAAGCACCTCTTGGTTGTTATCAGAGTCTGACTCATCATCAAGTGTCAATTTGTTTTCTTATGCTGCTTCACTCAAGCTAGTTTTGGTCATGAGTGCCACATTTGCATGCTCTTCATCAGAATCTTCATCTTCTGATTCTCAATCATCCCATGTTGTCATGAGACCTTTCTAATATTTGTATGCCTTCCAAGGTTTCTTATCCCTTATGAGCTTAGGGCATTCATTTTTGTAATTTCCAAGCTCCTTGCATTCAAAGCGTGTAACCTCTTTTCCAACAGATTCACTTCTTCCATATGTCCTTCTTTGACCTCTGAATTTGCTTTGTCTATACTTCAATATTTGACTGATTCTTCTGGATATCAACGAAAGTTCTTCATCATCTGAATCTTTTTCAGATTCTTCCTTAGCTTGATAAGCCTTGGTCTTTTCAGATGTAGACTTTAGAGAAACTGATTTTACCCTCTTCTGAGGTTCGTCTTGATCAAGCTCTATTTCATGACTTCTTAAAGAGCTAATCAGCTCCTCAAGAGAGGTGTTGTTCAAATCCTTTGAAAGTTTCAAAGCAGTTACCATGGGTCTCCATTTGACAAGAAGACTTCTGATAATCATCTTAACATGATCTGTTGTAGAGTAACCTTTATTCAGAACCTTAAGTCTTGCAACAAGAGTCTGAAATTTTGAAAACATTGTTCCCATAGATTTTCTGTCTTCCATCTTGAAGGCTTCACATTTTTGAATTAAGGTTTGAGCCTTTGTTTCCTTTACTTGTGCATTGCCTTCATGCGTCATCTGAAGAGAATCAAAGATAGAATTTGCAGTCTCTCTATCTGTGATCTTCTCATATTCATTGTATGAAATAACACTTAGAAGAATGGTTCTTGCATTGTAATGATTTATGCATACCTTCTTTTGTGCTTTTGTGATTTCACTTCTTGCAATCTTCTGACCTTTATCATCTACTGGGTGGTAGCCATCAACTACCAAATCCCATAGATCCAAGTCATATGCTAGAAACTAACTTTCGATTATATCCTTCCAATAGTCAAATTTATCCCCATCAATAGAAGGTTTTGAACTATAGTGATCTCTCTCATTATCCCTATTATCAATAGTGGAAGTAGGTGTAGCCATTGGTTTTTCACACACTGGATCAGTACTGAACACTGTTAAGTGTTAATAAAAATGCAAACTTTTTAACTCCTCAGAATCGGAGCTCTGATGCAAAATTGAAGTTGTGAAAAACACAAGAAAGGGGGGTTTGAATTGGGTTTTAAACCGAAAACTTTTCTTTTAAAAATATTCCCCTTTAATTAAAAATACTTTTTCTCCACTCTTGACAATAACAATAATTAAGAATAGGAAGTAAAGAACAAGGTATGTTTATACTAGTTCACTTGAAATCTATCAAGTTAGTCTAGTCCACCAGCCAAGGTGATTTTATCTCTCTCAAACGAGAACTTAATTTAATAATCCAACTGATTATTACAATGCACAAGCTACTAACAAGTAACTAACAACCTCTAAGACGCACAAGTCCTAGACTTCTTAAGGATACATACCTAACCGGTCCCTTAAGGAAAATTAAATCTCTAAGACACACTAGTCGTAGACTTCTCAAGAATACTAACCTAATTGGTCTCTTAAGGAAATCAGACAACCGTTTGAATACAAGTTTTATTTACATGAATATTGCTTACACACAAGCTGAATATATAAACTATTTTTATGAACACTGACTTAAGAAAATAGTAGCTATACACAATAATCCTTTTGCGTGAATGAATAGTGAATTAACAACTTTTTCTCTTAGTCTTCAAGCCTTTATATAGCCAATAAAATAATATATCCGTTGAGGGGTACTCTTGGGATTTCCAAGAACATTGACGGCTTGAGCAGTAACATGGGGGACAAGATCTTACAATGCATATGTCCTTTCATGGTAGTGGAATGAAATGTTGATTGTACCATGTAGTATTTGTACCATATTAACATTATCTTCTTTCCTTCCGCACTTCAGAGGCTTCTACGAGCATGAGTTTAGAAGCGATAACATAACACAAGGTCATAAGAACTTCAAGTGTTCAGAGTCTTCAGATTTGCGTCTTCAGAGTCTTCAACACTTGGTCGTGAAAACCTTTTCTAGAATCTTGGTTCTTCAGAACTTAAAGTCTTAAGAGTCTTTAGAACTTTTGTCTTCAGAGTCTTCAACACTTGGGTCTTTAGATTTTCAAGTCTTCAGAGTCTTTAGAACTTTTGTCTTCAGAGTCTTCAGCATTTGGTCTTTAGAACCCTTTGTCTTCACAAAAATGAGTCTTCAGCATCTGGAGTTAAGTAGAACTTATGTCTTCAGATCTTCTGACTTGGTTTTTTAGAACATGTTATCTTTAGAGGCATGAGTCTTCAGCATCTGGACTTAAGTAGAACTTTTGTCTTTAGATCTTCTAACTTGTTTCTTTAGACAAACATCAGAGCCTACACTTCAGAAGCTTCTGGAGTGTCTTACTACTACTGTTCACCAGAACTTGTGTAATGTAGAAGCAGAACTAATTCTCTTCTAATGTCTTGGCCAAACAATCCATCAGAAGCAGAACCTATTTGTTAAACACTAAAAAATAACAAACATTAGAGTATCAAAATTCTTCATACAAACATACTCATTTGTTATCATCAAAACTCATATAATATTGTAGAACCAAATCTTGTTCTAACAATGGCACCCTGCGACACTGAAGTTTACATTCTTGAAGAAAACGCAAATCATTTTTGAGTTTGGATCCAGATCATGGATTTATATGGGATATTGAAGAGGAGATGATGCCTTGGGAACCGAATCCACCCATGGGGTGAAGTGTGATCAAAGGAAATGACTAGTGAGTCAAAATCACCGGCTTAGATTTTGGCCTATGTGGCTAAAAACAAAGTAAAATTGGCTTTGGAAGCTGAAAGATTGCATAGTTTGGTTGTTAGAGCTAATGTAGAAGATCGAGAAGACTAGTATGGCCAAACATCAACTTCAGAAAATGCAGGTCCAAGAAAATGCAGGCCCAAGATCCTTTAGAAGAAGTAAATCTAGGCGATGGCATGATAAAGAGACCAACTTAAATCAGTTTGAAAGTCGGGTCGAAGATGAAGGTTCAATTGGTTAACTAATTTAAAGAGTATAAAGATTGCTTTGCATGGGACTATGGTGAAATGCTCGGATTGAGTCGGAGCATAGTAGAGCATCATCTTCCTATCCAGTAAGGGAAAAAGCTGGTAAAGCAACATCCTCAGAGATTCGCCCCAAAAATCACATTGAAGGTCGAACAAGAGATCTAGAGACTGTTGAAGAGCAAGTTCATCAGAACTACAAGATACGTTGAATGGTTAGCAAATATTGTTCCTGTTATTAAGAAAAATGGGACTCTTAGTGTTTCCATAGATTTTAGGGATCTAAATAAAGCGACTCCAAAGGACGAATATTCGATGCCCGTGGCAGAAATGTTAGTTGATTCAACTGCATGCTTCAAATATTGAGCATGCTGGATGGTTATTCTAGATATAACCAAATTTTTATAGCAGACAATGACGTCACCAAAATGGAGTTTTGATGTCCAAGGGCGTTAGGGACTTATGAATTGGTTGTAATGCCATTCAGTTTAAAAAATGTCGGAGCAACCTATCAGAGGGCCATGAATGCCATATTTCATGATTTTATAGAGCATTTTATGTAGATTTACATTGACGATATCATAATTAAATCTTCATCTGAGAATGGTCATATAGACCATCTTCGACGATCATTCAAAAGAATGAGAAAATATGAATTAAAAATGAATCCACTAAAATGTGCTTTCAGTGTATATGCAGGAGACTTCTTAGGCTTCATGGTACACAAAAAAGGCATCGGGATCAACCAAAACAAAACAAAAGCAATTTTGGATCTCAAGCCTCCTTCGACGAAGAAACAATTTCAATCTTTGTTGGGGAAAATCAATTTCTTGAGGAGATTCATATTGAATCTTAGTGGCAAAAAAAGGTGTCCTTGCCACTACTCAAGATAAAAAAAGAAGGCGAATTCCTATGGGATAAAGAGCAGGAAGAGGCTTTTGATGCAATCAAAGAATATCTGACAAAGCCTCATGTTTTATTGCCACCTAGTCGAAAAAAACATGAGATTGTATATAGTTGCGTCTGACTTGACAATAGGAATCATGTTAGCTCAAGACGATGATAGTGGTGTTAAAAGACCCATTTATTACCTTAGTTAGGTGTTAATAGATGCAGAAACTAGGTATAGTTCAATTGAAAAATTGTGCTTATGTTTGTACTTTTCATGTATGAAATTAAAGCAATATATTAAGCCAATTGATGTTTATGTTTCATCTCATTTTTATTTTATTAAGCATATGCTATAAAAACCCATATTACATAGTCGAATTGGGAAGTGGGCATTAGCATTAACTGAGTTTTCTTTATCTTATTTGCCTTTGAAAGCCATAAAAGGACAAATTATGGCAGACTTTATTGTTGATCATGTAAAAGTCGAGACGTTCGTAAACATGGTTGACACGAACCCTTGGAAATTATATTTCTATGGGTCGAACCATAAAAATGGAACCGGTGTCAGAATTTTAATAATCTCCCCGGAAGGAACGCAAGCAAAATTCAAGTGTCGAGTCGATGGAAAATGTTCCAATAATGATGTAGAATATGAAACCTTAATTACTGCACAATGTCTTGTGGGATTTGGGTGCAACCAAAATCAAAGTAAAAGATGATTTGGAGTTGATGATCAAGCAAATCACACGAGAGTATAGGTGTATTAAGGAGCATCTAATGATATAGTATGCGATTGTGAATCAATTATTGAAATACTTTGAAGTAATGAGCATTACACACGTGCCAAGGATAGAGAATCAGGAGGCTAATGATTTCTCCCAAATTGCGTTTAGGTATAAAGTGTCGACGGACAAGCTTAGGGATTTTGTTGAAGTAAGGGAGAAAGTTATCTCAACATGTCAAAGATTTCACTCAGAAGAGAGAGGCCACTAATGGTTGTGAAATCGAACAAGGTGGGTGTTAACATGGAAATTGAAAAGTATTAGTGGTACCTTCCCAAAATAAAATTAAACGTTAGGATCAGATTAGGAATAATCCTGTGTGCATTTCTTGACAGTTGGATAGCGTTGAAGATACCATCATCCTTCCATTATTGTTGTTTTTTGCCTTGAACTTTGTCTAACCAAGCAAAATAAGTCTTGTTACCTGGAGTGGGCATCATTCGAAAAACCTTAGAACCTATGAATTTGGCAACAATTGGCATGTCATGGTCGAAGGCTAAAGGTTTTATAGGTGTGAAGCAAGGAAAGTACTCCTGAACTTTCTTTGGATGATTATGGTGAATAGGGAGTGGACCATGGAATGCGCAGAGTTTTTCCAAAATAACAAATGGGATAAGCATCTGTTTTTGCCACCTTTTCATTTTATGTTCATCTTTAGATGGTGGTTGAGGAGTCACCGCCAATTTTTCTTCTTCGGAAAGAGTGAAGGCTATAGGGTTGTTGCTAGTGTTCATCAGTTTAGTGGAAGAATCAACCATTATGGTAAAGAAAAAGGAAAAGGAACAAGAATGATGGGTGTTTCCGAGCCAAAGGTTGTAGAAAACAATTTATTGTTTAGCAACGCTTGCAGAGAAAATGGGTACGAGATAAAAGAAGAAGAAACAATAAGCGTAAAAGGATATTCATAGGTTCATTGAGTCCGTCAATGATGGACAAGTGGCACCCATTTAGATAGTAATGATTGTCGCTGAACTCAGAAGTGTAAGAGTTAGTAGGGTTTGTTAAAATCGCATATCCTGGAAACTAAGAGCCATTATTAGAAATGATGGGTTGACATGGGGAATAGTGGCGCAAAAAGTGGAAATCATTGCGCGTGACTTCATTTGAAAAGACACGCAGTCGAAAATTCAAAAGTTAAAACGCCAAAGTTCTCAATCAACAAAATCTCTGTCAAACATGGCATTTTGGGGGGGCAATTTATTGATAAGTAATTTTTGACTCAAGGATTAGGCCACAAGTTAGATGGTATCCTTTGTCAAAAGGGAGTTTTAGTTATTCTACAAGTGATAGGTCAATGAAGGCTAGGCAAGTTGAAAGCAAGAGCAAGTGGCGGCAAAAAACAATTGCCAACTATAAGCATTAGTAGAACGTGGGAAGTTTGATAGAAGTACCACATGAACTCTCAACATGAGTGGTTAAAGTAACCTTCAAAGGTTACATTTTAGCATCTATTTAAGGAAATTGTTGCATTTATTTTCAAGGTCTCATTTTGTACCATTGTAAGAGAGAACTCAAAGTATCAGCGTATAAAGAAACGAGTCAGTTTTGAGAAATGTACGATTGCATCCACCTTTAAATTAAAAGCAATTTATTTTTACAAGTCTTGTTTATCATTTCAGCCTTGCAATTTATATATCATTTATTTGTCTTTGTCTTTTTTCCCTTTTGCTTATTACGCTTTGCATACTTTAATCACTTCAAACACCAAAACACTATCGAACTTAACACGAAGTCTAGGAATCTTATAGTCGATCCTGCACGTAACCTTTAATTAAGAGGCTATGGATTGTTTGCGAGAAACTCCCGAGAATAACAGCAAAGACAACTTCTCTTCATCTTCATTAGAATCTTTTTCTAAATCCTCAATCTCTTTAGCTTGAAGAGATTTGGACTTCTCAAATCTTCTAACAGATTTGAGCGTAATAGATTTCACTTTCTTCTAAGGTTCATATGTATCTAGCTCAATCTCGTGACTTCTTAGAGAACTCACCAGTTCTTCTAGAGAAGTGTTGTTAAGATCCTTTGCAAGCTTGAGTGAGTTACCATAGGCATCCATTTAGATGGAAAGCTTTTGATAATCTTCTTCACATGATCTGATGTAGAATAGCCTTTGTTTAGAACTCTTAATCCCGCAACTAAGGTTTAAAACCTTAAGAACATCATCTCAATTGTTTCATCATCCACCATCTTGAAGGCTTCATACTTCTGAGTCATTTCCTTCATGAGTCATTTTTAGGGAGTCAAATATATACTTAGCTGAGTCTTTATTTTTGATCTTCTCATACTTAGTGTAAGAAATAGCATTAAGCAAAATGGTTCTTACTTTATGGTGATTCTTACAATCCTTCTTTTGTTGATCAGTCATAGCTTTTTTTAAGCTGCTTTCCATTTGCATTTGTAGGATGTTCGTAGCCATATACTAATATATCCCAAATATCAACATCATGACCTAGAAAGAAACTTTCTAATCTGTCTTTCCAGTATTCAAACTTTTCACCATAAAAATGGGAGGTTTAGCATTGTAGTTATCTTTATCAAAAACTGGATCTAATGGTGGTGGAATAGGTTCAACCATAGTGTTTCTAAAAACATGTCTAGATCTTTATCTAATACAGTTAAGTGTTTGATAAAAATCAATACCAGAACTAGAGCTCTGATGCCAATTGAAGGTGGGAGAAACACGAGAAATAATTGAATTGGGTTGAACCAAATATAATATTTTCGTAACTCAAACATAAAGGTAACATGTGAAATAAAAATAAATGAACACAATTATATTTATCCTGGTTCACTGTTAAGTAAGTTACTTCAGTCTATCCCGCAATGTGATTTGCCTTATACACAACGACTTAATCCACTACAATCAACTAGATTATAGACAACCATAATAAGTTTGATCAACCCTATTAGTACCCTCAATATGTCTATCGATCCTTATTGCAATCCCACTATGACCGTAACCAAAGTCTTCTTGAGAATCCAGACTACACAGAGTCTCTCAAGGAACCTATCAATAATAGTTAATTATAAAGATATGTATAAAATATGCTTCTACACAAGAAGATTACATAATGTTTAAGGATAACAAAACAAAAGTGTTGATAGAAAGATACAAACAAAATCTCCTTGCTTATTTACAAAACTATACAAAGAATTGTTCTACAGAGTTTGTGCAACGGTTTGGTGTAGTTTTGTAGAATTGATTCGTTGATTTCAAATTTTTCCAAGTACTTCATTTATAGCTGAAAGAAGAGATTCGTTAGAGGGTAGAATAGGAATCACAAATACAATTGCTTTGTTACCAACACTCATGGTGAGACTGGTAGACAATAGTACAAAAAGGTTTGTCAATGCCCCAGTCTACATAGTAGAGGTCACATTGTACTTTTGTACTTTTATACTCACCATCACATGCAATCCCTTAGTCTTGATCTTCTTCTTATATGTCTTTAGACGCTTCTGATTTTTTTTGTTGATGAAGCATGTCATAGAAGGATCAAATCTATGTATCTTTAGACGCTTCTTATATGTCTTTAGACCCTTTCAGGGCTTGTTCAGAGAACCCTTGCCTTCAGAGTCTTCAACACATGGTCTTCAGAATGTCTTCAGATCTTTAGAACTCGTTCAATGGAACCTTGTCTTCAATATCTTCAGAACTTAAAACATCAGGAGTAAAACCTTAGAAGGCCTTCAAAGCTTCTTTGCAAAAGTCACGATCAAAAGCTCTTTTATTAATGTTCCTTAGAATGGTTGCATAAGATGCATTCTAGAACCTTGACTTAAATTGTAACACATCAAAGGTATTCTTCTAAAATGTTGAGTTTAGAACCTGATGATGTACACAACTTCTTACTAGAGTCAAAACCTGTTTAGCAAAAGCTATACACTAGACAAAATCCATTAGAGTGCACAATTGTTATCTAAGATAACATGTAAAGTTTTCATCAAAACATAAGGCCAGATGTAGAATCAATATTTTTCTCACGTATAGAAAAATCCTTTGTTTATCAAACTTGAAAGTATTGTTGATTAGATTACAATCCATAAGATTGAAATTGGTTTTTCATATCAACAAACCCAAAAGGAAAATTTGAAAAATCGACTACATATCAAGTGTTTGATAATTTGCTTAGCATTGTTTTTTGTTAAAAATTTCATTGGAAATAAATTGCCTCTGTGATCATATTCAAACAAGCGATTATGAAAATATATCGCCTAAGTGACTTATCACTTTCGTTGCATCTCATATTGGTTTTATGCATATCCGAGTTGTCAAATAACGATTCAGATTAGATGACATTTTTTATCCAAGATTTTTTGTTGTTGTCCATAGTTAACAAAAGTTTGAAAACTAATTTTCAAAATAAATTTTAACTTGGTATCTATTCACCCCCCTCTAGATAAGATGCCTTCGTCTAACACAACTATAAGGAAACTAATGATAAGTCAAACATAGTACTTAAACGGTTAAAGATGCAAACCTAAGTGTTATGGTTGGATGACTTGACTATCCGAAGTGATCTCAAGCACTCTAAACACAAAAGATAGTACCAAACTAAGGGCTTGGAGAAAAAGAGTTAGTCTCCTAATTTAGTAAGTGAGTGAACTTATATAAGCAAAGGGGTTTTTCCTTAAAAGTATAAGGCTATAAGGACACACACACACACACACACAAAATCTAATTCAAAATGCTTTACCAATAGAAAACACTTTGAAAAACATATGGAAGTTGTATCAAATGAATTAGGAGTAGTCAAAATAGCCATCCATGGGAAAAAATTTAACTTTTCTAATCGATTAAAACATATAGCCAGTAGATTAGAAATGCACAAACTTAAGGCCCAAGCTAGTTTGAAAGCACGTTGATTCTATACATCGGCTATATATCTTAAACATCCATTTTGAGAACTTTTAATCGATTGTTTTTTAACATCTAATCAATTAACATTTTGCTCTAAACGATTAGCTAACGGCAAAATGTATTGATTGCAAATTCTTTTTTTAATAAACCTCAAGCCTATAAAATAGAGGCTCCTTTTCTTATTTCAAATCATCCATAATCGTTTTTTCAGATTTCCATCTATTACACTCTCTCTCTCTAAAGTTTTAATTAATTTCTCTCACTAGATTTTATAGCCAAATGCTTTTTTGCAAAAATTTACTTTGAGAGTGAGGATACTTTTCTAATTTTAGAAAGGGTAGAATTGTAAAATTCACCAAGGGAATCTTTTGTATACATCTTGGTTGAATATTGTCCAATTGGGGATTATTTGTGGTTCAAAGTTAGACCCGATAAAAGATTTCGTTTGGGGATTGTGTGATCAGTCCTACATTTTGGTTGAATATTAGCCAGTATTAAAATCTTCATTGGTTCTTGGTTAGCCTAGTCAAAACAAAGATATGTTAAAGATTAGCCTGATATTAAAATCTTCATAAGTTAGAGACCAGCCCGATCAAAATCTCAAAGGTTGTTTGGTTTGTAGATATTTTGGAACTTGAAGACTAACGTCTCCAAGGTCCTTGTTAGTGGAAAGGAGACTAACCTTTTGAATCCACCATTGGGAAGGAATATTAGCCATTTCACTCTCATCAATATATTGAAAAAATACGCAAACACAAAGATTTATCGTCTTATAATATTTGCTTGAAGATCAACCATCATTTACATGTATAAGGGGTTCAAGAGTCTTTCCTACTAAAAGCTCTAAACTATAATTAGAAACTCTCAAGATAAATTCTTGGGTATATGACTAAATCATTTTTTTACTAAACTTGTATAACTCTTGGTGTTCTTATTCTTCCCTTAACTGTTTAATTTCTGTAATTTACTTTCCACTATTTACTTTCTGCTGCTTAGTTTTTGAAAATGATTTTAAACTCTGATTTGACTTGCCAAAAGTTTTCAAAACCAAGTTATACCAAACTAAAAAATTTATCCCCCCTCTTGTATGTGAAGTCTCAAGTCCAACAAGTGGCATGAGAGCCTAACTCCGGTTTAAGGACTAATCATCTTAGGAGGAATATGATTTCCAACACAAGATCGTATTTAAATGCACCGACACTTATTAAAAATAGCAATTTTTATATTTGGCAAGCTAAATTTAATTTTTTTTGAAAGATTAGATCGTAAATTATGGGAAGTAATTGTAAAAGGTCCAGTTTCCCCCTCTCATCAAGTAGATGATGAAGTACTAAATAAACGAATCTTACTGGTTGATCAGAACCTGAGAGTTCGTTGAAGGATGACGTCTGGTTTGCTGGAAAGTTGAGGAGAAATGGGGGTTTTACCTGCAAGGCACTATGATGGTCAAGTAAGAATGGGTGCAAAGAAGATATTAGGGTTTTAGGTTTGAATAATGGATACCCAGCCCTCACATGTGTGAGGGTTTATATAATACCCCCAACGCTTGGCCATTGGTCCCTATTTTTGGGCCTAGATATGAGGGTCCGCAAAAAAGGTAACTACAAGGACTTGGTCAAAACGAGAAGTCGTGCCCGTAACTAATCGTTGCATCGAGCAAGGATGAGGTGACAGGCAGAAGCATTTATGAGCGTCTCTTGGGTATCTGCTCTTTGTGCGTCGAGTAGACTACTTGTGGGCAAGTGTGCGTATCGAGCATTATTGGTCGTGTCTCTTGAGAGCATGGTCGACCAGGGATACTGGGCCAGCATTATTGGGTTGTGCCAAGGGTAGAAGCGGATTGGGCCAATTCTAGCTATTGGGCCAGTCCAAAACATAAACCATGTTATATTTGGACCAAAGAAGAAAAGAGAAAGATAGATTTAAATCTCAAAACCAAGAACTTTATCCTAATGTCTTTAGATGATTGTAAACTTTTTAATGTTCACCTATATAAAACCTCCAAGGAAATGTGGGATACTCTGGAAAAGATATATGGAGTTCCTCCAAGTATCAAAGTAGATAAGATGAACACACGAGGCGAAGAAGATGTAGATATTAGTCATGGATGTTCTTCTATCTTTAGAAAATATAGGAATTTTGTTGGAAATTATAATACGGTGAGAGAACTGACTTTTTTGATTTTATCCAAATGTGTAGATAGAAAGAGTCGCCACTGACTTTTCTTTTATCCAATATTTAGGAGAGGGTGAAAAGAACAGGAAAGACCTTGATAGATTTTGAGTTCGGGGGGTAAGTTATGAAAAGGGAAAGTGTTAGCACCTTTTTCATCCATAGCTATCTATGGGTTCTTAATTGCTAGCTCACTTTTGAAAAAACTTGCTTTGTATGTGTGTGATTTGAAAATATTTTTGAAAAGCCAGAGTACGGCCAACTTCGTAATGATTCTTGTATCAGTCCTCAAAAATACGTACAAAGTGTTTGAAAAGTGTGATGTGAAAAAATGTTTATTTCAGAAAAGAGTTAAGAGCAAGCAATTAAGAGTTCCTTACCCACTAAAGGTAGTTCTTATTATTTTCCTTCTCCTTTAGAAATAGTGTTATTCATACCATTAGTTGGTGGGTAGCTCCATCTATTGGATGTGAAGGGACAAACGTAGGGTCATTGAATGCTCATTGAAAGCAACATGTAGGAATACTTTAGCAATTTGTATTGGAGGGACTAGATTATTTTTGTAGGCAACTTCGAAGGGTCATCAAGAGACTATGATCTTTATTCGTAAGGGTCTTTTGCTAAAGTATCCCTACTTTCGAGGGACACGACCATAAATCGTAAGGCAATAAGAAAGGGTACCTTAGAGGTGCAAGTGTGAAGAGTGTATTGATTTCATTTATTTATCTTGAAATTAGGGTTTTCTACATTCAATTATTAGTCTTGTCATACAAACCCTAATTACTAGCAGTTATAAAGGGTACAAAAAATAAAGGTGCAGAAAATAAAAATCCTACACTATTACATGACTTCGGGGCAGTTACATAATATGTGCAAGAAATTAAACCTATAACTATTTCATCTTCGGAGCAGATACATAATTTGAAAAAATGCAAAAAGTAAATCTAAGTTTACAATAGAATAATGCGACCTATACATTTATATAAGAATTTAAATAGAAAAGAAAAGAAAATATGAGAAGAAGAGTTTTGAAAAAGAAGAGAAATATTTTAGTATTTAGAAAATAATTTAAAATGATAAAAATAATTAATAAAACCTAAATCTCTAATTGATTTTAGTATTTTAAAAAAAAGTTTAATTAATTAATTAATTAGTTTAGTAAACTAAAAAACAAAATTGATTGACTAAAAACCTAATCCTAGTTTATTAGTATTAAGAAAAATAAATTAGGTTAATTGATTGTTTAAAAAATAATTAGGGTTAATTAAAAAGATGGAAAATAAGTTAGAAAGAAAATAGGATAAAAAATGTATGGAGTAGGTGTTGAATCCACGCCCCCAAGGTCCACAGCCTGCACTCCTTGCCACTGCGTCTAACGCTCGTTGGTGTTAGGAAAATAGAACGTGATCATTATATTTGAAACCTGTATATTAATTTGGAAAATAACAAAAAAACGCAAGACGCAGGGAATCAAACCCACGCCCCTTCGTTCATCATGCACGCTTTTCACAAACTGAGTCATGTTTCCAATCTGTTAACATAATAACACAAAAACAATATATATAAAGCAAAACCAATGTACCAGAGAAGCACCTGAGCACGAGCTCTGGTCATCTTCTCTGCCTAGGTGTTTTCTGGACATGTGAAAATAACGTGTGTTAGAGATTCAAAGGAACCTATTGTACCCTAAAATTTGCCATCCCATTTTTCTTTAAGACTTCTCATGAGGTCCTCATTTGCTCAAGTTGGCTCAAGAGTTGATCATACAAATTGTCCTTCTAAGTAATGGATACACAACTAGGGTTTTGTATTTCTCAAGGAAGATTGGGTTTCCAAGGATTCAAGTGGTTTTCACGGGTCCTCATATGTATTCAAGGATGATCATATCAAGTTTCAAGCCTTGCATTATAATTTTGCTCAACCAATTGCTCAGATGATTGAAAATCAACTATGTTGTATAAAAAGTCAATTGTGGTCAAATCTTCACTACTTAATGCAATATTTCCTTCACTATTGTTAACCTAATTTGGTTGTCCTATATAATTCTAACAAGACCAGACCAACAACACACATGAAAGCTAACTCAAGAAACAAGGGTTTTGTCACAAAACTCTCAAGATTAGGGCAAAGTTGCATTGCAAGTTCCAAGCAGTTGTAGTTCAATCCAAGCATCCAAGCGTGTTCCTAAGTTCACAGGAGACAATCCATACCCTTTCTCAAGGCTGAAGCACGCCAAAACTCCCTCATTCAAACTCACCGATTTGGTAATATTCTCAAAATTTAAACCGTTAATTTATGCATTATTAACTAATTTGACGCATCCATATGTGTTCATATACGTCATTAGAACTATTTTGATGCATTATTTGTGAGCTTTGACACAGGAACAACAAAAATCCATTGTTAGGGCACGAGGAACTATTTTCTCCGTATCTCTGTGTGCAAGGCAAAACTAACACCACCATTGGATTCAGGAGGGTCAATTTAGAGGGATAGGGTCCCTCATATGAATTGACTTATGCATTTTTTGCAGGTTGACATTTTGATTGGCCGGAGAAGATGATCAGAGCTAGGGCTCCAGCACCTCCCTGATTTGTTTGTTTTTGTTATATAATTGTTTTGTTTTATGTTTGAATAACAAACGCAGCGCAGCGCAGATGGTAAAGACTGGGATACATAACCGTGTGGGCGTAGGTTCGATCCCTATTGTGATCGGTGGAAATAGAACTGGCTGTTTTTTAAGCTGGTTTCGCGAAATGTCGCGGTAAGCAAGATTCGCCACCGTCTTTTATGTTCTCCAATATGGAAAGGATAAAAGCACAGCAAAATTCCTTATTCGAGATGTTTCTCGGTTCGGGAGGTAGATTTATAGAAAGGGAAGGTGTTAGCACCCTTTCTATCCGTGGTTATCCACGGGCTCTTAGGTACTTGCTCTTATGTTTTCAAAATTTGTTTGCTTTTCAAGTGTGTGTGGGTTTTAAAAAAGTTTCGTTTGAAAAATTTCTAAGTAACTCTTGTATCTGTCCTCAAGAGTGTATGAAAAATTTGTTTGAAAACTTTTAGAAAGTGTCAGTGTGAAAAGTTGTTTTGTTTGTTTGAAAGAGCAAGTACCCATGAGAATCTACCTACTCTAAGGAATTAGGTTGTGTAAGAGTCCTTTAGATAGTGCTATCCGACCATTGAGAGATAGGTAGCACCATCGTTGGAGTTGTTCGGGTCAATTCGATTATGAGGGACATGTGTGGTCACCAAAGCAATGGTAGGACATCTTAGTGGTAACCCTAATGTCCTAGATCCTTTTTATCCGAGGCAACCGTTTCGAGGCAACTGGATCTTAGACAGGAGGGCGACCTCTAAAGCACCCTATACTTGACGACCACGTCGAGGCAACCAGTGAGGCGTACCCTAAGAGTGGCATGTGCATGTGTGTTCAATTTCAGTTTATGTTTATCTTTGAACATGTTATTTGTGAGCTACGGATTGATTTTATTATTCATACAAGTCTTTCATGCATTGTTAATAGTTAGGAGTGCGGAAAATAAAATGCGGAAAAGGTAAATCTAGCTATTACAAGGCGCGGGTCTATACATCGCCAAAAACAAAAACCCGTTTGGAAAGTAAATGCGAGAAAATTAAAGGAAACGGTAAAAGATCCTAATTAACTATTACATTTCCTGAGCAGATACAAAATAATGAATTAAAAAATAAATACGCGCGAAAGAATGAATCGGGACGTCCTGAGGGTTTTGACCCTTTTTTGAGAAAGAATTGAATTTGTCCTTTTTGCAATTAATTAAAATTAAAACTAATAATTAATTAATTAATTTATTAAAAAAAAGAAAAAAAAATGTTTTTTATGTTTTATGTTTTTTTTAATAAAATAAAAAAGAAATTAAAAGTGTCAAAAAAAACCTAAGTCTAATTCATTTTTATTTATTGTAAAAAAGGGATTAAAATTAAACCTAATCAATAAAATACTAAATTAATTAATTTGCATTTATTTACAAAAAAAAGGTAATTGAAATTAATAAAAATGTTTTTTTTGGTTTTTCTGAATTTTTATGGAAAAATAATTATTTAGTTAATAGTTAATAAAAAAGAATAAAAAATAAAATAAGGCAAATGACAAAAATAAAAATACAAACCCAGGGGGGTTTGGGCCAGATTTGAGAGTTTGTTTAGAAATTTCCAGGCCCATTGATTGCCAAGCCTGCGTTGTCTTCTGGATCAGGTGTGGAAGCATTGACTGGGAACATGGTGTGGATCACCCTTTGGCCTTTGGATCTGTCTTTTGAGACACTTGGCGCCCTGATTTGTGAGGTTTATGGTGTTCACTATTTCGAAGCCTGCATAAGAACGCATTAGAAAAAATAATATGGAATTTTGGGGGACCTGGGAATCGAACACAGGTCCCAACGGATGATTCAGTGACACGTCCACCAACTGAGCTGCCTTGTTCAATTGAAATAATAATAACAAGTAATTAATATATTAGTGAACCAACATATATGCTAAAAAAAAAACGCGCGTTGGTTTGAAATGGCCAATCACGCTGCAACACATAGTCATCTTCTTCATCAAAAATTGCAGGTTTTTTACCTGCGAATTTTATCTGCAGGAAGTTTCTCAGGCTGCCTCAAAAATGGTCCTCAGGCCATGAAAACGCCACCCAAAGCCATGGGCATATTCGTCTTGGTCCCCTGATCACATCCATACTCATGGTTTGTCCTGATTTCTCCTGAAAACAAAACGCCTAAAAACAACATATACAAACCCTAGGCACGGATTTTGTCATACAAGGCATAAAAATGGAATTGAATAATGCAGTTATGTCAGGAATCAAACAAGCAACATGATTATGCCAATATTTTTGAGAAACAATGCAAGAATGGAAAACTGAGGTATCGTGTTCAGGGGCCTGTTCGTGAATACTTACAGTGCTGTGTAGGAAGTCTTAGGGCTTGGCAAGGGTCTCTTTAGCTTCAGGGTATGGCAATGAGGAAGACTACGTGCTTCTTTTGATCTCAAAGTGCCTGCAACCTTGTTCTAGACCTCTCACTTTTTGGACAATTTTTGAGTTTTGGTTCTGGCCGTTTCAGTGATCTCTAGGTTGTGAATGAGGTTTGTACTGCTTGCATATGTAGGTATGAACGAGAATTAAGTGATATGATGAGCCTTAACCTTGTGCAATTAAGTTTTGGATTTTGTTTGACCACCATTAAAGGACATTCCATACTTGGAGCAAAACTTGGATTTTATGCTTAAAATGGCTTGGCACAAATTTGTGAGCTAGCATATGACACATGAAAGTCATTCAAGTCACCAAGATGCCATTCCATTAATTTTTTGATTTTATTTGAATTATTATGGATTTAAAATGAATTAAATCAATAAAAATTAAATAAAATGGAAAAATAAATGTTTGGTCTTGAAATTAATCATGGGACACGTGGGTGGCATGACAAGGCTGAATCAAGTGGAAGAAAGTGGGCCCTTTTGTCAAAAATTTAATTTTTAAGGATAGTTGACTTTTGCCATTTCACAAAAATTTCTCAACTTCTCCAATGCATATCTTGCTCAATTTTGATTTTATGAACATGTTCTTGGACATTTTGGAAAGGTCTTGAAGTCCTCTAACCAATGCCTTTAGTCTCATGTCATTTGGATTTACCAATCTCAAGTTATGGTCTCTGACTTAAAATGCCTTTTTGTTGACTTTTGAAATTGACCTATAATGTAGAAATTGATAACTTTTGTGAGAGCATTTCTTGGATTTGGAATGTGAAGATGAGTTGTAGGAAATGTTATCCCCTTCAAAATGAGCATTGGATGGGATTTTTCTGATGAACCATGAAAAAGTTATGCCTTGGTCAAGTTACAGTTGACTTTTCAACTGTCCCAAAATGGAAACTTTTGCATCTTGATGATTTTTTGAGCCATTCTTGTGGAATCATGATCAAGACTTGATCAAATGATGATTGTGGCTTCAAAATAAGATGTTGACCAAAATTTTTGACTTTGGACTGCCAAATGACCATTTTACCCCTGCAGTTGATTGTGAAGCAAATAGGGCTTTTGACTGTGCAACTTGTCTCTATGAGTCTTGAAACATGGCATGTAGATGCTTGACAATGTATATAGGCATATGGGACTTGATTGAGCCATTGAAAACCTCAACTTCCTTGGGAGAAACAAAACCCTAATTTTGACTGGCTTAGGAGGATGCTTGACTGTGCAATCCCTTGGGAAATCTTGAGCCATTTGAATATGATCTTTGATAAACCTTGAAGAATATGGGAGGGCAAATTTTGGGGTACAACAGTTGCCCCTGTTCAATCTTCTTAAACCTGGGGATGTAGATTGGCTTGCGTGCCTTTCGTGATCCGAAGGTGGAAGATGATTGAACACTAGAGTGCCCAGAAATTTGCACTCACATAGTAGAGTAATGTGATGGCGGGAATTGGCTTATAGATGCCATTTGGAGAGATGATGGATAGGAGGATGGGCTTATAGATGCCATCTGGAAGTGTGACAGAATCTTGTCGGGAATGGGCTTATAGATGCCATTTGGAAATGTGATGGATAGTTGTGGAGACGGGCTTACAGATGCCATCTGAAGGTGTCGATCGCGTAAGAGGTTCCTTAGCAAGAAGTTGCGTGCTTTGAGAAAGGAAGATGGTTTCCTGGCCTGTTACAGGTGTTGATCTTCAAACTCTTCATGCAGATATACCCTGGCTAGATACAGGTATCGAATCTACAATCAATGGCTCACAGATGTGCCCTGGCTAGATACAGGAATCGAATCCGGAACTTCAAAAGGTTGCTTACAGACGTGCCCTGGCTGGATACAGGTATCAAATCTACAAACAATCGCTCACAGATATGCCCTGGCTAGATACAGGTATCGAATATGGAATTAGTCGTCTACAGATATGCCCTGGCTTGATGCAGGTATCGAATCTCTAAACTCTTCATGCAGACATGCCCTGGCTGGATACAGGTGTCGAATCTACAATCAATCACTCACAGATATGCCCTGGCTAGATATAGGAATCGAATCTGGAATTGGTCGTCTATAGATATGCCCTGGCTGGATACAGGAATCGAATCTCTAAACTCTTTATGCAGACATGCCCTGGCTAGATACAAGTGTCGAATCTACAATCGGTTACTCACAGATATGCCCTGGCTAGATACAGGAATTGAATCTGGAATTGGTCGTCTATAGATATGCCCTGGCTGGATATAGGAATCGAATCTCTAAACTCTTCATGCAGACATGCCCTGGCTGGATACAGGTATCGAATCTACAATCAGTCACTCACAGATATGCCCTGGCTAGATACAGGTATTGAATCTGGAACTGTGACAGTTGATAGTAATCATCTTTGGATGGACCTTTTTCCTGAAAAGGCAAAACATCAGTTGTATGCAATGTCATGATGTATGAAATGCATGATGTCATTATGCTCAAAATGAGATAGTGTTGTATGCACTTTATCATGTATGTGAATAGGATGTATGAAATATGAATTGTCTATGAATGTATTTTCGTCTAGGAAAATAAATCCTTGACGAATGCCGGGAGCTCGTTGAATCCTAGGCTGATGCTGAAGAGTAGAGTTCTTCATTTCCGCTGGGGATGATGATTGCAAGAATAAACCGGTAGAAGAAGATGACTCCGTTGGGGAATAGACTTGTTGGAGAGATTACTCTGCGGGGAATTACACTGTGGGAAGAGATACTTCGTTGAGATTTGATGATAACTCCGCTGGGGATTCCGTTGATAAGTTTTGTTGGGAAATTTTGATGAACTCCGTTAGGGGATAGGAAGAACTTCGTCGAGGACGATCTTTCTGTGTTAATTAGCTGAGGATAACCCAGTTATAAGCTCTGGTGGGGAATAACCTTCTGAATAAAGCCAGGGAGAGATATGTACTCTGCAGGGGACAAGCTTCCAAAATCTACTGGGGATAAGCTTCCAGAATCTACTGGGGAGATTGATTCAACTTTCCTGGGGAAACTTTTGGACTGTACTGGGGAAGTGGCTCCACTGAATGTCTATATTCCGCCGGGGAACAATCTTATATTAAGACTGCCGACGATGCTTGCTTAGGAACATCAGTATACTCCGCTGGGGAATGTTGAGATTTTCTGGGGGTACCTAACTTCCTTAAGGCTGTCAATAGACTAACTCTGCTTGGGGAGAGTATCACTGACTTGCTAGAGATACTGTGCCTTTTTCAGGGCTGAGAAGAGTCCAACTCTGCTAGGGGAGAGTATTGTTGATTCTGGTCTTACTCTGGCGGGGAGTGGAGATATCTTGGTTACGTTCTTCAGCCGAACCTACCTTAGTACCTTGGTGGACAAAGCAACTAGATCGCTTAGATAACTCATTATTGCCCCTGTTTCTGTCGTCACCCGTAATTAATCCTTTGTTTCGCATGTAAATATTTATGAGTTAGAAATTAATGTCAAATGCATATATAAAAAATGAACATTGAACGTTCTTCGCAAGACAAAACAGATAAAGGAAAAACAAATGGCCATTTGTCTGGAAAAGTGAATTTGCATTGATTTTTGAATTTTCCTGTAAAATAGGCGTTTGTGTACAAGAGGCCGACGTCCTAGTAAGAGAACGCCGCCGAATAACATAGAGTTTATACATTTTGTGAAAAGGAAAACAAAAACAGTTATGTGAAAAGTCCCACTGGGTTCCAACTCTGCTATCGCCTTTATGTCTTCAAGCGTCTCATCACTTTGCTGCTCAGTTGAAGATGAAGCTGATTGATCGATGCCGTCTGAACCTGATAGTTGATGCCGAAATCTGGATGCAAGGTGATCCAATGAGACATAGTATTACGCTCATCCCTAACTTTTGCTTGGACCGCCCTTTCGGGTTTTCAGTCCACCGGGATACCCATTTTTGCCCAAGCCGCCTTTTCAGGTTTTCGACTTGCCGGGTGCACAGATTTTTTCATTTCATCCCTTATTTTTGCCCGAACCCTTTTGGTTCGCCGGGAAGACCTTATTTTTGCCTAGGTGTGTCAACCTAGCGGGTCCTTAATTCATGCGTAGTATCTTTTTACTATGTCTGCATTGGCGGGGTGAGGAAGGTCGTCACCATCCATGGTGGTTAGAATCATAGCTCCTCCTGAGAAGATATGTTTAACCACAAATGGCCCTTCGTACGTAGGGGTCCATTTCCCCAGGGATCACTTTGAGGAAGAATGATGCGCTTGATTATCAGGTCTCCGACTTGATACTCTTGTCGTCTGACTTTCTTGTTAAATGCCCTGATCATCCGTTTTTGGTACGTTTGACCATGACAAATAGCGGTGAGTCTCTTTTCATCGATTAGATTTAATTGATCAAGTCGAGTCTGGATCCAGTCATCTTCGCTCAAACCTGCGTCCTTCATTATCCGGAGAGAGGGTATCTGGACTTCAATAGGCAAGACTGCCTCCATGCCATAGACCAAGGAAAAGGGTGTTGCCCCGGTTGACGTCCGTGCTGAGGTACGGTACCCATGAAGAGCAAACGGTAACATCTCGTGCCAATATTTGTAGGTCACTGTCATCTTCTGCACAATCTTCTTGATATTCTTGTTTGCCGCTTCGACAGCCCAATTCATCTTCGGCCAGTAAGGAGAAGAGTTGTGGTGCTGTATCTTGAATTGCTCGCAGAGCTCAGTGATCATCTTGTTGTTAAGATTGGTACCATTGTCCATAATGATCCTCTCAGGTACGCCGTATCGACAGATCAGGTTATGCCGAATGAACCGTGCTACGACGTTCTTGGTTACCGTAGCGTAGGAAGCTGCTTCAACCCACTTTGTGAAGTAATCAATCGCTACCAGGATGAAGCGATGCCCGTTGGATGCCGTAGGTCTGATCTCGCCGATCATATCAATGCCCCACATTGCAAACGGCCAAGGTGTTGTCAAGACGTTCAGAGGAACTGGAGGAACGTGTACCTTATCTGCATAGATTTGGCATTTGTGACATGTCCGAGAATGTTGGTAACAGTCGGCTTCCATTGTGGACCAAAAATATCCTGCCCGAAGGATTTTCTTTGCCATGGTGTGCCCACTGGAATGTGTTCCGAAGGTACCTTCATGTAGCTCTGCCATGATCCTTTCTGCTTCAGTCTTATCCACACAACACAGTAAGGTTGAATCGTGGTTCCGCTTGTATAGAATGCCGTTGCTGAGGAAGAACTTTGCTGCGAACTTTCTCAAAAAAATTTTGTCATTAACGGATGCACCCTCGGGGTATTCCTGAGCTTCCAAGTACCTCTTCACTTCATGATACCAAGGTTTTTCAGTTACCTCTTCAGCCTCAAGATCACAGCAATATGCAGGTTCATCCAGTTTCCAGATAATGATCCGGGGAGCTTCGTTATCCCATTTGACTTTGAACATGGAAGACATCGTAGCTAGCGCGTCCGCCAACTGATTCTCCTCTCTTGGGAAGTGTTCAAAAGTTATCTCCGTGAAATGGGGGATCAATGTCAACACATACTCTTTGTAGGGAATAAGGTTTGGGTGTTTCGTATCCCACTTGCATTTGATCTGATTGATCACGAGAGCGGAATCTCCGAAGACACTCAGGAACTTGATCCTTAAGTCAATTGCAGCTTGAAGACCCATGATACATGCTTCATACTCCGCCATGTTGTTGGTGCAGTTGAAATATAGTCGGACAGTGAGTGGAGTATGAGTACCTTTAGGGGATATGATCACGACGCCAATACCGTTACCCAAAGTGTTTGAGGCTCCGTCAAAGTGCATAGACCATCGGGATCCTTCCTCAGGTCCTTCATCTGGTCCAGGTACTTCACAATCAGTCACTACCATGATATTCTCGTCTGGAAATTCAAAGTTCATGGACTGGTAGTCATCCACTGCTTGGTGTGCCAAATGGTCTGCCAATACACTTCCCTTGATTGCTTTCTGAGTCGTGTACTGGATGTCATATTCTGTCAAGATCATCTGCCATCTTGCTATTCTTCCGGACAAGGCAGGCTTTTCGAAGATGTACTTTATTGGATCCATTTTTGAAATCAACAGAGTAGTGTGAGTCAACATATACTGTCTCAGCCGGCGAGCAGCCCATACCAAAGCGCAACAAGTTTTCTCGAGCAGTGAGTATCGGGTCTCACAGTCGGTAAACTTTTTGCTAAGGTAATAAATAGCGTGCTCTTTTCGGCCAGACTCGTCATGCTGCCCCAGCACACACCCCATTGAGCTGTCAAGTACTGTCAAGTATAATATTAGAGGTCTCCCTTCAACCGGTGGCATAAGAATGGGTGGTTCTTGGAGGTACTCTATGATTCTGTCGAAAGCGGCCTGACATTCATCGTTCCAACGTACTACTTGATCTTTCTTCAGCAGCTTGAAGATTGGTTCATAGGTAGCAGTTAGATGCGAGATGAATCAGGCAATGTAGCTCAGCCGTCCTAGAAAGCCCCTGACTTCTTTCTCTGTCTTGGGAACTGGCATCTCTTGTATGGCTTTCACCTTGGCATGGTCCACTTGAATACCTTTGTCGCTCACGACGAAGCCTGGCAGTTTTCCAGATCTCACCCCAAAGGTGCACTTGTTTGGGTTCAACCTCAGCTTGTACAACTTCAGACAGTCAAACAGCTTCTGTAGATGGTCAAGGTGTTCCTCCTCAGTTTGGGACCTTGCAATCATATCGTCGACGTATACTTCGATCTCATGATGGATCATGTCATGAAACAAAGCAACCATGGCACGTTGGTAGGTTGCCCCAGCATTTTTCAACCCAAAAGGCATGACCTTGTAGCAAAAGGTGCCCCACTGAGTAACAAAAGTGGTCTTCTCCATGTCTTCGGGAGCCATCTTGATCTAATTATAACCGGAGAAGCCGTCCATGAAGGAGAATACCTTATGCTGAGCAGTGTTGTCAACCAGAACGTCGATATGAGGCAGATGGAAATCATCCTTAGGGCTTGCCCTGTTCAAATCCCTGTAGTCAACACACATTCTGACCTTGCCATCTTTCTTCGGCACTGGAACCACGTTGGCAACCCACTGAGGGTAAGAAGTCACTGCTAGAAACCCGGCATCAAATTGTTTCATAACCTCAGCTTTGATTTTCTCGGACATCTCTGGACACATACGGCAGACCTTCTGTTTTACCGGAGGGCAGTCTTCCTTGGTAGGCAAGTGATGAACCACAATGTCGGTGTCCAACCCAGGCATGTCTTCGTAAGACCAGGCGAAGATCTCCACATAGTCATGCAGCATCTGAATCAACTGTTGTTTCACACTGAGCTCTAGATTGGCACCAATCTTGACTTCCTTTCTGTCTGTCTCAGTACCCAGATTTACCGTTTCCACTGGTTCTTCATGTGGCTGAACGGCCCTCTCTTCCTGGAGCAGCAGTCTTGCAAGCTCACCAGGCACTTTGCAATCATCTTCACCTTCGTCTTCGGCTAAGTTGATCGGATTTTCGAAGTCATAACTGGCAGTAGCAGAGTCGTTAGCAGTGAGATCCAGAGTGGATTGGAACCTGTATAAGTGAGTGTGTGTAAATATAGTTGTTTTGCAATATATAAAGAAAGAAAAGGAGCACAAGATTTGAAATGTAAAAAACATCTAATGCTTTTATTAATGATATATGAAAGTGACACACAAAAGCCCTCACAAATGAGGCCACGGTGCCCCGGGTAAGACACCGGGCTATAAAGTTTCAAATTATTGTTCGTTACAAACTTAAAACAAAGGAGTTCATTACTGAGTGACAAAAGTAATAGGTATGAAATCTTTTACAGTCCAGTTGCTTGGTCCACCGTTGGTCGTTGGGTAGATCCAGCTGTCGAATTCAGATTCCTCCATATCGTCTTCAATAGCATTTACTCCTGGGTTGGTGATGAATACAGGAGGTCTTCCAATCCTTGCTTTACGGACAGCCCTCTGAGCTTCTGCAGTGAAACCCAAACCAAACTTGTCAGTCTTTGGAGTGAAATCAGGAAGTCGGCCCTAGTTTGCGCATTCACCCTTCTTAATCACAGCCCGGGCATCCTTTAAGGAAGCCATCTTCAAAGGAGAACCCTCTTCAGTCACAGTCTCTGCTGCTGCCAATGTCTGAGGCACCTCTTCAAAATGTTGAAAGGGGGTCTCAATGAACTCCCCGTCCATCTCTACGTACCGGAATGAGTTGAGGTGGCTGACCATGTATTCTTCCTCCCCCTGAACTGTTACGATCTTCCCTCTGACCGGGTACTTAAGCTTCTGATGTAATGTGGAGGTCACAGCTCTAGCCTTGTGGATCCATGGACGACCCAGCAAACAAGAATAGGATGGTCGGATGTCCATCACATAGAAAGTAGAATCAAAAACTTGAGAACCAACCCTGATTGGAATGTCAACTTCACCATGTACCATCCTTTTGGACCCGTCAAAGGCCCGAACAATAATGTTACTAGGCTTGAGCTCTAAACCCTCACAATCCAACCTGTCTAGGGCCTTCTTGGGTAATATGTTCAACGAGGAACCGGTGTCTACCAACACATGGGCAAGAGTAGTGCCCCTACATTCAATGGAGACATGCAGGGCGTCGTTATGGTTCTTTCCCTTGGCAGTCAGATCAGCGTCAGAGAAACCCAACCCATTATCGGCAGTCAAGTTGGCCACACAATCAGTAAATTGATCAGCAGACGTTTCTTGTGGCACGTGGGCCGTCTTCAGGAAGGCAATCAGGGCCTTGGCAGCCTTTGAACACAACAACAGTGATAGCATAGAAATCTTAGATGGGGTGTGCCCTAGCTACTCAACGACGTTGAAATCACTCTTCTTGATAATATTGAGGATCTCCTCCATCTCTTGCTTGGAAGCTTCAACATTGGTTGTCTTCGGTGCCTCCGTCTGGGCAGGCACATCAGTAGCAATTCCTTTTCCCCGAGCGTCAGATGACTCGGCAGCAGGGGTAGAAACAGGAACTTGGTCAGGAAGGGAAACATGCACACTGGCAGGTGTGATGACAAGAGGTCTTTGAATAGTTGGTGGCACAATGTCCGGTGAGAAGAGCCTACCACTACGAGTAACCTTGGCAGGCCTGGTGATGTTGCTGACACCGGTACTAGTATCAAACTCCTGCTTTACTCCAAGAACATAAACATCTGCCCCATAGTGCCACGGGACAGCTTTGTCAGATTTATAGGGGATGGGCCCCGGAACAGTGATGATGATAGGAGCAATCTTCTGAACAAACATGATTTTGACAGGCTTCTTTGAGGGAGCCTTAGGAGGGTTGTTGAAAATAGTAACAATAGAAACTTCTTCATCAGGGACAGCAGGAACAACAATCTTCTTGAACAAGATCTCTTTGCTATCCATCAGGTTTTGGACGCCTGACTTCAGCAAAGGACAACCAGCAGGTGAAACAACACATAGAAGGCAACCTTTACTACATCCCAGAAATAAACCAGCTAGCAACAGGTTCCTTTTGACGGTCAATAGCGGAGTAACAATATCATCCACAGAGGCTACATATAGGTCCTCCTCAACAGCATTCACTCCATGCTGGGGCATGGGAGCCGTCACAACATTGGGCCTTTCGGGCGCCTCAAACTGTATTTCTTTAGCATCAATAAGGTCCTGAACCTTATTCCTTAGAGCCCAACAATCATCGGTAGAATGCCCCGGGCTATCAGAGTGATAAGCGCAGCGGGCGTTGGGGTTGTACTTTGGAGAGGTTGTGTTCACTACCTTAGGAGCTTCTTTGACAGTTACCAGATTGGTTGACAGCAGTTGCGGCAATATCTGAGAGAGGGTCATATTGAGCCGAGTGTACTGCCTTTTGGGCCTCTCACCTCTTGGTTGGTTGTACTGCTGAGGAGCAGCAGCAGGCTTTGAAATTACCACCGCATTGACAGCTTGGCGGCGTTCCGGTTTGTTCTGTCTCCTTGGACCATAAACAACACTAACTTCTTTCTTGAAGGGCTTCTTTTCAGTACTCGAGGAGGCACCTTTCTGTATCTTCCCTGATTTGATACCAGCTTCGATCCTCTCACCAGTCAGGATCAGGTCTGTAAACCCAGCATAGGAATTACCAATCAGGTGATTAAAGAATGGACCAGACAGGGTCCCCAAGAACATGTCCACGAGTTCACAGTCAGTCAACGGAGGCTGCACCCTGCCATCCAGGTCTCTCCACTTCTGCGCGTACTCCTTAAAACCTTCACTCGTCCCAAGTGACATACCCTGGAGTTGGGTACGCGTGGGAGCAAGGTCGGAATTGTATTGATACTGCTTATAAAAAGCAGTAGCCAAGTCCTCCCAGTTACGAATATTGGTTCCATCCAGCTGATAGAACCATTCGAGTTGAGTCCCTAAAAGACTCTCCTGGAAGAAATGGATCCATAGATTCTTGTCTGCAGTGTAAGGCTGGATCTTCCTTACATAAGAGCGGAGGTGCAGTTTAGGACAGGAAGCCCCGTCGTACTTCACAAAGGCAGGTGCCTTGAACTTGTGTGGGATCACCACCCCAGAAGATAAACCTAGGTCTCCAAAGTCCAACCCAGGCACACGTTGAATCTCCATAGCATTTAACCGGTCCTCCAGCTGTTTGTACCGGTCCTCAGCAGGAGGGTATTATTCATCATTGAAATCTGTCTCGCTGTTGGAGACCACAGGACTAGGAACCTCTCTCTCTTGGGGACTATCCTTCTCTGCAGAGGAAGTAGCCGAATCAGCCTCATTCTGCAGTGTATTCCCAAACCTCCTTCCAGTGTTAAACAGCACCGTCCTCTTCTTCTTCTTCTTCTCCTTCAAGAGCAGAGTCTTCAACTCCTGTTGCCTTTGGGCTAAGCTCATGACCAGCTCCTGGAACTGGGCGTTCTGGGCCTGGAGGGCCTTGATAGCTTGTTCGGTAGTAGGCTCGGAAGACATGATGATTGAGTGCTGAAATAAACAGCAAAGAAGATTAAGCAACCTGTAGAAAAAGGGTACCTGCTATGCACATGATGCATGATATGCTATTTATGCAATGCATTCAAGGGTTCGAAAGTTCAAATTTGTTGTAGACAAAAAAGGAACACACATTGTATTAAGAAATAATCTGTTCAGTACATCAAGGCCTCATGGGCAAAACATTACAAAATAATTAATCCCAAAATACACTGCGCATCCTCTTTGGAGTGATGTAGGCGTTGAGAGTCTTTTCCTCGTGCAGTAGGTGGGTGAGCTCCAAGACCTTCTTCTCACTGGCATGTAGACTGGTTTCAAGAGAATTCCGTTCTTCCTTGAGTTGGATCCAGCTTTTTTGCATTTCTTCCCAGGATGTTGGCATGTCAGGATGTTGAATGGTGTAGGGCACCTCTCCTTCTAAAACTGGCTCTTTGATCACGGGGAGAACATGAGGATATTGCATCACAAGCTTTTGGGAGCAGGCTCGTACCCAATTGAGATAAGGTTCAAGGGGGATGGAGTTCTTGTGCCCCAGTGTCTTGCTATCTACCCTGTTGGGCATCCTCCAAGCTCTGATGAATCTCTGGCGAAGTCCTTGTGCATCATTGTCGAAGTCAAAAACTATGTCAGGAATCAACATGTCATGAGGGCCGTCCCTCCGAGCATATCCAAATTGTCTCAAAGCCAGACATGGATTGTAAGTAATGCCCCCTCTAATTCTAAGTAAAGGAACATTAGGAAACTCTCCGCAACGATCAATGATAGTGACATTCTCTCTGGACCGAGAACACCAATGTATATCAGCATGTGTAAGAGTCATTAATCGTTGTGACCATCTCAAACCCCGCTCTTTCTTCAAAACTGATTGTGGAAGGTGCGAAATAAACCACCTTGCCAGGAGAGGAGTGCAGCACATGAGAACACCTCTTTTTCTCATGGTTCGAGTGTAACATGAGTGGAGGATGTCCCCAAGCAATGTAGGTATGGGATTCCTGGACATGAAGATCTTGACAGCATTGATATCTATAAGCTGATCTGGGTTCGGGAACAACACCAACCCATAGACAAGGAGTGCCACAACTTCTTCAAAGGCTTGTAGGTCAAGGGAATTCCAACATTCTTGGGCCTTCTCAAACAGGAACTTGGCCAAGAATCCTTTGATACCACTTCTGATTTCCCAGTGTCCCTTGATGTCAGATGGTTGTAGGCACAATGCTTTAGCAACCTCTTCAAGTTTTGGTTCCCTTTCCGTACTGTTGTAGGGTAGTTGACTGAGAATGGGAACCCTCAGCAGCTGAGAAAACTCTTCCAAAGTAGGCACCAATTGATAATCCGGGAAAGTAAAACAGTGGTGCGAAGGGTCATAGAACTGGAACAACACTTTCACCATATCCTCTTCAATGTTGGTATTGACCAAGCTGATGAGTCTACCATGCCTTTCACTGAAGGAGGAGTTCTCGGGAATCCTGGATGTAAGCTCCTTAAGCTGAGGAAGGATCCTTACAAGGTTGACCTGAATTGTCTTTCTGCGGATAGTTTCCATGTCCTACAAAACAAGAACAAAGATGAAGATTCGAACCCTTGAAGTGGTTAGGAAATGCATATGATGCTGTATGATGTTATGGTTATGATAAAAACACACCACAAGTATTCACAAACAGCAAACATGATAAGGCACACAAGTCACACTAGACAGCCCTTAGAGTTTAGGCCAGCATGAAATTTGGGGTACTACCCTCTTGAAGTTGGTGGGCTCAAAAACCTGTCCTATCAAAAGTAACCGGGTTCTAAGGAGCTCAATATCATTGGGTTGTTTTCTATGTTCATTGTTTTGAGTTAGCCACTGAACTGGCGATCAAAATATTCCAAGAAAACAACCCTCAATGAGTGTAGTATCGAGTATCAACCAACTTCGGACTGCACCAAAGTCAGTCATCTCACTACCCCTAAAGAGGCCAGGATGGTCAAGTAAGGTTCCTAAGGTCAGTTGATGCTTCACGACACCATGCGGCGGCCCCGTACTCTCCTTGACTTGACTCAAGGGTTACCGGTACTCACCAAAGTGCCACATCAACGTAGCAAACTGCTTCAACCGTGTCGGTATACCCCACACAGTTCCCTCACAGTTTGTTGCTACTTTCTAAAAGGTATCCCCCAGATCCGGGTTAGGATCTATGAAACTCCAAGACAGGCCCACAATATTAAATCAAACAAAGCAAGCAATTGAAAACATAAGAGTGGTCTTAATCCTAAGGTACACCTCACTTATTAAGTCTCCCCAGCAGAGTCGCCAGTTCTGTGATCGGTGGAAATAGAACTGACTGTTTTTTAAGCTGGTTTCGCGAAATGTCGCGGTAAGCAAGATTCGCCACCGTCTTTTATGCTCTCCAATATGGAAAGGACAAAAGCACAGCAAAATTCCTTATTCGAGATGTTTCTCGGTTCGGGAGGTAGATTTATAGAAAGGGAAGGTGTTAGCACCCTTTCTATCCGTGGTTATCCACGGGCTCTTAGGTACTTGCTCTTATGTTTTCAAAATTTGTTTGCTTTTCAAATGTGTGTGGGTTTTAAAAAAGTTTCGTTTGAAAAATTTCTAAGTAACTCTTGTATCTGTCCTCAAGAGTGTATGAAAAATTTGTTTGAAAACTTTTAGAAAGTGTCAGTGTGAAAAGTTGTTTTGTTTGTTTGAAAGAGCAAGTACCCATGAGAATCTACCTACTCTAAGGAATTAGGCTGTGTAAGAGTCCTTTAGATAGTGCTATCCGACCATTGAGAGATAGGTAGCACCATCGTTGGAGTTGTTCAGGTCAATTCGATTATGAGGGACATGTGTGGTCACCAAAGCAATGGTAGGACATCTTAGTGGTAACCCTAACGTCCTAGATCCTTTTTATCCGAGGCAACCGTTTCGAGGCAACTGGATCTTAGACAGGAGGGCGACCTCTAAAGCACCCTATACTTGACGACCACGTCGAGGCAACCAGTGAGGCGTACCCTAAGAGTGGCATGTGCATGTGTGTTCAATTTCAGTTTATGTTTATCTTTGAACATGTTATTTGTGAGCTACGGATTGATTTTATTATTCATACAAGTCTTTCATGCATTGTTAACAGTTAGGAGTGCGGAAAATAAAATGCGGAAAAGGTAAATCTAGCTATTACAAGGCGCGGGTCTATACATCGCCAAAAACAAAAACCCGTTTGGAAAGTAAATGCGAGAAAATTAAAGGAAACGGTAAAAGATACATTTCCTGAGCAGATACAAAATAATGAATTAAAAAATAAATACGCGCGAAAGAATGAATCGGGACGTCCTGAGGGTTTTGACCCTTTTTTGAGAAAGAATTGAATTTGTCCTTTTTGCAATTAATTAAAATTAAAACTAATAATTAATTAATTTATTTATTAAATAAAAATATAAAAAATGTTTTTTATGTTTTATGTTTTTTTTAATAAAATAAAAAAGAAATTAAAAGTGTCAAAAAAAACCTAAGTCTAATTCATTTTTATTTATTGTAAAAAAGGGATTAAAATTAAACCTAATCAATAAAAGACTAAATTAATTAATTTGCATTTATTTACAAAAAAAGGTAATTGAAATTAATAAAAATGTTTTTTTTTGTTTTTCTGAATTTTTATGGAAAAATAATTATTTAGTTAATAGTTAATAAAAAAGAATAAAAAATAAAATAAGGCAAATGACAAATAAAATGACAAAAATAAAAATGCAAACCCAGGGGGGTTTGGGCCAGATTTGAGAGTTTGTTTAGAAATTTCCAGGCCCATTGATTGCCAAGCCTGCGTTGAGTTTTGGATCAGGTGTGGAAGCATTGACTGGGAACATGGTGTGGATCACCCTTTGGCCTTTGGATCTGTCTTTTGAGATACTTGGCGCCCTGATTTGTGAGGTTTATGGTGTTCACTATTTCGAAGCCTGCATAAGAACGCATTAGAAAAAATAATATGGAATTTTGGGGGACCTGGGAATCGAACCCAGGTCCCAAGGGATGATTCAGTGACACGTCCACCAACTGAGCTGCCTTGTTCAATTGAAATAATAATAACAAGTAATTAATATATTAGTGAACCAACATATATGCTAAAAAAAAATAAAAAAAACGCGCGTTGGTTTGAAATGGCCAATCACGCTGCAACACATAGTCATCTTCTTCATCAAAAATTGCAGGTTTTTTACCTGCGGATTTTATCCGCAGGAAGTTTCGCAGGCTGCCTCAAAAATGGTCCTCAAGCCATGAAAACGCCACCTAAAGCCATGGGCATATTCGTCTTGGTCCCCTGATCACATCCATACTCATGGTTTGTCCTGATTTCTCCTGAAAACAAAACGCCTAAAAACAACATATACAAACCCTAGGCACGGATTTTGTCATACAAGGCATAAAAATGGAATTGAATAATGCAGTTATGTCAGGAATCAAACAAGCAACATGATTATGCCAATATTTTTGAGAAACAATGCAAGAATGGAGAACTGAGGTATCGTGTTCAGGGGCCTGTTCGTGAATACTTACAATGCTGTGTAGGAAGTCTTAGGGCTTTGCAAGGGTCTCTTTAGCTTCAGGGTATGGCAATGAGGAAGACTACGTGCTTCTTTTGATCTTAAAGTGCCTGCAACCTTCTTCTAGACCTCTCACTTTTTGGATAATTTTTGATTTTTTGTTCTGGCCGTTTCAGTGATCTCTAGGTTGTGAATGAGGTTTGTACTGCTTGCATATGTAGGTATGAACGAGAATTAAGTGATATGATGAGCCTTAACCTTGTGCAATTAAGTTTTGGATTTTGTTTGACCACCATTAAAGGACATTCCATACTTGGAGCAAAACTTGGATTTTATGCTCAAAATGGCTTGGCACGAATTTGTGAGCTAGCATATGACACATGAAAGTCATTCAAGTCACCAAGATGCCATTCCATTAATTTTTTGATTTTATTTGAATTATTATGGATTTAAATTGAATTAAATCAATAAAAATTAAATAAAATGGAAAAATAAATGTTTGGTCTTGAAATTAATCATGGGACACGTGGGTGGCATGACAAGGCTGAATCAAGTGGAAGAAAGTGGGCCCTTTTGTCAAAAATTGAAGTTTTAAGGATAGTTGACTTTTGCCATTTCACAAAAATTTCCCAACTTCTCCAATGCATATGTTGCTCAATTTTGATCATATGAACATGTTATTGGACATTTTGGGAAGGTCTTGAAGTCCTCTAACCAATGCCTTTGGTCCCATGTCATTTGGATTTATCAATCTCAAGTTATGGTCTCTGACTTAAAATGCCTTTTTGTTGACTTTTGAAATTGACCTATAATGTAGAAATTGATAACTTTTGTGAGAGCATTTCTTGGATTTGGAATGTGAATATGAGTTGTAGGAAATGTTATCCCCTTCAAAATGAGCATTGGATGGGATTTTTCTGATGAACCATGAAAAAGTTATGCCTTGCTCAAGTTACAGTTGACTTTTCAGCTGTCCCAAAATGGAAACTTTTGCATCTTGATGATTTTTTGAGCCATTCTTGTGGAATCATGATCAAGACTTGATCAAATGATGATTGTGGCCTCAAAATAATATGTTGACCAAATTTTTTGACTTTTGACTGCCAAATGACCATTTTACCCCTGTAGTTGATTGTGAAGCAAATAGGGCTTTTTACTGTGCAACTTGTCTCTATGACTCTTGAAACTTGGCATGTAGATGCTTGACAATGTATATAGGCATATGGGACTTGATTGAGCCATTGAAAACCTCAACTTCCTTGGGAGAAACAAAACCCTAATTTTGACTGGCTTAGGAGGATGCTTGACTGTGCAACCCCTTGGGAAATCTTGAGCCATTTGAATATGATCTTTGATAAACCTTGAAGAATATGGGAGGGCAAATTTTGGGGTACAACAGCTATGTTTTGCAAAATTATTTTGTTTTTCTCATGTTTTAACACTGGATTACATCAAGTGGAATCATTCCCATTTCAGATCATAAACAGGCGTATGGCCTAGTGGAAAGCAGTGCATGTTGTTGACATAAGGGGCGTGGGTTCAACATCCACCCCATACATTTTTCATTCTTTTTTCACTCTTTTCTTTTACTAACCCTAATTTTTTATTTTTTTTTCTAATTATTTTCTAATTGACCATTAACAAACCTTAAACTTTTTTTTTATAAAAAAAACCATAACAAATTAGGATTAGGGTTTTAGTTAGTGATTAATTTTTGACATTTTTATTAATTAAAATCAACCTAGTTTTAGGGTTTGCTTAATTAATCAATTATTTTTAATCAATCAATTCTATTTTCTAAATTAAAATCAATTAGGGTTTTTTTTAGATTAATCATCAAACGATCACAAAATGATTTTCAATTTTCTATTTCCCTTTTTTTCCAATCTTCGCGCACTTTATTACTTTCACATTAGTTTTTCCCAATTATGTATCTGCTATAGTATATAATAGTTAATTAGGGTTTACTTTCTTTTTCCCCCGATTTTATGGTTTTGTACCCTCGTCCCCAAAGCTTTGTAATAGCGTAGGACCTTTACTTTCCACAACTTACTGCTTTCCTTATAACTGCTAGTAATTAGGGCATGTATGGCAAGATCTAAAACAAAGTGCTAGATAACCCTAATCAAGATCAAATAACTAAATTGAATCACTTTTCACACACTCACATCTAGGGTAACCTCACTTGTTGCCTTCGGATAAAAATAGTCATGTCCCTCGAACATGGGGACGCTTTAGCAAAGCCCCTTCGATATAAAAGATCATAGCCCCTCGATGACCCTTTTGAGGTTGCCTTCGGTAAATGATCTAGTCCCTTAAACGATAATTGATAAACCGTCCCTACGAGTTGCCTTCTATGACTATACGATGACCCTCGCCTGTCCCTACACATCCAACGATAGGGCTACCTACCAACTAATGGTAGGATAGCACTATCTAAGGAGGAGGAAAATAACACAAAAGACTTTTGAGTAGGTAGATAGCTCGTCGTAATTGCTTGCTCATAAAAACAAAACATCTTTTACACAAAACACTTTTCTCTGAAATATTTTCAAAAAAATAACACTTTGTACGCATTCTAAACTTATACAAGAATCATTACAAAGTTGTCGTACTTAGGCATTTTTCAAAATATTTTCGAACAAACACTTACACAAAAAAGCAATTTTCAAAAGTGAGCTAAGCGATTAAGAGCCCAAATATAACTACGGATGAAAAGGGTGCTAACACCTTCCCTTTTCATAACCTACCCCCCGAACTCAAAAAAATATCGAAGGTCTTTCTTGTTCTTTTCACTCTTTCCTTATTGAATAAAAGAAAAGTCGATGGCGACTCTTGATATCTGTAAATTTGCGATAAAATTCAAAATAAGTCAACTCTCCACCGTATTACAGAACCCTATCCCCCTTAAATTGACCCTCTTAAATCCAATGATGGCATTATTTTTGGCTAATTCGACCTACATTACAAGATACGATTAAAAAAATGCAAAATGACATGATTATGGCAATGGAGTATTCTGGCATTATGGGACTCATGCAATGGGAAAAACCTGTATTAATTCATCCCAGGAACACGTTAGAATCATTAGTTTCAATCAAAATATCATGAATATCAAAATACGAATTTCAAAGAATATGTGAAAATGATAATACATGGATGCGTGTTTCAGGCACGTTTGATCATCAAGAATGATCCATCCTTACTCTATAATACCTTAGGAATTGATTGGGATAATTGAATGGCTTTGAGTATGGTTGAATGATGAATTTCAAATTCACCCTCTTCTTGCAAATTTTTGGACACAAACCCTTCTTTCTTGCAGTCTCCTTTTGTGTCCCCTTTGGTCTTAATATGATGGATATATATAGATAAGGAGATTAGGTCGGAAGCATGGACTTTGACTTTATACAAAACATGTCTTTGATTTGTTATGGAAATAATTTTAAAAAGTGATAAAACTATGAAGATTTGGTTGAAAAAGAAGCATGCACGATTTCTAACTTGGTCTTGGGCACCTAAAATAATTAAATCAAAAGCCGTATATGCTTTACACATTATCTAATATTTATTTAATTTAATTTTGAATTTAAATGAATAAAAATCAAAATAAATGAAAAAAAATTAAAATAATGCATGAAGGAACTTAGAGGTCTTATAAGGTGTTATGAACATGTTTAGGCCTTAAAAGATAGGTCCATAAGCCCAAAAGTTCAAATTTGTTCAATTTGAGTTTCATGCATTTTCTCAAAATTGCTCAAATTTCACAAATCATATCTCACTAAATTTTCATCATATGAAGGTGATCTTTGACTTTTTGGAAACCTCAAGATGTCTCCTACAACTTTCACGTTGGTCATTTTTCCATTTGAAAATTTTAACCTGATGTGTATTGCTTTGACAAAAGGTGTCTTTTTGTTAACTTTTAAAATGACCTGTAATGTTTTGGCTTATATCTCTCAAATGAAGCATTTTTGGCCTTGAGCTTAGAGAGAAAAAGTTGTATAGAATTGAATTTCCATCAAAAAGGGCTTTGTTTTAAAATTTTATGATGAAGTATGTAAAAGTTATGTTTGGTCAAAGTTTAGTTGACTTCTCCTTAGGAAAACCCTAATTTAGTAACTTTTAACTTTTGATGAATCTTGAGTTTTCTTGATGAATCATGATCAAACCTTGATCAAATGATGAATGTGACTTCAAAATCTTGATGTTGACCAAAACTCTTGAAGTTTGACTATAAATTAGTCAAAGTTGACTTTTTGTCCAATACAGTTGATTTTTAATCATCTGAGTAGTTGACTGAGCAAACTTGTGCTGCAAGGCTTGAAACTTGGCATGAGGATTCTTTGAAGCATATGAGATACGATTAAGTCCATTTTAGGAATTAGAAGTCCAATTTTCCTTGAGGAAACTAAAACCCTAATTGTAGGTCACTACTTAGGAGGAGGATTCATCTGATCATTCTTTGAGTAGTCTCGAGTACTTGAGAACTTTAGGAGCATGAGAAGGTATCTTGAATCATATTGTCTTGAAAAATGGGAGGGAAAATTTTGGGGTACAACAGAAGTTGATTGACTAACAAATATCTAAGAACTATGAATTGGAAAATTAATCCAACTCTTAAATCTATTAGATGGGAGCCTTCATAAATTTTAGTAAAAAATAAAATAGAAGGAAATCATATAGAAGATGAACAAGCTTATTCAACTACTTGAATATGAACAAATCTAAACCGAAGAGTCATCTTCCTCCTATCATACAACTTCTTTTCAATCCTTCGAAAGAATATACTCAGTCGTTGGACAATCAACATCAGATGAAGGATCCTCTTGTTCAAGGAACGACAAAGAAGATGGAGAAGTTTCTGCAACATTTGAACAAAGAAGAGGAGGAGAAACATCAACCTCGGGGAGAAACATGAAATGATCTTCTTCCAATATAAAAGATAGAATATGCTCAAAGGCACCCGACGAGGGAGATACGTTTTCAAGATTAGAAAATGAAGATCTTAGAAAAGATAAGCTTCTAGTATATAAATGCACCCAGCATAAGAAAACAAGACACTTGAAATCCTTTTTCTTTAAACTAAAAAGATCTAAATGTAGTCTCACATTAGATCTTTTATGACTAATGCACCTGAGCCCAAGAAGATGATCTGGGCACCAAAGGTGAAACCTTAAGTGTTTTGCAGTAATGCTTTGCAACTTAAAGTCTAAATGATTATTTGAAGAAGTTGTACAAAGCATCAGTATACTCTAGAAGTATACATGAGTTATGAAATTCTCTGATCCTGAAGATGAATGATCATGGCAAATTTCAACTGTTAAGATCAAAGAAAAATATTTGAGAGTATCTCAAAATTGATGATCTGAAAAGATCAGTTCAATGAATAAGTTTGTAATTGACTGATCCACTTTGTGGATTCATCAACTCTCACATTAAACGATGTGTGGAGAAGGATACACCATATGGTATCTTCCTTTTAGGGAAATATTTATCAATAAAAGAGTTAAAATTATTTTAAGGATGGAATAATCAGGAAAATATGATTAAACCCTTAAAATTATTATTTTAATTATTTGCTCATTTAAATATTTATAACCCATAAAAATGAGTTCTTTTAGTGTTTTCTAGCAAAACGGTGCAAACAATGAATATAGGAGTGCTTAGAATGGAAAATCCAACAAAATGCCTCAACAATGCATAAAGTAGGCTAAAATGTGACATCTTAATCGATTAGCACATATTGATAACTGATTAGAAAAGCTTGGCATGTATTTTCATATCAGATCCAAGCATGCCTTACGCGTCAAGTAAATTAAATCTTAGCATTTATGAAGATCTTGCCAAAATCAGAAACATTGAAGAATATAATCGATTAGAAGACTCAAAATGGAGAATTTGGATTTGTTTTTTGAACAACACAATTTGCACTTAAAGATTTCTTATTCCACACGCTCAAGTCCTCTAGAAGGCTTGTTGTAAATATGTATACTCCTTTCACTCTTATTGCATATCATTCTTACTTTCCTATGCTTTTCTTGTGTGTGAGATTAATCTTTCAAAATCATCATGAATCCTAGAAGGATAAGCTTCACCTCCAGCCCTAATCTCTAATGATTTCACAACTAAGCAACAAGAAGTTAGATACTTCAAACACTTTACCAAATGAATCGTCATGAGAATTCATACCTTAGCTCAATAAGATTTCAAAGAATGCAATTTCTTTAAAAACTTTGAAGAACTTAAGCTCACCAACTTTCTCTGCACACCCTTAAAAAGAATTTTTACCTCCCTTGTGAAGATGTTCTTTTTAAACCATCACCTCACTGATGGAATACTTCATAGTGAAGTAAGAAGACATGGGATAAATTTTTCAGTGGAATAATTTAGAATGTTACTAAATCTTCCTCATGAAGATAGAGTCACTGAATTAGTACACAAAGCAAATAGGTATAACTACATCACCACTGCATCCTCCTTGATGGAAAAGCCATTAACACACATACCTTATCCATTCACAACTACATACATCCTCCCTAAAAGTAGGATGACTTGCTATGTAATGACTCACATCCTCTTTTCTAGACAAGGAAACTTTGGTCTCTTAACCCAAACTGATGTAGAAATAGTTTGATTAATACAAAACAAAGTCAAGATCAATTGGGCCCTACAAGTAATTGACTACATGCTAGAAAACAGGATAAAAGGGACACACCTTCCATATGGAAATATGATCACAAAAATACTGGAAGAAACAATGTACAACTTTGAAGAATAAAGAGAATTTAAGGAAGGATCAACTGTAATTGGAAGTTTTGTCCTACCCTCAATGCATTATGAACTAAAATATTGAAAGATCATTGAAAAGATACCATCAAACAAAAAGAATAGGAAGGTCATATGTCAAGAGATACCCATAGATATCCAGAGCTCAGATGACTCACCTCACATATTCACAACCATAGACCTTCTAAAAATCCTAAGTGGAAAGATATATGTACTCAATGAAAAAATAAACTTCAAGTCAACCACTTCATTCCTGGATGAAACAAATTAACACATCACCTTTTCTGCCATGATGATCTTGATGAAGAATAGTCTTACTTAAGTTTCTTAGTTAAAATATGTTATGCATTTTCCCTTCATGTACTTTCATTTTTCGTAGATTTCCTTTTGTACTTTGAATTGCAGTAATAATATGAGTGTGATATTTTTATTAAATGTATAAAATGCCCTTGTTTTTCATATTTATTTCTCACAATGCATCTTTATGCCTTTTTTTATTTTGACAAAGGGGGAGAAGTATACTCTCAAGGGGACGATATATTCTCTATCTAACTTAGTGGGAGTTTTATCTCTCCAAAATTATTTATCTATATTGTTTCTTTTACCACCTCCCTGAGAGGTGTGTTGCCATCATCAAACAGGGGGAGAATCTTGAACCTTGTATTGTGGGTGATATACCTTTAACCAATACATTAGCTTTTGATGATGACAACGATAAGGACAACTAATAATAAGTCAAGAAAAATACTTAAGTGGTTAAAGATCAAAATCCAAGTGTTATGGTTTGATGAACTTGACTATTTAAAAAAGGAAAACAAAGTGGAAATAATCTAAAGCGTCAAAGTGATCTCAAGCAGTGTCAACATAAAGGATAGTCTCTGAAAAAGGTCTTTTAGAAAATGGGTTAGTATCCTAATTTAGTAAGTGAGTGAGTTTATGTAAGAAAATGAGCTTTTTAGTAAAATTATAAGGCTATAAGTTCACACACACTAAAACCTTTTTAAAAATGCTTTACCAAAAGAAAACACTTTGAAACACATATGGAAGTTGTATTAGATGAATTAGAAGCAGTCAAAATAGCCATGGGTAAAATTTTGACTTTTCTAATTGGTTAGAACATATAGCCAATAGATTAAAAATGCACAAAATTAAGGTCTGATCTAGTTTGAACCTTGATTATATATGATGGCTATATATCTTAAACTTTCATTTTGAGAACTTATAATCGATTGTTTTCTAACATATGATCGATTAGCTAATGGAAAAATGCACTAATTGCAAATTCCTTTTTTGGAAAACCTCAAGCCTATAAATACATACTCCTTTTCTTATTTCAAACCATCCAAAATCGTGTATTGACACTTCCACCTCTCACTCTCTCTCTCTCTCTCTAAAGTTTTATTTAACTTCTCTCACTAGATGTTATAGCCAATGCTTTGTGAGAAAAGTTCCTTTGTGAGTGAGTATACTTTTGTAATTCTTGAAAGGGTAGAATTGTAAAATTCACCAAGGGAATCTTTTATATACACCTTCGTTAATACTCTCCAATTAGGGATTATTTGAAGTTCGAAGCTAAACCAGATAAAAGCTTTGATTTTAGGCTTATGTGATAAGTCCTACAATTTGGTTGAAGATTAGCCACTGTTAAAATCTTCATTGGTTCTTGGTTAGCCTGGTCAAAACCAAGATAGGTTGAAAGATTAGCCTAGTATTAAAATCTTCATAGGTTAGAGATCGACCTGGTCAAAATGTTGTAGGTTGTTTGGTTTGTCTTGGTAAAACCAAAGGTATTGAGCTTTGATATTTTGAAACTTGAAGATTAACCGCTTCAAGGTCCTTGTTCATGAAAAGGAGACTGGCTACTTCAATCCACTGTTAGGAAGGAAGATTGGTCACTTCACTCTCATCAATATATTGATGAAAAGACGTAAACACACATATCTATTATCTTGTAATATTTTGTTGAAAATAAACCATCATTTCCTTATATAAGGTGGTTCGTGATCCTTTCCTACTGAAAGCTCTAAACTATTATCGGAAACTCTTAAGATCAATTCTTGGAGACATTACTAAGTCGTTTTTGACTGAAATTCTATAATTCTTGGTGTTCTTCTTCTTCCCTTAACTATTTAGTTTGTGTAAATTACTTTCCACTATTTTCTTTCCGCACTTAGTTTTTGAAAATGATCTTAAACTATGATGTGACTTCCTAAAAGTTTTCAAAACCAAGTTTTTCCAAACCATAAAATTCACCCACCCTCTTGTGTGTTAAGTCTCAAGATCAACAAACTACCTCATGACATGTTCTTTTATCATGATCTCAATGCAGAGTAGTCTCACTTAGTTTTGTTTTCGTTGTGTCTTGAAATTAATCTTAGTATTTTCATATGTTTTAATTTAGCAAATTTCCCTTCTGTACCTTGAATTGTGCAACGCTTTGCTGTACTTTTAATTTTTATGCAATTTCCCTTATGTAATTTGAACTTCTAGCAATGAAATGTTTTTATTTCCTTAAATGGCTAAAGTACCTTTGTTTTGCATATTTATTTATTGCAATGAATCTTTACCCGCCTTTTTTATTTTGACAACAGGGGAGAAGTGTACTCTCATTGAGAAGGGGAGTTTTACCACTCCAAATATATCTATATTGTTTCTTTTACCACCTCCCCTGAGAGATGTATTGTCATCATCAAAAAGGGAGAGAATGTGGAACCTTGTTTTGCAGGTAATATGACATCTACTTTTGATGATGACTATAACACCCTTCTAAAACCCACAATTAAATTATGAATAATTTAAGAATAATTCAATTAAAATCACCGCTCAAGGGTGTCACACTTCATAGAAAACAACACATTAACAATTCTGCTTCGTAACACGAGTTACATCATTAACATCAATAACTTTATAATTCAACACATCATTTAAATTGTTAACATCAGAGTGAAATCATCGTCATAAAAGAACTCTTTCATAAATCAAAACTCTCAGTATTTTTGCCTCATCAAAGGTTGTAATTAAAACCACTTTAACAATCAAAAAGCCTTCATAAAGTATGTCAACAAAAGGAACATAACATCAAATTCAGGTGTCCTTAACCCGATGTTACATATAAGAGAAAGACCCTTCTAATTAACGAAAAACTAAATAAAATACTCCAGAGCTCTATGCTTGATAATTCAGCAAGCTGCTCCTGAGTATTTGTGTGTTACCCACGTGGAGGCAATATTCAAATAGAAAGGGTGAGTAATCAAAATTCATTATAAAAAGATATAAGGAAAAGATTAGTATTTATAAGCAACATCATAATATAATCAACACACATCATTCATCAACACTTCATACTCACTGATATATCATAATAGAACTTAGACATCTTTCATCATCAAAATCATCATATAATCATATAGTTCACAATCATCATCGCATCGTAACTTATTAACAAAATTCATAAAATGTCACATAGGATGTTAATGTAACAAATACTGACTCAATGCATGTGGTACCAAAATTTATGAACATCTGGTTCATCATCCTCCATGACCCCCACCATAGGATCGATTCCCTCTTGGAACTGGAGCACATAACAAACGCATTCAATCCGCACAATGGGATTGAGGCTCGTCACAAGTGAATCACTGTCCAAAAATGTTATGAATGTATGATGCACAACAACGTCATATAAAATTCGACCACAACTAGTCAATTACATCATCATTCACATTATCATCCTCACATAGCATGTATAAACATTAAGCATGCAAATAATTAAAACATCATCACTGATAACATCAATTACATCACAATAACAACATCATAGCAAATTCACAATGTCATCAAACTCGTCATTAAAATAGTACATATTGATATATAAAACATATAATGGTTAAATCTAATAAACACATAGGTATTGGATGAAGGTGCGAGAAACACAAGAAAGAGGGGGTTTGAATTGGGTTCATCAAATATAATTTTTTGCAACATTTATAAAAGATAACAAATGAATAAAAATATATGAACACAATTATTTTTATCCTGGTTCACTGTTAACTAAGTTACTCCAGTCCACCCCACAAGGTGATTTTCTTATACACAAGGACTTAATCCAATATAATCAACCAGTTTACAGACAACCACAATAAGTCTGATCAACCCTATTGGAACCCTCAATAAGTCTGCTTATCCTTATTGCAAACCATTATGACTACAACGAGAGTCTTCTTGAGAATCCAAACTAAACAGGGTCTCTCAAGGAACCTATCAACAACAGTTGATTACAAATATGTGTATACAAATATATTTCTATACAAGCAGATTACACAATGTATAAGTACAACAACATAAAATTGTTGATAGAAAGATATGAACAACGACTCTTTGATTAATCATAAAACTATACAAAAGATTTCTCTACAAAAGTTTTGTGCAGTGGTTTAGTGTAGTTTTGTAGAACTGATTTGTTTATTTCAAATTCTTCCAAGTACTTCTTTTACAGATGAAAAGAAGAGATTGGTTGGAGGGTAGAATAGGAAACACAAATACAGTTGTATTGTTCCCAACAATCATGGTGAGACTGGTAGAAAATAGTACAAAAAGGTATGTCTTTGCACCACTCTAGAGAGTATAGGTCACATTGTACTTATGTATTTTTATAAACTCCATCACACGTAATCCCTTAGTCTTAATCTCATTTTTTATGTCATCATAGGCTCTTGATGTGTTTATTGGTGAAGCATGTTTTAAAAGGATCAGATCTATGTATCTTCAAAACCTAAGTCATTAGAACCTTACATGACTTGTTTAGAGAACTTTTGCCTTCTAAGTCTTCAGCACTTGGTCTTCAAAGAAATGTCTTCAAATCTTCATAACTCGTTCATCCGAACCTTGTCTTCAGCATCTTCGGAACTTGGAACAATAGAAGTAAAGCTTTATAAGGCCTCAAAAGCTTCCTTGAATAAGTCACAATCAGAAGCTCTTTTACTAACGTTCCTTAGAACCATTGCATTGGTGCATTCCTTAATCTTGACTGAACTTGTAACACACCAAAGGTATTATTCTAGAGTGTTGAGTTCATAACCTAATGATGTCACACGCTTTCTTACCAGAGTCATAACCTATAGAGCAAAAGCCACACACTACATAGAAATCATTAGAGTACATGATTGTTCTCAAAGATAACATGTAAGATTATCATTAAAACATAAGGCCAGATGTAGAACCAACTTTATTCTTAAACTGGAATCACTCATCAAACAACTCATATAATTATTTCATAATATAGTTCTATGTATTAGCTCCCTAACACTTCGAACGACGTGACAAATGGAGTCTGAAAATTCAAGTTACGACACTTTGAAGTTACTACCAGGTCTGCTCGCCTGATGCTCGCCCGATGACACTGGGAGCGCTCTGCTCGTGTCCCTCTCGTCTGGTACTCGCCCGACGAATGGTGTGATTGGGACCATTGTTGCCTCGCTCACCCGACGACATTCCCCTCCCATACATTTTCTAGAAACTCACCTTTTTCACCATGTTGCTCGCCACTTGGCTCGCCCGGTGAAGCTTGGGCGAATAGCTCACCCCTTGCTTGCCACTGGCTTTCCCGGTGACGCGTGAGATTCGAAAACTTCTCTATTGCGATTTCTGCATTGTCCAGTCTCATTCCAATTCCGAATACAATACCAGACTCAATATAAATATTAATCATCATATTTTGACAATTCAACAAGAATACATCATCATACACCAATTTTATTTGAATCATGGTATATCAGTGTCATCATCACACAATTTCATCATAATATTCCTCATGTTTTTCATCAAAATCATCTTACAAATAAGACCAACATCTATCATAAGCCCCTATCAATCATAATAAATCGAGATTGCACCCCTTACCTCGAATTCCTTGCGACTTGACCTCTTTGAATTCTAAGGAATGGATCTCTTCTTCTTCTTCTTCTCTATATGCCCTAGATCTTCTTCACATTCTCCCAAATTCCATGTTCGTATATAATGATCTTTATTCCTCATCTTTTCTCTTTTTACCCCTTGTACCCCTTTCTATGGTTATTCTCCTATGCCTCCACTTATCTCACACATTACCATCATGACCTTATTCTCCTTTTTCACCTTTATATATTATTTAATTATTATTTAAATCTAAATAATATAAAATAATTATTTAAATCTACATTATTCTAATTATCCCTTTAGTCCACCACTTTCCCACAACATACCACACACATCACACATATAATCACTAATAATTCACAAATAATCAATTAAATAATTAATTCTAAATTCTGGAGTGTTTCAACTCTCCCCCACTTAAAGAACTTTCGTCCTTGAAAATTACTTGAGGAAAAGAGAGTTAATACGACTCTCTCATCTGATCCTCATGCTCCCATGTAAAAATTCCACCAGCTCGTCCACCCCATAATACCTTTACCAAGTCAATCTCTTTACCCCTCAATTGTTTCACTTCCCGATATTCTATCCGCATGGGCGATGCTACCTCTATCGGGTTATCTCTCACCTGTACATCATCCATTTGGATCACATGTGAAGGATCTAGAATGTATTTCCTCAACTGAGATGCATGAAACATGTTATGAAGATTTGCAAGCGACGACGACCAGTTAATCTGATAGGCCACTTCACCTATCTTTTTGAATTGGATATGGACTAATAAAATACGGCGTAAGCTTTTGCGACTTTAGAGCTTTACCAATACCATTTACTAGAATAACCCTCAAGAACACGTGATCTCCCTTTTGGAACTCAAGTACCTTCCTTCTCTTATCGTGATAACTCTTCTGACGAATATGTGAAGATTTCTTTCTTGGATCATTTTTATCTTCTCAGTTGTCTCCTGAACAATCTCAGGTCCGAGCACAATACTTTCACCTAACTCATACCAACACAATGGAATCCTACTGATGGGAAAATAGTAAGTGTACTATTTTGCCTCTTGAAATAACAGGGAGATTCCTCAAATGTCGATCTCAAGGATTGCATGCAATTATCGAGTTTAATTCATGTTCAATTAAATAAAAACTTAATTGGGGTTTTGGTTTAGGAATTGTCACTTAGCAGAAATAAGAAATAAACAGATTATAAATTAGGGCTTTTTCAAATATATGAGAAGCATGCTAGGGTATGGTGTATAATTTTCCTTGTAACAACCTTGAATCCTTATCTCTTCAACAAGTTCATATCCTTCAATTACCATCCCTTTAGATTATCTTCCCCTAAGTCCTTAGTGGGAAAACCTTTAACAATCCATCCTAAATCCTAAGTCCTTAGAGATATCTAATGGAGTCAAGCCTTTATTTTATTATAGGGTATTCCTAGTCCTAGGTGATATCTACTATAGCCTAATTGTGCAAAAACCTTAACAACAGTGGTCCATCTAGTTTGTTAACTGTAGATCAATCCTAATTGGTTTGATCGGGAAAGCATGAAAACATTACACGATTAAATTGAATAAGAAAACAACTTTATTAAAGAACTCGGGAATTCATAATCATTACAGATTCAAATCAAGGAATCCCCCTAGCATTGGGCGGTTTAGCTACTCATATTGTTCAAAATAATCACAAGACAAAATATAGACATTACAAGAATTGGGATGAACTTTGATCTTCAATTGCTTCCGCGCATGAAAATCTCCCGCTCTCCGAAAACCTTGACTTCTCCGGTCTTCAGCCGTGTGTCAACTATTCTTCACTTCCAAACAATCCCTTTATTCCTTGTGAAAACTCATTTAAATAGTCAACATTCATCTAGGTCGACTTGAAGTACCCAAAATGCCATCACAGCTTAACATATGGAAAAATTATGAAAAAATTAGGAAATCGGCATCACAGGCCAACATGGCCCATGTCAGGCAACACGACCGCCCGTGTTGGCCCCCAAACTCCCAAATCTTCTATTAAGGTCCCAGGGGCTATAACATGACCCGTGTCATGTGACATGGCCGCCCGTGTTGCACCCCTGACTTCCATCTTTCTTCATTCGCCCATCCTAACACGGCTACCCTGATTTGTCCTGTTTTATTCTTCTGAACCTGAAAACACTAAAACACAAAACCAAAGCATAATACGTAATAAAATTAAATAAAACCTCGATAAGTAAAAAAACGATAACTGAAATAACTTCTAAATATTTGTGTACAAACCAGTGATCACCTACACCTCCTAGCGTACAACACTTCATATGGTGTCATCCCAATACTAGAATGAAAACTATTATTATAAGTAAACTCAATCAACGACAAGTGGCTATCCCAAGCACCTCCTTGTTCCAGCACACAAGCCCTCAATAAATCTTCTAACAATTGGATAGTCTTCTTTGTCTGACTGTCTGTCTGCGGATGATATGCAGAACTCAATTTCAACTTAGTACTAAAGGCATTCTGCAATCCTTCCCAGAACTTTGACGTAAACCTCGGATCTCTATCCAACACAATACTCGAAGGTATTCCATGCAATCTCAAAATCTCCTTAATATACATCTCAACTAACTTCTACATTGGATGATTGATCTTCATGGATAAGAAATGATCATATTTAGTCAATCTATCAACTATCACCCAAATCGAATAGTTACCCTTAGGACTCTTCGGTAAGCCTAACACAAAATCAATGGAAATGCTGTCCTATTCCCACTCTGGAATATTCAACAACTGCATTAGACCCAAAAGCTTCTGATGCTCAATCTTCGACTTCTGAAAAGGGATAAATGTGTTTTGTGTCATGTTATTGTCATGTTTTACTTGTTTTTCTTCCCTTTTCCATATTTTATGCTTTGGTATTTTGTTTCTGTCACTTTCAGGCCCTCATAATCATACAGGAAGGAAAATGAATCAAATCGGGTGAAAAACAAAGAAAAGCGCAAAAATTGGAACTCTCCAGTACTAAGACTAGAGGTAGGTTAGGGGTGTCGGTAACGAGCTCCAACCTAAAGCCCCTTTGCGCGCATGCCCCAGTACAAATATATATGGCCTATTACGGCCCCCCGTAATGTGTGTTACAACCCGTATCAGGTAGTCGAAACTCCCATATTTTCTTTCCTTTTTCGGTTCGATTATGCTGTTTTGGGATATCTTGCATATTGAGATCTGATTTGATTTCACTTAATTGCCAAGATCTTTTTGTTTAGGGCTATTTTTCTATTAAGCAAATAACTTTGTAAGGATTAGTGTTCAGCTTTTATTGTAGAATTCTCTCTGTATTTTTTATCAGGTTTTGCAAAAGTCTCCATTGGAGCTGTTGGATCAAGAATTCTCAATATAATTTAAATCGACCTTGTTTACTATTATCTCCGAATTGTTTATTTATTTTCTCACCATGAGTGAGTAGTTCCATAAGGATGAATGGTCATGAGACCTAACTCTTAATAATCCATGTATTTAATTTACCAGTTATGAGAATTCAAACGCGTTTATTTTATAAACCCATCTTTATAATTTATCTGATAACAGGTGTTGTACCCCAAAATTTGCCCTCTCATGTTTTCAAAAGTCTTCCCCCTGCATGGTTTACCAGAAACCCTTGCCTAAGGAAAAAGAAAATTTTTGAGTGGTGCTTTAAGTACCTTTCGATTGGCATTCTGAAAGACCCTTCGATTGGTATTCTGAAGGAGCCTTTCGATTGGCATGGATAATTCCCTTCGATTGGCATTATGGGCAAGCACTTCAATTGCAATTGTGTCAAGGCCTTCGATTGGAATTCTGAAAGACCTTTCGATTGGCATTCTGAAAGACCCTATTCTGAAGGAGCCTTTCAATTGGCATGGATAATTCCCTTCGATTGGCATTATGGACAAGCACTTCGATTGGCATTGTGTCAAGGCCTTCGATTGGAATTCAGAAAGACCTTTTCGTTTGGCACCCTGGGCCAAGCCTTTCAATTGGCATGCTAAGGGATCCTTCGATTTAGCATTGTGTCAAGGCAGCTTCGACAAGCATGTTAACCATGTCCTTCGATTAGCATGAACAAGATCTTTCGATTGGCGTAGCAAAGGACTCTTCGATTGATAAATACCCTTCGATTGATATTTGGATAAGGGCCATTTAAAGAACTCCTTCCAGGCCATTTGGAAGAGGCCATCAAGAGGGCACTCAAAAAAATATGTCCAGGTACACTGAACATGAGAAAATGGCATGTGTCCCTTGCAAATATAGAAATAATTAAATGCTGATTGTGGATTCAATTCCTGAGTTAAAGGCCAGATTCTTGCCTTTTCTGTTCCTAACTCCACAAGAGCTGATTCGACCAGAGTGATTCTTTTCAAATCAAGCAGTCGAAGCAGAAGAAATCCATTCGAAGGAGGCAACTCAAGACCAATCGAAGAGCATGGCCTGAAGGCATTCGAAAATCAAAAGTGTCTAGGTTCATTCAAGAGACATGAATATTTCAAAAAAGGAAATCTTTTAATATGTCTGATTCTTGTCTCATGGCTTTAAAGGCCTGATTAAATGGTTGTCCCTTGCCATTTTCATGCACCCTCACACTCCTATAAATACGAGGCCAGTGACACATTACAAAGGAGGAACAAAAAGAAAAAAAAAGAAAAAAAAGGAGGATTTGGAGATACGCTGCCCACAAACCCACCAAAGGTTATCAACATTTTCATAAGTAATCAGGCCAAAGCAACCCTTCAACAAAAGTATCCACGCCCAGAAATCCCAGATCGAAGGTGTTGTACCCCAAAATTTGCCCTCCCATATTCTTCAAGATTTGCAAAGAGCATGCTTCAAAATCTCCCAAAGGTTGCACAGTTCAATGGCCTCCTAACAGTCAAAATTAGGGTTTTGGTTCTGGCAAAGAAATTGAGGTTTCCAAGGGCCCAAACAAGTCCCACATGCCTATAAACATTGTCAAGCATCCATATGCTAAGTTTCAAGGCTCACAGCACAAAATTGCACAGTCAAAAACCCTAATTGCATCACAGTCAACTGTAGGGGCAAAATGGTCATTTGACAGTCAAAAGTCAAAATTTTTGGTCAACATCTTATTTTGAAGCCACAAACATCATTTGATCAATTCTTGATCATGATTCTCAAGGCATGGCTCAAAAAGTCTCAAGATGCAAAAGTTTCTATTTTTGGACAGTTGAAAAAGTCAACTGCAAATTGACCAGGGCATAACTTCCACATGGTTTATCAGAAAAATTCCATCCAAAGCTCATTTTGAAGAGAATGACATTTCCTACAACTGATCTACACACTTCAAGTCCAAGAAATGCTCTCATAAAAAGTTATCAATCTCAACATTATAGGTCATTTTCAAAAGTCAACAAAAAGGCACTTTAAGTCAAAGACCATAACTTGAGATTGGTAAATCCAAATGACATGGGACCAAATACATTGGTTAGAGGACTTCAAGACCTTTCCAAAATGTCCAAGAACATGATCAAAGCTTAAAAATTGAGCAAGATATGCCTTGTGGAAGTTGGGAAATGTTTGGGAATTTTGAAAAGTCAACCTTGCTTCAAATGCCTCAAAATTGCTAATGGGCCTCAAATTTTTCCATGAATCATTATCCAAAGCATATGCACGACCCATTAAGCCCAAAGGGATTTACTTTCTTATTTTTAATTAATTAATTGAATTTTTATTCTTATGTATTCATTTAATTAGTTTTAAATATAAGAAAAATATCAAATCATTGGTTTTAAATCTTTTTGTGCAGTAAATAGGTCTATCACATGCTCAATATTTCGTGTGCCAATCAACAAGGGCAAAATCTTCCAAACTTGGCATAATTGACATGAAAAAGATTGAAAAAAATTACATGGAAAATCAAGGATCCAAATCATCAATGCAAAGGTTGTTGGGCTTGGATGGTTAACCTAATTCATTCCACATATATGTACAAACCTAAACCTAATCACAAGAACACAGAGGCTGTGCCCAAGATCAAGAACAACATTGGAAATTTTTGCCAAAAAAGCTTGAAACTGTTTTCACATCAAAAGCACTTTTCCAAGCCAAAGAACCATTCCATTACATTCCTGACACATCCAGGAAGGGATTGCAATCAAGAATCAAACGCCAGGCCTCAAGAATTGGTAGAACCATGTTGCACTTTTCATAAAAATTTTCATGATCGTATTCTACTTTCCATGCATTATACATGTATTTTGATTATTGATTAACACTAACCATGATGTTCTGAAGCCATTGGTGCTATTTAATTGAATTAATAATGCTTGAACCAAGATTTGCCATGGACGCGTTCTAGGATTTCAAAGCTCTAATTTTGGGGTTTCTTTCACATGGAACAATTGGCCATTCAAACCTACATCAGTGAAACCAGGATGTCCAGACGAATAGGAATCACCCATCGCGCCCTTTTTCTTTTTGCTCATAAGCTAATCGCTATTATTCACTGTGCTATTTAGTGGGGGTTTAAAACCCCCACTATCTGTTTGTATTTTCAGACAAAAACGAAGAGGCCATGAGGAAGACGCTGAGCTGTAGGCATGTGATTGGTATATTTGAAAGTTAGCGCGTTTTTTATTTGGTTTCAGTATAATGCTTGCTTTCACATATATTATTTCTATCTTATTATACTAACAAACACGCGTGCATAGCTCAGTTGGTGGACAGGGATAGTTGCAAGCATTGGGACCTGGGTTCAATTCCCAGGTCCCCCACTTATTCAATATATTTTGTTTTAACATGCTCCTATGCAGCCTTCATTCCTAGGACCATCATGCGTCCTCACCATCTAAGCTTGCCACGCGCCAAAGAGATCCATCCAATGGCCAGATCACGCCCTCCACCATACACCCTCAGTCAACCATGGGTAAACGCGCTGGGAAAGTCAAGAAAGGCCTCATTCTGATTGGGCCAAATTGCTTGCATATACCTCCTAATTGGGTCAGAAAACCCCCCATGTTTGCACTTTCTTTCTCTCTTTTTTTCTTTTCTTTTATTTATTTTAATTATGTTAATTATTTATTTAATTCCATAAAACTAATTTTCATAATATAAAAATACAAAAAAACAGAAAATCATAAAACAAAAAATATGTTTTATTAATATTCATTTCTATTAATTTTGTAAATAAATTTAATAATCAATTTAGTTTTAACTTAGGGTTTTAATTTTAACTTACTTCTTAATAATTAAAAAACATAAAAATTAGGGTTTCTAGCATTTTTACTCTTTTTCTCAATAATTAAAATTTTCTTCTTATTATTATTAACTATTAATTATCTTGTAAATAAATATGACATTTAATTAATTAGGGTTAAATTAGGTCAAAACTTAAACATTTTCTAATAATTAAAAACAAACTAGAATTAGGTTTTTTTATTTAAATTTCTAATTTCAATTAATCTTCCTTTTTTTTCATAAATACAAAAACTCCAAAAATAACTTCTTTTTCTCATTAAATCATTAATTAACCTTTAATTTTAATTTAATTTCTTCAAAGGGTCCAACGCCCTCGCACTCGATTCTAATTTCTTTTCGCATTTATTTTTATTTTGTGGACATAATGTAATTGCCCCAAAGCCTTGTAATAGATAATTAGGACATTTACTTTCCGTACTTTTATTCAAATCGGGTCTTGGTTTAATTTGGCGATGTGGACCCGCGCCTTGTAATAGCGTAGGACTTTTACTTTCCGCTCTTTAAATTCCCGCACCCTTAACTGCTAGTAATCACATGAAAGAATGTATGCCCAAATAAAAATCAAAGCGTAGATCACCAAATGCATGACAAGACAAACATTATCTGAAAATGACACACAATTCACACACCACTCTTAGGGTACGCCTCACTGTTGCCTTGCCCCTCGAAACGTGGTCGTCGAGTAGAGGACGTTTTAGTAAGTCCTCATGTCCATGAACATGGCATGGGGGTAGCTTCTAAGGTGTCCTACTATTGCTCTGGTGACCACACTGTCCCTAATCCTCGAATTGACCCGAACACCTCCAACGGTGGTGCTACCTACCTCTCAATGGTGGGATGGCACTACCTCAAGGACATTTACACAGACTAATTCCTTAGGGTAGGTAGATGACTCGTAGATACTTGCTCTAATTCAAAATAAATCAAAAACTTCTTTTCACACCGACACTTTCAAAAGGCTTTCAAAACAATTTTTCAAACACTCTTGAGGACTGATACGAGAGGCGATCTGAAATCTTTAAACGAAACTTTTTTCAAACCCACTCACAATTGAAAAGCAAACACTTTTGAAAACACGAATGAGCAAGTATCTAAGAGCCCATGGATAACCATGGATAGAAAGGGTGCTAACACCTTCCCTTTCTATAAATCTACCTCCCGAACCGAGAGCTAATCTCATAAGGAATTTTTCTGTTCTTTTGTCCTTTCCTTGTTGGAGAAAATAAAAGACGGTGGCGACTCTTGCTTCCGCGACATTTCGCGAACCAGCGTTAAACAGTCAGTTCCAGATCCACCGATCACAGAACTGGCGACTCTGCTGGGGAAATCCATTAAAGTGAGGTGTACCTTAGGATAGTTCATAATTGTGTTTTCAATTATTTTGACTTGTTTGCTTTAAATTGTGGGTTGCATCGGAGTTACATAGATCCTAACCCGGATCTGGGGATCCCCGGTTTAGGTAGCATAAGCTGTGAGGGACCTGTCCGGCGTAGACCGACATGGGTGAAGCAGTGGCTACGTTGGTGTGGCGCCTTGGTCTGTACCGATATCCCTTGTGTTGCAACGAGGAGAATATGGGTCTTCTGAGGAGTCATTAAGCACCAGCAGACCTTAGAACCTTAAATGACACAACTTGGCCAATAGAACAGTAGCAGTATGCTACGCCCATTGAGGCTAAACTCTCGTGATGGTTCTGGCTGCAAGAAAAGATTGCGATGCTGGAGTTATGACCGATTGAGGGTAGTCAGTGATATTGGGATCCTCTAAGAACCCGGTTACTTTTGATAGGACAGGTATGAACCAACAAACTGAAAGAGGGTAATACCTAGACCTCATGCTGGCCTAAACTTTAAGGGCTTGTCTTGTGTGACTTGTGTGCCTTATCATGTTTGCCTTTGTAAATATTTGTGGTGTGCTTTATCATAACATCATGAGCATTGCATGCATCCTGCATAAGGACTGACCATTTCAAAGACAAGAGGGTTTCACCTTTGCTCTGTTTTGTAGGACATCATGATGCCTATGCGAAGGAATACTATCCGGTTCAACTTTGTTCACCCACCTGAGTTACTTGAAGAATTGGTTAGCAGAATTCCAAACACCACTTCCTTCATCCAAAGGCATGGTTCTCTTCTCAGTTTAGTCACTGCAAAGCGGGATCAACAGTTGATGAGTTTCCTGACCCAGTTCTATGATCCTCTGTACCAGTCCTTTACCTTTCAAGACTTCCAGCTGGTCCCTACCCTGGAAGAGTTCTCTGATTTGCTTGGTATCCCTATCTTGGATCAGACTCCCTTCACTGGTTGGGAAAAGACTCTTAGGCTTGAGGAGGTTGATGCAGCTCTTCCCTTGACCCATCAAGAAGTAATGGACAACTGGGTGACTAGAAGCGGAGTTAAGGGTTTCTTGGCCAAGTTTCTGATTGGTAAAGCTAACAGTTTCTGGAATGACTTGGACTTTAGGGCATATGAAGACATCTTGGCTCTCTTAATCTATGGGCTAGTCTTGTTTCCTAATCCTGACAACTTCATCAATGTCACTGCGATAAGGATCTTCATGTCTCAGAATCCTGTGCCCACTCTCTTGGGTGACATCCTGCAACAACTTTATGCTCGTACTGCCCGAAGACGAGGAAATTTGTGGTGTTGTATCCCTTTGTTGGTGAGGTGGTTTATTTCGCACCTCCCTAAGTTCGTACTGAAGAACCAAGAAGGAAGAGGTTGGGCTCATAGGTTAATTCCTCTCACTGATAAGGACATCATTTGGACTTTCAGAGGTTTGGATGATATAGCTGTTATTGATCGGTGCGGAGAATACCCTAATGTTCCTCTGATTGGTACCCAAGGAGGAATCTCTTATAATCCATGTCTAGCTCTCCGTCAGTTTGGAAGAGCCAGAAGAGCAGGACCTCATGAGATGCTGGTGCCTCACATCAGTTTTGAGTTTCAGGTGGATAGTGACGAGCTGCGTCGTAGGTTCATCAAGGCTTGGGACAGAGTTCATAAAGCTGACCCACAAGAGTTGGGGCCAAAGACTTCTCTACCTATGGAAGCCTTTTACAAATGGGTTCGCATCCGTGCTCAGAAGTTAGGTATGCCATACGAAGCTGTCAGACCCGTCATTCTTGAGTATCCTGACAAAGATGGGGCTCCTCCAACTGTCCTCCCTCCTCAGATACCTACTGATTATGATTCATTAAAGAGGTCTTGGTCGCAACTGCGAGAAGAACGGGATTCGTATCGGGAAAAGTTCAACGAGTAGGAATTGAAGATCCAGAAGCTGACAAAGCAGTTGGAGAACGAGCGAGCTCTGAATGACTACATCCGTACTGAGAAGAGGAGACCCTGGGATCAATGATGAGCTTTGGATGTTCTTTTACAGTTTTATTTCCCTTTTCAGTATTTCCATTTTTATGTAACGCCTAAGGGCAACCTGTTGAACAATTTAAAATTCAAAGTTGAATCTAATGAAGTGTGTTCCTTTTTGTTTACAAAGTTGATTCCCGATTGTCTTTGAAAACATAAATCATACGCATTCCATTCATCATGTGCATAACAGGTATTCTTCTTTTCAGGTTGCTTACTGTCCTTCGCTGTTTATTTCAGCATCATGAACCCAGAATCATCAACCGAGATGTCTATCAAGGCCCTTCAGGCGCAGAACGCACAATTTCAGGAGCTGATCATGGGTTTGGCTCAAGGCCAAGAAGAGCTGAAGGCTTTGCTCCTGAAGAAGGAGAAGAAGAAGAAGAGAATTGTTCTTTTCAACTCGGGCCGGAGGTTTGGTAATACTCTGCAGAATGAGGAAGCTGGTTCTTCTGTAGGCAAGGACAGTCCCCAGGGGGGAAAGGCTCCAAGTCCAGTAGTCTCTGACAACGAGACTGATTTTAATGAGGAACAATATCCTCCTACTGAAGACCGGTATAAGCAGCTGGAAGACCGTCTGAACGCCATGGAGATCCAACAAGTGCCTGGGCTGGATTTCGGAGACTTGGGCTTATCTACTGGTGTGATCATTCCTCACAAGTTTAAGGCACCATCTTTCACCAAGTATGACGGGGCGTCTTGCCCCAAGCTACACCTCAGATCTTATGTGCGGAAGATTCAACCCTACACAGTGGACAAGAACTTGTGGATGCACTTCTTCCAGGAGAGTCTTTCAGGGACTCATCTCGAATGGTTCTATCAGCTGGATGGAACCAAAGTTCGTAACTGGGAGGAGTTGGCTACTGCTTTTTACAAGCAGTATCAATATAATGCCGACCTTGCTCCTACACGTACCCAACTCCAGGGTATGTCGCTAGGATCAGGCGAAGGTTTTAAGGAGTATGCACAGAAGTGGAGGGACCTGGCTGACAGGGTGCATCCTCCGTTAACCGACCGTGAGCTGGTAGATATGTTCTTGGGGACCTTATCCGGGCCATTCTTCAATCATCTCATCGGTAATTCATCTGCAGGGTTCATTGACCTTATTCTGACTGGGGAGAGGATAGAGGCTGGAATGAAGTCCGGTAAAATTCAGAAGGGTGCATCTTCAAGTTCTGAGAAGAAACCTTTTAAGAAGGAGGCCAGTGCTGTGTATGGGCCTAGGAGGCAAGATAAACCAGAGCGCCGCCAATCTGTCAACGCGGTGGTGATTGCTAAACCTGTTGCTGCTCCTCGGCAAACTAATCAACAAAGGGCTGAAAGACCCAGAAGAGAGTTTACCCGGCTGAGTATGACCTTGTCGCAAATCTTGCCGCAGTTGCTATCCACCAATTTGGTGACTGTCAGGGAGGCCCCGAAGGTTGTGAATACTGCCTCTCCGAAGTATAATCCAAATGCCCGCTGTGCTTATCACTCCGATAGCCCAGGGCATTCTACTGATGATTGCTGGGCCCTGAGAAATAAGGTGCAAGACCTTATTGATGCGAAGGAGATACAATTTGAGGCGCCTGAGAGGCCAAATGTGGTGACTGCTCCTATGCCCCAGCATGGAGTGAATGCCATTGATGAAGACTTGTATGCTGTTTCTGTGAATGATGTAGCTACCCCTCTGATGACTGTTAAGAGGAACTTACTGCTAGCCGGTTTATTTCCGGGTTGCAGCAAGGGTTGCCTTTTGTGTGCTGTTACCCCTACTGGTTGTCCGTTGCTGAAGTTAGGCATCCAAGGCCTGATGGATAGCAAGGAGATTCTCTTCAAGAAGACCGCTGTTCCGTTTGTTCCTGTGGAAGAAGTATCTGTTGTTACCATTTTCAATAATCCAATCAAGGCTCCCCTGAGGAAGCCAGTTAAAATCATGATTGTCGCACCCATTGTTATTACTGTTCCGGGACCCCTCCCCTATGAATCTGATAAGGCTGTCCCATGGCACTATGGGGCAGATGTATATGTACATGGTATAAAGTAAGAATTCAACATTGGCACCAGCATCAGCAATATCACTGGTCCAGCCAAAGTAACTCGTAGTGGCAGGCTCTTCTCGCCTGACATTGCACCACCTGCTATTCGAAGACCTCTCATTATAACGCCTGCAAGTGCACCTGTTTCCACTTCTGATCAAGTTGCTTCCCCTGCTGCCGAGTCATCTAATACTCGGGGCAAAGGGATTAAAGATGAGCCTGCCCGGATGGAGGCACCAAAATCTGTGAATGTTGAAGCCTCCCAGCAAGAAATGGAGGAAATTCTTAAGATAATCAAGAAGAGCGACTTCAATGTCGTTGAACAGCTGGGGCACACCCCCTCCAAGATCTCTATGCTCTCCTTGCTGCTGTGCTCAGAGGCCCATGCTAAGGCCTTGATTTCATTTCTAAAGACAGCCCATGTGCCACAGGAGACATCTGCAGACCAGTTCACTGATTGCGTAGCCAATTTGACAGCTGACAATGGTTTGGGTTTCTCGGATGCTGACCTTACTGCTAAGGGAAAGAACCACAATGATGCCCTGCATGTCTCTATTGAATGCAGGGGCACTACTCTTGCGCACGTGTTGGTGGACACCGGTTCTTCCCTGAATGTGCTACCCAAAAAGGCCTTAGACCGATTGGATTGTGAGGGCCTGGAGCTGAAACCTAGCAACATCATTGTTCGAGCCTTTGACGGATCGAAGAGGATGGTTCATGGAGAGGTAGACATTCCTATTCGTGTGGGTTCTCAAGTATTCGACTCAACTTTCTATGTGATGGATATCCGTCCATCTTATTCCTGTTTACTGGGTCGACCTTGGATTCACAAAGCTGGGGCAGTAACCTCTATCCTACACCAGAAGCTCAAGTACCCTGTCAGAGGGAAGATCGTCACTGTGCAGGGGGAGGAAGAATATATGGTGAGCCACTTGAATTCCTTCCGGTATATTGAGATGGACGGAGAGTTTATTGAAACCCCCTTTCAGCATTTTGAAGAGGTACCTCCAACATTGGCAGCAGCAGAAACAGTGGTTGAAGAGGACTTTCCCTTGAAGATGGCTTCCTTAAAGGACGCTCGGGCTGTAATCGAGAAAGGTGAATGTGCTAACTGGGGCAGGCTCCCTGATTTTACACCAAAAACTGACAAGTTTGGACTGGGTTTTACTGCAGAGGCTCAGAGGGCTGTGCGCAAGGCAAGGACTAGAAGACCTCATGTGCTCATCACCAATCCAGGGGTGAATGCTATTGGGGATGAAGACGAAGTGGAAGAGTCAGAGTTCGATAGCTGGATCTACCCGACGACTGACGGTGGATTGAACAATTGGACCGCCAAAGATCATACTCCTGTTACTTTTGTTACGCAGTAATAAACTCCTTTGTTTTTGTTATTTGTAATAAACAATGAATTGAAACTCTTGGCCCGGTGTCTTACCCGGGGCACCGTGGCTTCATTTGTGAGGGCATATTAATTGTCATTTCATATATCATGAATAAAGACCTTGGACGTTTTCTCGCACTTCAAATCTTATGCTCCTTTTCTTTCTTTCTTTTCTTTATATATTGCAAAACAGCTGTATTTACACACACTCACTCATACAGGTTTCAATCCACTCTGGATCTCACTGGTAACGACTCTGCTACTGCTAGTTATGACTTCGAAAATCCGATCAACTTAGCCGAAGACGAAGGTGAAGATGATTGCGAAGTTCCTGGCGAGCTTGCAAGACTGTTACTCCAGGAAGAGAGGGAAATTCAACCACATGAAGAGCCAGTGGAAACAATAACTTTGGGTACTGAGGCAGACAGAAAGGAAGTTAAGATCGGTGCCAATCTGGAGCTTAGCGTGAAACAACGATTGACTCAGATGTTACATGATTATGTAGAGATCTTCGCCTGGTCCTATGAAGACATGCCTGGGTTGGATACCGACATTGTGGTCCATCATTTGCCTACCAAGGAAGACTGCCCTCCGGTTAAGCAAAAGGTCCGCCGTATGCGTCCAGAGATGTCTGAGAAGATCAAAGCTGAGGTTATGAAGCAGTTTGATGTCGGGTTTCTTGCAGTGACTTCTTACCCTCAGTGGGTTGCTAATGTGGTGCTGGTACCAAAGAAGGATGGTAAGGTCAGAATGTGTGTTGACTACAGGGATCTGAACAGGGCCAGCCCCAAAGATGACTTCCCCCTACCTCACATTGACGTCCTGGTTGACAATACTGCTCAGCACAAGGTGTTCTCTTTCATGGATGGTTTTTCAGGGTATAATCAGATCAAGATGGCTCCTGAAGACATGGAAAAGACTACCTTTGTCACTCAGTGGGGCACCTTCTGCTACAAGGTCATGCCATTCGGGTTGAAAAACGCTGGGGCAACCTACCAACGTGCCATGGTTGCTTTATTTCATGACATGATCCATCATGAGATAGAAGTGTATGTCGACGACATGATTGCAAGGTCCCAAATTGAGGAGGAACACCTTGATCATCTGCAGAAATTGTTTGACCGTCTGAAATTGTACAAGCAGAGGTTGAACCCGAACAAGTGCACCTTCGGGGTTAGATCTGGAAAGTTGTTAGGCTTCGTTGTAAGTGATAAGGGTATTCAAGTGGACCCTGCCAAGGTTAAAGCCATTCAAGAGATGCCAGTTCCTAAGACAGAGAAAGAGGTCAGAGGTTTTTTAGGACGCCTGAATTACATTGCTCGATTCATCTCGCACCTAACTGCTACCTGTGATCCAATCTTCAAGCTGCTGAAGAAAGATCAGGTAGTACGTTGGAATGATGAATGTCAGGCCGCTTTTGATAGAATCAAAGAGTATCTCCAAGAACCACCCATTCTTATGCCACCAGTTGAAGGGAGACCTCTGATACTATACCTGACAGTACTTGACAACTCAATGGGGTGTGTGCTGGGGCAGCATGACGAGTCTGGCCGAAAAGAGCATGCCATTTATTACCTTAGCAAAAAGTTTACCAACTGTGAGACCCGATACTCACTGCTCGAGAAAACTTGCTACGCTTTGGTATGGGCTGCTCGCCGGCTGAGACAGTATATGCTAACTCACACTACCTTGTTGATCTCAAAGATGGATCCTATAAAGTACATATTTGAAAAGCCTGCTCTGTCTGGGAGAATAGCAAGATGGCAAATGATCTTGACAGAATACGACATCCAGTATACGACCCAGAAAGCTATCAAGGGAAGTGTATTGGCAGACCACTTGGCACATCAGGCAGTAGACGACTATCAGTCAATGAACTTTGAGTTTCCAGACGAGAGCATCATGATAGTGACTGATTGTGAGGTACCTGGACCGGATGAAGGACCTGAGGAAGGATCCCGATGGTCTATGCACTTTGACGGAGCCTCCAATGCTTTGGGTAACGGTATCGGCGCTGTGATCATTTCACCTTAAGGCACTCATACTCCACTCACTGCCCGACTATGTTTCAACTGCACCAACAACATGGCGGAGTATGAGGCATGCATCATGGGTCTCCAAGCTGCGATTGACTTAAGGATCAAGTTTCTGAGTGTCTTCGGAGATTCCTCTCTCGTGATCAATCAGATCAAAGGGGAGTGGGATACGAAACATCCGAATCTTATTCCTTACAGAGAATGTGTGTTGACATTGATTCCCCACTTCATAGAGATAACTTTTGAACATTTCCCAAGAGAGGAGAATCAGCTGGCGGACACGTTAGCTACGATGTCTTCCATGTTCAAGGTCAAATGGGACAATGAGGCTCCCCGGGTCATCATCTGGAAACTGGACGAACCGGCATACTGTTGTGATCTTGAGACTGAGTTGGTGACTGAGAAACCTTGGTACCATGAGGTGAAGAGATATTTGGAAGCTCGGGAATACCCTGAAGGTGCATATGTCAATGATAAGAAGTTTCTGAGAAGGTTCGCAGCGAAGTTCTTCCTTAGCAATGACATCCTGTATAAGTGAAACCATGATTCGACCTTACTGCGTTGTGTGGATAAGACTGAAGCAGAAAGGATCATGGAAGAGCTACATGAAGGGACCTTCGGAACACATTCCAGTGGACACACTATGGCGAAGAAAATCCTTCGGGCAGGGTATTTCTGGTCCACAATGGAAGCTGACTGCTACCAACACTCTCGGACATGTCACAAATGCCAGATTTATGCGGACAAGGTGCACATTCCGCCGGTCCCTCTGAATGTTCTGACTGCACCTTGGCCTTTTGCAATGTGGGGCATAGATATGATCGGCGAGATTAAACCTACAGCATCCAACGGGCATCGCTTCATCCTGGTAGCAATTGATTACTTCACGAAGTGGGTTGAAGCAGCTTCCTACGCTACATTAACCAAGAACGTCGTGGTACGGTTCATTCGGCACAATCTGATCTGTCGATACGGCGTCCCAGAAAGGATCATTACAGACAACGGTACCAATCTCAATAACAAGATGATCACTGAGCTCTGCGAGAAGTTTAAGATACAGCACCACAACTCTTCTCCTTACCGACCGAAGATGAATGGGGCTGTAGAAGCAGCGAATAAGAATATCAAGAAAATTGTGCAGAAGATGACAGTGACCTATAAAGATTGGCACGAGATGTTACCGTTTGCTCTACATGGGTACCGTACCTCAGCAAGGACGTCAACCGGGGCAACTCCTTTCTCCTTGGTCTACGGTATGGAGGCAGTCTTACCGATCAAAGTGCAGATACCCTCTCTCCAGATAATGAAGGATGCAGATCTGAGCGAAGATGATTGGATCCAGACACGACTTGATCAATTAAACCTGATTGACGAAAAGAGACTTGCTGCTATTTGTCATGGTCAGACGTATCAAAAACGGATGATCAGGGCGTTTAACAAAAAGGTCAGACCACAAGAATATCAAGTTGGGGATCTGGTAATCAAGCGCATCATCCTTCCTCAGAGTGATCCAAGGGGCAAATGGACCCCCACGTACGAAGGGCCATTTGTGGTTAAACATGTGTTCTCAGGAGGAGCCATGATTCTAACCAACATGGATGGTGACGACCTTCCTCACCCCGCTAATGCAGACATAGTAAAAAGATACTACGCATGAAAAAAAAGACCCGCTAGGTTGACATACCTAGGCAAAAATTAGGGCTTCCCGGCGAACCAAAAGGGTTCGGGCAAAATGAAGGGATCAAATGAAAAAAGTTGTACACCCGGCAAGTCGAAAACCTGAAAAGGCGGCTTGGGCAAAAATGGGTATCCCGGTGGACTGAAAACCCGAAAGGGCGGTCCAAGCAAAAGTTAGGGATTGAAGCGTAATACTATGTCTCATTGGATCACCTTGCATCCAGAATCCGGTATCAACATCAAGTTCAGACGGCATCGATCAATCAGCTTCATCTTCAGCTAGGTCATCAAGTGATGAGACGCTCGAAGATATAAAGGCGATAGCAGAGTTGGAACCCAGTGGGATTATTATTTTCACACAGCTGTTTTATTTTTCTTTGTACAAATTTGTATAAACTCTTATTCGGCGGCGTTCTCTTACTAGGACGTCAGCCTCTTGTACATAAACGCCTATTTTCAGGCAAATTCAAAAATCAATATAAAGATACTTTTCAGTTAAAATTGCCAATTGTTTTTCCTTTTTCTGTTTTGTTTTGCAAAGAACGTCCAAGGTTCAATTTGTGATATATGCATTTGACACTAATTGCTAACTCATAAATATTTGCATATGAAACAAAGGATTAATTACAGGTAACATTAGAAACATGGGCAATAATGAGTTGTCTAAGCGATCTAATTGCTCTGTCCACCAAGGTACCAAGGTAAGTTCGGCTGAAGAACATAACCAGTATATCTTAATTCCCCAGAGAGTGAGCCAGCAAGTCAATACACTCTCCCCAAGCAAAGTCATACAATCAGCCTTAAGGAAGTTGGGTATCCTCCAGCAGATCTCAACATTCCCCAACGCAATATACGAACATTCCTAACAAGCATCCCCGGCAGTCTTGATCTAAGATTGTTCCCCGGCGGTATACCAGACATTCAGCGGAGCCACTTCCCCAATGTATCTCAAAAATTTCCCCAGGAGAGTCCAATCAAGATTTCCCCAGGAAAGTTTGAATCCATCTCCCCAGCAGGAAGCTCATCCCCAGTAGATTCTGGAAGCTTTCCCCCTACAGAGCACGAACGCGTCCCCCGCCTTTATTCAAAGGTTATTTCCCTACCAGGATATAACTGGGTTATCCTCAGCCAAAAGCCACGGAAAGATCATCCTCGGCAAAGTCTTCTTACTCCCCAGCGAAGTCTATTAAAACTTCCAACATAACAACGGTATCCCCAGCGGAGTTACCATCAATATTCCAGCAAAGTACTTCTCTCCCCACAGAGTACTGTTCCCCAACAAGATCGCTAGAGTAGTTATTCCCCGCAGAGTAATCTCTTCATCAAGTTTCGTCCCCAACGGAGTCATCTTCTCCTACCGGTTCATTCTTGCAATCACTCCCCAGTGGAAACAAAAGCTCTACATCAGCCCAGGATGAGACTTCCCGGCACCCGTCAAGGATTTACTTTCCTAGATGAAAACATACATTCACAAACATCACATTTCCATACATTATAGCATGCATATACGCATCATGAACATACAATCTCATTTATGTTGAGAACATCATTGCTTGATCCATATCATGCATTGCATATGACTGACCTTTACCTTTCAGGAAAGACCCAGTTAAGTTCTCAACTATATCCAAGACCTCCTCTGGTTCAGTTAAATCGATTCCTAAAGATTTTTCTGATTCTTATCCAGTTGAAGTTATTCCAAGACTTTAGTCTGGTTCAGTTAAATCGATACTAAGATTTTCCTGATTCTTATCCAGTCAAAGTTATCCCAAGACCTTGCCTGGTTCAGTTAAATCGACTCCTAAAGATTTTTCTGATGCCGATCCAGTCAAAGGCCTTCTCTGGTTCAGTCAGATCGACCCTAAGATCTCCCTGATTCTTATTCCAGTTGAAGATTCCAAGACCTTGCCTGGTTCAGTTAAATCGACTCCTAAAGATTTTTCTGATGCCGATCCAGTCAAAGGCCTTCTCTGGTTCAGTCAGATCGACCCTAAGATCTCCCTGATTCTTATTCCAGTTGAAGATTCCAAGACCTTGTCTGGTTCAGTTAAATCGACTCCTAAAGATTTTTCTGATGCCGATCCAGCCAAAGGCCTTCTCTAGTTCAGTCAGATCGACCCTAAGATCTCCCTGATTCTTATTCCAAGTGAAGATTCCAAGACCTTGCCTGGTTCAGTTAAATTGACTCCTAAAAGATTTTTCTGATGTCGATCCAGTCAAAGGCCTTCTCTGTTCTAGTTAAATTGATTCCTAAAGATTTTCCTAATGAAGACTCAGTAGAAGACATCCAAGATTCTCTCATCGTTACTGTTGAGGTAGTAATCGCCCCAGGTTCTCTCATCGTTACTGTTGAGGTAGTAATCGCACCAGGTTCTCTCATCGTTACTGTTGAGGTAGTAATCGCCCCAGGTTCTCTCATCGTTACTGTTGAGGTAGTAATCGCCCCAGGTTCTCTCATTGTTACTGTTGAGGTAGTAATCGCCCCAGGTTCTCTCATCGTTACTGTTGAGGTAGTAATCGCCCCAGGTTCTCTCATCGTTACTGTTGAGATAGTAATCATCCAAGGTTCTCTCATCGTCCCGTTGAGGTAGTAACCATCCCTGATTCATTCATCACCTTTTGAAGCTCCAGACTCGATTCCTGTATCTCGCCAGGGCACGTCTGAAGAGGTTGAAGATTCGATTCCTGTAACCAACCAGGGTGCGTCTATATAAAGAGTTTGAAGACCAGCTCCTGTAACAGGTCAGGTAATCATCTTTCTTTTTCAGGTACGCAAGTTCTCGCTAAGGAATCTCTTACGCGATCGACACCCAGATGGCATCTATAAGCCCATCTTCCTATCCATCAATCTCCAAATGGCATCTGTAAGCCCATTCCCACCATCACACTACTATGTGAGCGCAAATTTCTGGGCACTCTAGTGTTCAATCATCTTCCACCTTCGGATTACGAAAGGCACGCCAGCCAATCTACATCCTCACGTTTAAGATGATTGAACAAGGGCAACTGTTGTACCCCAAAATTTGCCCTCCCATATTCTTCAAGATTTGCAAAGAGCATGCTTCAAAATCTCCCAAAGGTTGCACAGTTCAATGGTCTCCTAAAAGTCAAAATTAGGGTTTTGGTTCTGGCAAAGAAATTGAGGTTTCCAAGGGCCCAAACAAGTCCCACATGCCTATAAACATTGTCAAGCATCCATATGCTAAGTTTCAATGCTCACAGCACAAAATTGCACAGTCAAAAACCCTAATTGCATCACAGTCAACTATAAGGGCAAAATGGTCATTTGACAGTCAAAAGTCAAAAATTTTGGTCAACATCTTATTTTGAAGCCACAAACATCATTTGATCAATTCTTGATCATGATTCTCAAGGCATGGCTCAAAAAGTCTCAAGATGCAAAAGTTTCTATTTTTGGACAGTTGAAAAAGTCAACTGCAAATTGACCAGGGCATAACTTCCACATGGTTTATCAGAAAAATTCCATCCAAAGCTCATTTTGAAGATAATTACATTTCCTACAACTCATCTTCACACTTCAAGTCCAAGAAATGCTCTCACAAAAAGTTATCAATCTCAACATTATAGGTCATTTTCAAAAGTCAACAAAAAGGCACTTTAAGTCAAAGACCATAACTTGATATTGGTAAATAAAAATGACATGGGACCAAAGACATTGGTTAGAGGACTTCAAGACCTTTCCAAAATGTCCAAGAACCTGATCAAAGCTTAAAAATTGAGCAAGATATGCCTTGTGGAATTTGGGAAATTTTTGGGAATTTTGAAAAGTCAACCTTGCTTCAAATGCCTCAAAATTGCTAATGGGCCTCAATTTTTTCCATGAATCATTATCCAAAGCATATGCACGACCCATTAAGCCCAGAGGGATTTACTTTCTTATTTTTAATTAATTAATTGAATTTTTATTCTTATTTATTCATTTAATTAGTTTTAAATATAAGAAAAATATCAAATAATTGGTTTTAAATCTTTTTGTGCAGTAAATAGGTCTATCACATGCTCAATATTTCGTGTGCCAATCAACAAGGGCAAAATCTTCCAAACTTGGGATAATTGACATGAAAAAGATTACATGGAAAATCAAGGATCCAAATCATCAATGCAAAGGTTGTTGGGCTTGGATGGTTAACCTAATTCATTCCACATATATGTACAAACCTAAACCTAATCACAAGAACACAGAGGCTGCGCCCAAGATCAAGAACAACATTGGAAATTTTTGCCAAAAAAGCTTGAAACTGTTTTCACATCAAAAGCACTTTTCCAAGCCAAAGAACCATTCCATTACATTCTTGACACATCCAGGAAGGGATTGCAATCAAGAATCAAACGCCAGGCCTCAAGAATTGGTAGAACCATGTTGCACTTTTCACAAAAATTTTCATGATCGTATTCTACTTTCCATGCATTATACATGTATTTTGATTATTGATTAACACTAACCATGATGTTCTGAAGCCATTGGTGCTATTTAATTGAATTAATAATGCTTGAACCAAGATTTGCCATGGACGCGTTCTAGGGTTTCAAAGCTCTAATTTTGGGGTTTCTTTCACATGGAACAATTGGCCATTCAAACCTACATCATTGAAACCAGGATGTCCAGACGAATAGGAATCACCCATCGCGCCCTTTTTCTTTTTGCTCATAAGCTAATCGCTATTATTCACTGTGCTATTTAGTGGGGGTTTAAAACCCCCGCTATCTGTTTGTATTTTCAGACAAAAACGAAGAGGCCATGAGGAAGACGCTGAGCTGTAGGCATGTGATTGGTATATTTGAAAGTTAGCGCGTTTTTTTATTTGGTTTCAGTATAATGCTTGCTTTCACATATATTATTTCTATCTTATTATACTAACAAACACGCGTGCATAGCTCAGTTGGTGGACAGGGATAGTTGCAAGCATTGGGACCTGGGTTCGATTCCCAGGTCCCCCACTTATTCAATATATTTTGTTTTAACGTGCTCCTATGCAGCCTTCATTCCCAGGACCATCATGCGTCCTCACCATCTAAGCTTGCCACGCGCCAAAGAGATCCATCCAATGGCCAGATCACGCCCTCCACCATACACCCTCAGTCAATCATGGGCAAACGCGCTGGGAAAGTCAAGAAAGGCCTCATTCTGATTGGGCCAAATTGCTTGCATATACCTCCTAATTGGGTCAGAAAACCCCCCATGTCTGCACTTTCTTTCTCTCTTTTTTTCTTTTCTTTGATTGGGCCAAATTGTTTATTTAACTTAGGGTTTTAATTTTAATTTACTTCTTAATAATTAAAAAACATAAAAATTAGGGTTTCTAGCATTTTTACTCTTTTTCTCAATAATTAAAATTTTCTTCTTATTATTATTAACTATTAATTATCTTGTAAATAAATATGACATTTAATTAATTAGGGTTAAATTAGGTCAAAACTTAAACATTTTCTAATAATTAAAAACAAACTAGAATTAGGTTTTTTTATTTAAATTTCTAATTTCAATTAATCTTCCTTTTTTTCATAAATACAAAAACTCCAAAAATAACTTCTTTTTCTCATTAAATCATTAATTAACCTTTAATTTTAATTTAATTTCTTCAAAGGGTCCAACGCCCTCGCACTCGATTCTAATTTCTTTTCGCATTTATTTTTATTTTGTGGACAGAATGTAATTGCCCCAAAGCCTTGTAATAGATAATTAGGACATTTACTTTCCGTACTTTTATTCAAATCGGGTCTTGGTTTAATTTGGCGATGTGGACCCGCGCCTTGTAATAGCGTAGGACTTTTACTTTCCGCTCTTTAAATTCCCGCACCCTTAACTACTAGTAATCACATGAAAGAATGTATGCCCAAATAAAAATCAAAGCGTAGATCACCAAATGCATGACAAGACAAACATTATCTGAAAATGACACACAATTCACACACCACTCTTAGGGTACGCCTCACTGTTGCCTTGCCCCCTCGAAACGTGGTCGTTGAGTAGAGGACGTTTTAGTAAGTCCTCATGTCCATGAACATGGCATGGGGGTAGCTTCTAAGGTGTCCTACTATTGCTCTGGTGACCACACTGTCCCTAATCCTCGAATTGACCCGAACACCTCCAACGGTGGTGCTACCTACCTCTCAATGGTGGGATGGCACTACCTCAAGGACATTTACACAGACTAATTCCTTAGGGTAGGTAGATGACTCGTAGATACTTGCTCTAATTCAAAACAAATCAAAAACTTCTTTTCACACCGACACTTTCAAAAGGCTTTCAAAACAATTTTTCAAACACTCTTGAGGACTGATACGAGAGGCGATCTGAAATCTTTAAACGAAACTTTTTTCAAACCCACTCACAATTGAAAAGCAAACACTTTTGAAAACACGAATGAGCAAGTATCTAAGAGCCCATGGATAACCATGGATAGAAAGGGTGCTAACACCTTCCCTTTCTATAAATCTACCTCCCGAACCGAGAGCTAATCTCATAAGGAATTTTTTTGTGCTTTTGTCCTTTCCTTGTTGGAGAAAATAAAAGACGGTGGCGACTCTTGCTTCTGCGATATTTCGCGAACCAGCGTTAAACAGTCAGTTCCAGATCCACCGATCACAGAAGGTACTCACATCCAGAAAGTGCCAAATCGAAGGTTCCAACTACTAGTAAGAGAGGGTAAAATGTCAAACCTTGTGTTTACATAACACATCCATATTTGTTGTTTCATTCGATTGTCATTCTAGATAGAATCAAAGGGTTTGGGTTTGGCACCAGGTCATGTTTTTTTGTTACTAACACTTGCTACAGATATAGCCTGAAAAGACCCAGCGCGCGCAGGATCGAAGGACCTGGGTTTCGACACCCAGGTCATGCATTTTATTTTGCTAACATATTTTTGCAGATGCAGTGCCTCCACAGGTGACCCTTCAGGCCTTTCCAGCAACACCCTTCATAGAATCGAAAGGCAACCTTCTTCCTCTGAATCGAAGCCCCCTTCTCCCTACAATCGAAGTTTGCCCATATCCTTCCCAAACCCAATCGAAGGAGTCAGGAAAGGGTGCAAATCGAAGCTTTCCCCGTCAATTCCCAAACACCAAATTCAGGCCCAGCACCCCCCCTGAGTTTGTTTATTTTATTTTTTCTTTTCACTACTTTCTATTTTCTATTTTCTATTTTCTATTTTATTATTATTTTAATTAACTAATTAACTTTTCATAAAATCAGAAAACCCCAAAAAAATAATATTTTTTAATTTCATTATTTTATTATTTTTGTAAATAAATTGTAATAAATTAATTTAGTTTTTAATTAGGTTTAATTTTAACATATTTTGCATTAAATTAAAATTGATTTAGAATTAGGTTTTTTTTTAATCATTCTCATTTTATCTCCTTAATTAAAATAAAAAACCAAAAAATATTTTCTTTTAATTAATTAATTAATTATTAGTTAGACTTAATTCTTAATTCAAAAAAGACCAAAAATATGCTTTATTTAATGAAAAAAGGGTCAAAACCCTAGGACACTCCGATTCAATTTTTCTCGCGCGCATATTATTTTTGATCCATATTTTGTAATTGCTCCGAGGATGTAATAGCTTAACTAAGACTTTTACACTTTACTGCTTTATTCCCCCAATTTTGGACATGTAAATAATCCCCCTCCCCGAAGCCTTGTAATAGCGTAGGATTTACAATTCCCGCACTTTAAATTCCTATACATATATTAACTGCTTAGATGTATGCTAACTAGGATTGCATGACAAGATCTGAAAACAAACGGTAGAACACCTAAATATACAAAGATAATATAACTGAAAAACAATACACTCGCACATGCCACTCTTAGGGTACACCTCACTTTGTTGCCTCGAACGTGGTCATTAAGTATAGGATGTGTTAGAGGTCGTCCTTTTGTCCAAAGATAATAAGTTGCCTCGAAACGGTTGCCTCGGATAAAATGATCTAAGACATTAGGATTACCGCTAAGGCGTCATAACGTTGCTTTAGTGACCACACGTCCCTTAAATCGAATTGACCCGAAAACTCCAACGACGATGCTACCTACTCCTCAATAGTGGGATAGCATTGTCTAAAGGACGTTAGCACAGTTTAGTTCCTTTTTGAGTAGGTAGATGTTCTTAAGTACTCGCTCCTTTTAAAAACAAAACAAAACTTTTCGCACTTACACTCTCTTCAAAAACAAAACTCTTTTCAAAACTCACAAACACAAAGAAAAGCAAACTTTTGAAAACATAGTGAGCAAGTACCTAAGAGCCCGTGGATAACCACAGATAGAAAGGGTGCTAACACCTTCCCTTTCTATAATCTACCTCCCGAACCCGAGAAACATCTCGAAAAGGAATTTTTCTGTGCTTTTGTCCTTTCCTTGTTAGATAAAATAAAAGACGGTGGCGACTCTTGCTTACCGCGACATTTTGCAAAAACAAATGCAAAACGCGAACCAGCATTCAAAAACAGTCAGTTCTATTCCCACCGATCACAGAACTGGCAACTCTGTTGGGGAGTACTATAAGTGAGGTGTACCTTAGGATTAGATCACTTATGTTTTCAATTGTATGCTTTGTATGCTTTAAATTTTATGGGCTTGTATCGGAGTTCTATAGATCCTAACCCGGATCTGGGGACACCCTTTAGGTAAGTAGCAATAAACTGTGAGGGATCTGTCCGACGTAGACCTACACGGATGAAGTAGTGGCTACGTTGGTGTGACACCTTGGTCTGTACCGATATCCCTTGTGTTGAAACGAGGAGAATATGGGTCTTCTGAGGAGTCATTAAGCACCAATTGACCTTAGAACCTTAAATTGACCAACTTGGCCATAGAACAGTAGCAGTATGCTAAACTCATTGAGACTAAACTCTCGCGATGATTCTGGACGCAAGAAAAGGTTGCTAAACTGGAATTATGACTGGTTGAGGGTAGTCAGTGATATTGAGATCCTCTAGAACCCGATTACTATTTCTAGGACAGGTTTGAACCAACTGAACTGAAGGAGGGTAATACCTAAACTCCATGCCAGCCTAAACTTAAGGCTATTTGTGTGACTTGTGTGCCTTCAAATCTGAACTACTTGCACATTCTTGTTATCTGACAACATGAGTTCCTTGCAGGTTTTGTTTACAGTCCTTATCCAATAATTTGGACTTATTGCAGGGTTTACTTACAACACCTCACACTTTTTCTTAAACACATATCATACACATCATAACATCATACCTTAACATTTCCTTAACCATTTCAAGGATCTCAAGGGTCTGTGATGCAGGTTATGGTAAATCAAATGTCTAGCAAGGGGCAAAGGGGATTTATTTTCCTCTAGCCAAGGTTGTCTAGAAATCCAAACACGACAACTTGAGTCAGGGGCTATGACCCACTCGATATGGTGAGCTTGACTCTTGAAGAAGGACTCTCAGCAACATGAAGTTCCTTCAATCAAGCTACCAGATTCAGATTCTAACAGTTTCTTGTTTACCCCGCGAGATCCTTGAAAACATTGCATACATATATGATACATATCATTGCATAATAGGTCTCCCAGTACAGGTCTCTCATCTTCTTCGTTGTTTATTTCAGCAATCATCATGTCTACTGAACCTTCAACCGAGCAAGCTATCAAGGCCCTCCAGGCCCAGAATGCCCAATTTCAAGAGTTGTTCATGAATCTAGCTATGGGTCAGCAGGACCTGAAGACTTTGATTCTGAAGGAGAAAAAGAAGAAGAAAAAGAGGACCATCATGTTCAACACCGGACGCAGGTTTGGAAACGGGCTGTAGAATGAAGTTGATCTGACCACCTCATCTGGAGGGAAAGACAGTCCACAAGAAAGGAGGGCCCCTAGCCCTATGGTCTCCGACAACGAGATGGACTATGATGAAGAACAGTATCCTCCTGCTGAGGATAAGTACAAACAGCTGGAAGACCGTTTGAGCGCTATGGAGATACAAAAGGTGCCCGGTCTGGACTTCAGAGATCTAGGTCTATCCTCTGGGGTGGTAATTCCCCATAAATTCAAGGCACTTGCCTTTGCCAAGTATGACCGAGCTTCCTGTCCAAAGCTGCACCTCCGGTCATATGTAAGAAAGATCCAGCCTTACACTGCTGATAAGAACTTGTGGTTCCATTTCTTTCAAGACAGTCTTTCACGGACTCAGCTTGAGTGGTTCTATCAGTTGGACGGAGCCAGTATCCGCAGCTGGGAGGATTTGGCTACTGCGTTCTATAGGCAATATCAGTATAACTCCGACCTCGCTCCTACGCGCACCCAACTCCAGGGTATGTCAATAGGGACGGGTGAAGGATTTAAAGAGTATGCTCAAAAATGGAGAGACCTTGCCGGAAGGGTGCAACCACCTTTAGCTGATCGTGAACTTGTTGATATGTTTTTGGGGACCCTGTCTAGTCCATTCTTTAACCACTTGATCGGAAGCTCTTCAGCCGGGTTCACCGAGCTAATACTAATCGGCGAAAGGGTCGAAGCTGGCATCAAAAGTGGGAAGATTCAAGAAGCTACACCTTCTGATGCTCAGAAAAAGCCCTACAATGGGAAGAAAGAGTCCAATGCTGTGTATGGTCAAAAGGGTCGTCATGACCAATACGTAGGAGAAATCTTGATCTCTAATCCTACGCCTGCTCAACAAGACAGGGGCATCAGCGTAAGGAGGTCATGCCTAAAAGACAATTCACTAAGATCAACATGTCACTGGGTCAAGCGCTACAACACATGTTGAAGGCAGAGCTGATTACGTTAAAGGCTCCTCTCCGGAACCCAAATACTTCTGCTCCTACCTATCATCCCAATGAAAGGTGTGCATACCACTCTGACAGTCCGGGACATGACACAAACAACTGTTGGGCTCTGAAGAACAAGGTCCAAGACATGATTGATTCCAAGGAGATCAAGTTTGACCTTCCGGAGACTCCAAACATAATCACTGCTCCTATGACGAATCATTGAAAGCTTTTGTTCATTTGAATTTTCAAGTTGTAATCTCTTTGTTATTCAAACAATTATCTATTAATGCCAAAATTTGTTTCATTAATGCATAGCATATGTTTGTCTTGATTTGATCCAATCATTTTAATTACATTTAAACTATGCTTTTTACTCACTTTATGACATTCAACTCTTGCTAAAAGTTACAAGCCTTTAGAGGGAGGATGACGAAAACGATACCACGATCTTTACAGTATGCTTTTGAATAGACCCCGCTGATAAGGTACAGGCATTGTTTCAAATCCTAAACAGTGGAGTTATAAGGAAGATAATCCCTCATTAACCCCTTTGAGCCAAAGAAGTTTGAGTTTTTCTTTTCACAAATTAAAACCCTTAATTATAAACTGGGGCAGGGTAGTTTGCTCAGTTGATCCAGGTGCACAATGAATGGCATCAAAGAAGTCCTTCCGAAACAAAAGACGGTGATGGCTCCGTATAATCGTAAGGACAGGCAGTCATTATCTCTCAAAATAAAAACCCATCAAGTCAAAACCTATGAAGGAGACTTATAAAACTGGGGCATCCCACTGACTGTAATTACAAAATAAACAGTTCAGGCAAAAGACAGGGATAATAAAATCAAAAAGAAAGAGGTCCTGCAAACTCTCAACAAAAATGACTGCCTTTTCAAAATAAATTGTCAGTATCCGAACCATCACTGGAATATCAGAGCAAAGACTCAAACGAGATCTAATGCACAATTAACTGAGTTTAGGATTGAAGAACATCACGAAGAGCGGGTGGGTACAAATATACTTTGAGCCTTTATCCTCTGTTTCTTAAACTGTGAACCAAGCCATGTTATAACCCTTCAAAAGTCCTAATTGAAGCATGGGTTAGTTCAAAAGCATACTGTTACAAAAGGTATCCTGACTCCTGTAAGGCTTTGCCCTAAATCTTGTGTTGAATTTGTCTTATAAAAAGTTTTCTGCTAAAAAACGCATTTTTCAAAACTTTGAGACAAGCATAAACTTTGCATTATTTGAATATCATTGTTTGCATATGGCTATTTTTTTAACAACGGAGAAATTCACACAATGAATATCCAGTGAACAAAAGCTCTCTCAGTGAACAAAATCAATTCAAGAAGGATGACACTTCCATTAACGAATCTCCTATCAACAGGGGGACTTGACATGTCACTATCCAGCACACCTGGGGCAGTCCAGTCAAGATTTCAAGAAATCTCTGAAGAAGTGCAGAGTAACCAGGGGCAATTCTCCATCTCCGTCACTTGGGGCATTGAACATCAATCTCAGTGAAGGGTTACGTACAATTAAACATTTCCTGGCAATGTCACAAACACTTGCTACTAGGGGCAATGACAAATCTCCCCAGAATCCTTCTCATAGGATGACTCCCAGCAACAGTTTAATCTCTGAAAACCTTTCCCCAGCTGAATCAACCTCAAGAATCCTCGAGGACTTCCCCCAACAAAGACGTCACCTCTCTACGGACTGACGACAGGGTTTATTTCCCCAACAACACCAGGATTCCCCAGCTTGAGTTTGCTTCTCCGACTACTACAAATCAAAGGACCACAACTCCTCTTCCCCAGTAGACTACTCTACAATCCCCAGCAAGTTACTGCGAAACCTGGACCCAACCAGATATCAGTTCAACTTCGACTCCCCAATAGAGCAACGGACGACTAAGACTCCTAAACTCGTTTCCCAAGCAGAAATAAACATACTCCCCACAGAGTTTTCAATATCCCCCAGCGGAGTTCTCCTCAAACAACAAAGCAGGGATCCCCGGTGGAAACATTTTGAGCAAAGTCCAAGACAAAATTACACTTCAACAACATTCATAACATATGCGTACAAAATACTGTTGTACCCCAAAATTTTCCCTCTCATGTTTTCCAAAGTCTTCCCCCTGCATGGTTGACCATGAACCCCTGCCTAAGGAAAAAGAAAATTTTTGAGTGGTGCTTTAAGTACCTTTTGATTGGAATTCTAAAAGACCCTTCGATTGGCATTATGGACAAGCACTTCGATTGACATTGTGTCAAGGCCTTCGATTGGAATTCTGAAAGACCCTTCGATTGGCATTATGGACAAGCACTTCGATTGACATTGTGTCAAGGCCTTCGATTGGAATTCTGAAAGACCTTTTCGTTTGGCACCCTGGGCCAAGCCTTTCAATTGGCATGCCAAGGGATCCTTCAATTTAGCAATGTGTCAAGGCAACTTCGACAGGCATGTTAACCGTGTCCTTCGATTAGCATGAACAACACCTTTCGATTGGCCCATTAAACAAAGCCTTTCGATTGGAATTTTAATTAGTACCCTTCGATTGGTATTTGGACAAAGGTCCTTCGATTGGCCTGTTAACAAGGCCTTTCGAATAGCATATTAACAAGCACCTTTCGATCGGTATTGTAACAGTGTCTTTCGATTGAAATTTTAACAAGTACCCTTTGATTGGTATATGGACAAATACCCTTCAATTGGCATTTCAAAAGGTCCTTGGACTGGAACTTCAGAGTGTCCTTCGACTGGAACTTCAGAGTTTCCCTTAATAAGAACATCAGAACGAAATGACCTTCGAATGGCATTTCAGTGCAAAGTTTCTCTTAATCTAAGATGCTCTGATGAAGGAAGTTCTGAACACTTCGAATCAGAACTTAGACTCATCACAAGACACGAAAAAACGCACAAAAACTCTACAGAGGTTCCAATCGCTTCCTTGGACCTCACTGAAGCAGTACCAATCATTATCGTGTGCTTTCCTGCCCCAAAAAGCCCTTTAAGTATCGCTCTGAACCGCCATACTCATGGAATCGTAAAGCTTCAATCTTGCATCCTTTCATTGAAATAATTGCATATTCATACTCTGTGTTGTATTCTGAAACTTTTGGCATCATTGAATTTTATTTTCATAGCCTGTAACGCCATGCCCAGTTCTAGGGTTCGTGTATCTCGTTTTTGGGGTTTTTAATTGCAGGCAAAATCAATGCAAATAATGGCCATGGATGAGTTCAGGGGAGAGAGACGAGTGCATTGGCACTCTTAGCTTGCGTTTATATGGCCTAGGGAGGATTTTGGAGAGGTGCTACGAATCTTCCTGCGGAATAAAATCCGCAGGTAAATGAACTAGGGTGATATGAAGAAGACGATCACGTGGCTAGCGTCTATTGGCCCATTTGAATTATTAGCGCATTTTTATTTTTTGCAGGGAATAATTGTTGGTTTTGAATATATTATTTGTGTCTTATTCCACTAACAGGTTAACATCATGGCTCAGTTGGTAGTGCCCTAGTTGAATTGTCCCTTGGGACCTGGATTCGAATCCCAAGTCCCCCAAAACTTTGTTACATTTTTTCTTCAGGTACTCAGGTGCAACATTCCAGGCGTGGTTCACCATATGCCCCAGGGATCAGCATGCCAAGTGGCCCACCAGGCAGATTTAGTGACCCATATTGCACGCCCATCATAGTCTTCAATCAACAAACATGCATGGAATCACAAAAAGTCCAGCAGGCTGGACGTCTGGGCCTGGGAATTACCATTCAAATGCCAACTTCAGGCCCAACACCCCCCCCCCCCCCTGAGTTTGTTTATTTTATTCTTTCTTTTCACTACTTCCTATTTTCTATTTTCTATTTTGTTATTATTAACTAATTAACATTTCATAAAATCAGAAAACCCCAAAAAATAATATTTTTTAATTTCATTATTTTATTATTTTTGTAAATAAATTGCAGCAAATTAATTTAGTTTTTAATTAGGTTTAATCTTAACATATTTTGCATTAAATAAAAATTGATTTAGAATTAGGGTTTTGATATAATTTTACCTTTCTAATTTTATTTCCTTAATTAAAATAAAACTCAAAAAATATTTTCTTTTTTTAATTAATCATTAGTTAGACTTAATTCTTAAATCAAAAAGGACAAAAATATGCTTTATTCAATAAAAGGGTCAAAACCCTAAAGGACATTCCGATTCAATTTTCTCGCGCGTATTGTTTTGATCCATATATTGTAATTGCTCTGAGGATGTAATAACTTTAACTTAGGATTTTATTTACCGCTTTTATTTACTTTTCGCATTTAATTTTAAGGGTTTGTTTTTGGCGATGTAAATACCCGACGCCTTGTAATAGCTTAGCTTTATTTTCCGCAATTTATTTTCCGCAACCATTAACTGCTAGATGTATGAATAATAGGCTATGCATGACAAGATTAACCTTTAATTTAAAATCAACCATAACTCACCATGACATGCAAAGATAATATAACTGAAAAACAATACACTCGCACATGCCACTCTTAGGGTACGCCTCACTTGGTTGCCTCAAACGTGGTCATTGAGTATAGGAAGTTTTAAAGGTCGTCCTTTTGTCCAAAGATCATAAGTTGCCTCGAAACGGTTGCCTCGGATAAAATGATCTAAGACATTAGGGTTACCACTAAGGCGTCCTAACATTGCTTTAGTGGCCACACGTCCCTTAAATCGAATTGACCCAAAAAGTCCAACGACGGTGCTACCTACTCCTCGATAGTGGGATAGCATTGTCTAAAGGACATTTGCACAGTTTAATTCCTTTTTGAGTAGGTAGATGTTCTTAAGTACTTGCTCCTTTGAAAACAAAAACAAAAATGTTCGCACTTACACTTCTTTCAAACAAAAACTCTCTTCAAACCCACAAACACAAAGAAAAGTAAACTTTTGAAAACATAGTGAGCAAGTACCTAAGAGCCCGTGGATAACCACGGATAGAAAGGGTGCTAACACCTTCCCTTTCTATAATCTACCTCCCGAACCCGAGAAACATCTCAAAAAGGAATTTTTCTGTGCTTTTGTCCTTTCCTTGTTGGATAAAATAAAAGATGGTGGCGACTCTTGCTTACCGCGACATTTTGCGAAAACAAACGCAAACGCGAACCAGCATTCCAAAACAGTCAGTTCTCATTCCCACCGATCACAAAACTGGCGAATCTGCTGGGGATCTATAAGTGAGGTGTACCTTAGGATTAGATCACTTGTGTTTTCAATTGTATTGCTTTGTATGCTTTTAATTTTGTGGGCTTGTATCGGAGTTCTATAGATCCTAACCCGGATTTGGGAAACATTCATAGATAGCAATATGTTGTGGAAACTGTGCGGGGTATACCAACACGGTTGAAGCAATAGCTATATTAGTGCGACATATTTGTGAGTACCAGTAGCCTTTGAGTCAATCAAAGAGAATACGGGGCCGCTGAGTGATGTCACTAAGCACTAATGAACTAGAACCTTACTTGACCATCTTGGCCTTTTTTAGGGGTAGTGAGATGACCGACTTTGGTGCAGTCCGAAGTTGGTAGATACTCGATACTACACTCATTGAGGATTGTTTTCTTGGAATATTTTGGTCGCTAGTTCAGTGGCTAAGCCAAAACGATGAACATAGAAAACAATCCAATGATATTGAGCTCCTTAAAACCCGATTATTATTTATAGGACAGGTTTTGAGCCAACTAAACTCAAGAGGATACTTACCTATGAAACCTCATGCAAGCCTGAAATCTAAGGGCTCTTTTGTGTGACTTGTGTGCCTTCAAACTTGAACTACTTGCACATTCTTGTTATCTGACAACATGGGTTCCTTGCAGGTTTTGTTTACAGTCCTTATCCAATAATTTGGATTTATTGCAGGGTTTACTTACATCACCTCTCACTTTTGCTTAAACGCATAGCATACACATCATAACATCATGCCTTAACATTTCCTTAACCATTTCAAGGATCTCAAGGGTTTGTGATGCAGGTTATGGTAAATCAAATGTCTAGCAAGGGGCAAAGGGGATTTATTTTCCTCTAGCCAAGGTTGTCTAGAAATCAGAACACGATAACTTGAGTCAGGGGCTATGACCCACTCGATATGGTGAGCTTGACTCTTGAAGAAGGACTCTCAGCAACATGAAGTTCCTTCAATCAAGCTACCAGATTCAGATTCTAACAGTTTCTTGTTTACCCCGCGAGATCCTTGAAAACATTGCATACATATATCATACATATCATTGCATAACAGGTCATCCAATACAGGTCTCTCATGTTCTCGCTGTTTATTTCAGCAATGGCTTTCCAACTAGACAACCAAGATCTCCGGGCTCAAAACGCCCAACTTCAAGAAATGTTCTTGAACCTATCCCAGGGGCAAGAAGAAATAAAAGCTCTCCTCACAAGGGGCTTGGTCCTAGGGAATCCAGGAGGCATCAGGAATGATCAGTTGGAAGGGCTACAAATTAAGTTGGCAACAATGAAGATCCAGATGATGGTACAGCTGGTGGGCCAGATGGCTCTCATTCAAGACTTAGCTCAAAGACAAGAAGAGCTCAGGGTCTTCGTCAACAAGCTGCTTCAAAATAACCAAGTGGGGCAAACAGCTAGGGTTGAAGATCAAGTCATCATTCAACCACCTTTGAGGCAAGAAGACAAGGGAAAAGCTCCTCAGCTTGCTTCAGGGTCACAAGCTCAGCATCAACCTCGCCAGCATCAATGGGGTAATCGGCGTAAGCGAAATACGCCTGGAAGACATTTCTCTGAGACTGATATACCGTCATCTCTAATACTGAAACGCTTGTTGGAGGTCAACCTGATTACTTTAAAGGATCCTCCCCAGAATCCCAACACCTCCGCTCCTGGCTATCGTCTCGATGCATTTTGTGTATACCACTCCCATAGTCCTGGACATGACACCGACGACTGTTGGACTCTGAAGAACAAGATCCAAGACTTGATTGATGGAAGGGTGTTGGAGTTCATGCCGGATGGCGAGATGAAAATCTTCCACTGAGAATTCTCCATCTGAGATGACTAGTTCAGACTAAGAGACTTTTGTTCATTTGAATTCTTAAGTTGTATTTTTCTTTGCTTATTCAAACAAATATTATCATGTCGAACTCTTTTATTTCATTAATGCATTGCACGTGTCTGTTTTGAATTAATTGTTTTCACTATATTCAAATTGCTTTCATGTTTGTGATGTTCAACTCTCGATTAAAAAATTCTAAACTTTTGAGGGAGGATGACGAAGATGATACCAAAATATCTACAATATGCTTTTGAACAGACCCCGCTAACGATGTACAGGCATTGTTTCAAATCCTAAACAGCGGAGTTATAAGGAAGATAATCCCTAGTCAACCCCTTTGAGCCAAAGAAGTTGGAGTTTTTCTTTTCACAAATTAAAACCCTTAATTATAACCTGGGGCAGGGTAGTTCTCTCAGATGATCCAGGTGCACAATAAATGGCATCAAAGAAGTCCTTCGGAAACAAAAGACAGTGTTGGTTCCGTATAATCGTAAGGACAGGCAGTCATTACCTCTCAAAATAAAAGCCCAATAAGTTAAAACCTATGAAGGAGACTTACACAAAATTGGGGCATCCCGCTGACTGTAATTACAAAAGAAGCAGTTCAGGCAAAAGACAGGGATAATAAAATCAAAAAGAGGTCCTAAAAACTCTCAACAAAAATGACTGCCTGTTCAAAATAAACTGTCAGTATCCGAACCATCACCGGATTATCAGAGCAAAGACTCAAACGGGATCTAAATGCACGATTAGCTGAGTTTAGGATCGAAGAACATCACGAAGAGCGGGAGGGTACAAATAAAATTTGAGCCTTTATCCTTTGTTTCTTAAACCGTGAACCAGGCCACGTTATAACCCTTAAAAGTCCTAGCTGAAGCACGGGTTAGTTCGAAAGCATACTGTTACAAAAGGTATCCTGACTCCTGTAGGGCTCGCTGTAAAATCCTGAGTTGACATCACATTTTACAAAAATTCGCTTGTTTTATTGAAAAATGCATTTTCAAAAATTTCAACAGACAGACATAAGCTTTGCATTCTTAAAATAAAATTGTTTGCATATGACTACTTGTTCAAACAGCAGAGAAATTCGCACGACGAATATCTAGTGAACAAAAACCTTTTCAATAAAAAGGGTCATCTCAAGTGGAAGAAACACTTCCAACCAAGGGGCAGGCATGATCATTTTCCATCATCTGGGGCAGTCAAGTCAAGATTCAAGGAATCTCTCAAAATGCCAAATAGTCAGGGTAAAATCTCCATCTGAATCAATTGGGGCATTGGACGTGGATTCCAGCAACGAATCTTGCACGATCAAATGAAGATCTTCTGGTAGTATGGTAACACAACACTACCAACAATGGCACCTCCCTACATCCTGAGAGCATGGACATAGTCAAAAAAGTACTACGCATAATCAAAGACCCGCTAGGTTGACTGGCCTAGGCAAAAATAAGGGCTTCCCGGCGAACCAAAAGGGTTCGGGCAAAAATAAGGGATGAAAATGAAAAATTTGTACACCCGGCAAGTCGAAAACCTGAAAAAGCGACTTGGGCAAAAAAGGGTATCCCGATGGACTGAAAACCCGAAAGGGAGGTCCAGGCAAAAATTAGGGATCAAAGCGTACGACTATGTTTCGTCATCTCGTCACTTACCTACTAGAAGAAGACTTGTCATTTCAATCAAAAGAGACCAAGCACCTCATAGGTGGGGATAATACTCGATCCACAGGGCCTCCGCAGGCACCTTCTCCCGCATAAACAGGGGCAATAAGAATTGTCCGAACTGTGCAGTTGCTCTGTCCACCAGGTACCAAGGTAGGTTCAGCTGAAGAATATGACCAAGATACCTTCACTCCCCGCAGAGTAAAGCAGTAATGGTAGCTCTCCCCACTGAGACTTGAAACTACGAACGAATCAGTAATACTCTCCCCAAGCAGAGTTAGTCTACCGTCAGCCCCGAAAAGGCTTGGTATCCCCAGAAGATCTTAATATTCCCCAGCGGAGTATAAAGATATCCCCAGCAAGCATAAGAGTATCCCTGGCAGTCTTAATATTCCTCAAACGGAATATAAGAATGTTCCCCGGCAGAATGCAAGATACCCCCAGTGGAGCCATTTCCCCAGCGCACTCTAAAAAAGTTTCCCCAATGGAGTTGAATCATCTTCCCCAGTAGATTCTGGAAGCTTGTCCCCTGCGAAGCACAAATAAGTCTCCCCAGCCAAATTCAGAGGTTATCCTCACAAGAGTCTAACCGAGTTATCCTCAGCAAGTTGCAACTGAAAGATCATCCCCAGCGAAGTTCTTTCTATCCCCAGCGGAGTTCATCATCAAAATCCCCAACAGAGCTTATCAACGGAATCCCCAGCGAAGTTTATCATTAAAATCTCAGCGAAGTATCTCTTCCCCATAGAGTAATTCCCCGCAGAGTAATCTCTTTACCATGTTTATTCCCCAACGGAGTTATTTTCTCCTACAGGTTTATTCTCACAACCATCTTCGTTTGTCATCCCCATCAGAAACATTCTAAACAAAGTTTGAAGATACACATACTCTTCAACAGCAGTCCAGGATTTGACAAACTCCCCGACATTTGTCAAGGATTTATTTTCCCAAACGAAAATACATTCATAAACATTTCACATTTCATACCTCTTATTTATATACATGATAAAGTGCATACGTCACGATCTCATTCATTTTTGAGAACATCATGACATCATGCATCTCATACATCATGACATTGCATACAGGTAACGTTTTACCTTTTTCAGGAAAAAGGTCAATCAAAAGATGGCAACCCAACAACCTTTTCAAGTTCCAGATTAATACCTGTAGCAAGCCAGGAAAAATATCTGTGGACAACTGATTGTAGATTAATACCTGTAACAAGCCAGGAAAATTATCTACATGAAGAGATTGAAGATTAACACCTGTAACAAGCCAGGAAGACTATCTTTCTTTCTCAGGTCAGAGATTAATATCTGAAACCAGCCAGGACAGCTATCTCCTCGACCAACCTTTTCAAGTTCCAGATTAATACCTGAAACCAGCCAGGAAAAATATCTGTGGACGACTGATTGTAGATTAATACCTGTAACAAGCCAGGAAAATTATCTACATGAAGAGATTGAAGATTAATACCTGTAGCAAGCCAGGAAAATTATCTTTCTTTCTCAGGTCAGATTAATACCTGAAACCAACCAGGACAACTTTCTCATCGACCAACCTTTTCAAGTCCCAGTTTAATACCTGTAGCAAGCCAGGAAAAATATCTGTGGACGAATGATTGTAGATTAATACCTGTAACAAGCCAGGAAAATCATCTACATGAAGAGATTGAAGATTAATACCTTTAACAAGCCAGGAAGACTATCTTTCTTTCTCAGGTCAGAGATTAATACCTGAAACCAGCCAGGACAGCTGTCTCCTCGACCAACCTTTTCAAGTTCCAGATTAATACCTGTAACAAGCCAGGAAAAATATCTGTGGACGACTGATTGTAGATTAATACCTGTAACAAGCCAGGAAAATTATCTACATGAAGAGATTGAAGATTAATACCTGTAACAAGCCAGGAAAACCGTCTACACAAAGAGATTGAAGATTAATACTTGGAACCAGATAGGACAAGTTCTATAACCTCAACGGTATACTCCCGGTGAGTGCGAGTCAGTTCCTAAATCTCAAGAAAAGTTAGACTTCCCCAGCGGAATCTTCTACAAATAACAGGTATGCAAGTTCTCGCTAAGGAATATCTTATGCGATCGACACTCCTGCATATGGCATTTATAAGCCCATCCTCCAACCAACAATCTCCAAATGGCATCTGTAAGCCCATTCCCGACATCACAATGCTGATACTACACCATGCGAGTGCAAATTTCTGGGCACTCTAGTGTTCAATCATATTCCACCTTCGGATCACGAAAGGCACGCAAGCCAATCTACATCCTCAGGTTTAAGAAGATTGAACAGGGGCAACTGTTGTACCCCAAAATTTGCCCTCTCATGTTTTCCAAAGTCTTCCCCCTGCATGGTTGACCAGAAACCCCTGCCTAAGGAAAAAGAAAATTTTTGAGTGGTGCTTTAAGTACCTTTCGATTGGAATTCTGAAAGACCCTTCGATTGGCATTATGGACAAGCACTTCGATTGACATTGTGTCAAGGCCTTCGATTGGAATTCTGAAAGACCTTTTCGTTTGGCACCCTGGGCCAAGCCTTTCAATTGGCATGCCAAGGGATCCTTCGATTTAGCAATGTGTCAAGGCAGCTTCGACAGGTATGTTAACCATGTCCTTCGATTAGCATGAACAACACCTTTCGATTGGCCCGTTAAACAAAGCCTTTCGATTGGAATTTTAATTAGTACCCTTCGATTGGTATCTGGACAAAGGTCCTTCGATTGGCCTGTTAACAAGGCCTTTCGATTAGCATATTAACAAGCACCTTTTGATCGGTATTGTAACAGTGTCTTTCGATTGAAATTTTAACAAGTACCCTTTGATTGGTATATAGACAAATACCCTTCAATTGGCATTTCAAAAGGTCCTTGGACTGGAACTTCAGAGTGTCCGTCGACTGGAACTTCAGAGTTTCCCTTAATAAGAACATCAGAACGAAATGACCTTCGAATGGCATTTCAGTGCAGAGTTTCTCTTAATCTAAGATGCTCTGATGAAGGAAGTTCTGAACACTTCGAATCAGAACTTAGACTCATCACAAGGCCAAGGGCTGGTCGAAGTTTTCTAATAGGGAATGTTCTAAATAGATTCGAATTGAACTTTGAAGCTAGCAAAGAAGGCAGATTCGAAGGAATGAAGTAGGCTACCATGACTAAGCAAAAACACATATCCTAACCTGTCCAGGTTCACCCAAAGTTCACAATGGCATGTGTCCCTTGCAAATATAGAAATAATTAAATGCTGATTGTGGACTCAATTATTTGAATTAAAGGCCAGATTCTTTCCTTGTTGGCTCCCAACCCTACAAGAGCTGATTCGACCAGGGTGATCCTTTTCGAATCAAGCAATAGAAGTAGAGGGAAGCTCAATCGAAGGGGCTATGCAGTTGAAGCTGGAGTAATTCGAAGTGGAGCTTAGAGCTATCGAAGAGAGCAAATTCGAAGGGAAGTGGATCTGAAAGGGCAAGTCAGCTTTCGATTTTCATCATGTTGGAGGCCCAAACAGCTTATAACAGGCTGGCAGTAACGCATGAAAATAGATTGGCACGTAATTGAATCAAATATAGCAAGTCTTTATGAAGAAATCAAATCAAATCTATTCATCATAATGGACCAAGATTTGATACACAAATGTTGACCTAAATTCCTTTGTTTATATAAACCTCATGCTCACAAACCAAAAAAGACACGAAAAAGCACACAAAAACTCTGCAGAAACGGCCACACAACTTTGAGAAAAAAGCTTGAGAACCTTGGATCTGAAATTGTACTTAGAGACCTTTTCAGGATCAAACAAAGGTTCCAATCGCTTCCTTGGGTCTCACTGAAGCAGTACCAATCATTATCATGTGCTCTCCTGCCCCAAAAAGCCCTGTAAGTATCGCTCTGAACCGCCATACTCATGGAATCGTAAAGCTTCAATCTTGCATCCTTTCATTGAAATAATTGCATATTCATACTCTATGCTGTATTCTGAAACTTTTGGCATCATTGAATTTTATTTTCATAGCCTGTAACGCCATGCCCAGTTCTAGGGTTCGTGTATCTCGTTTTTGGGGTTTTTAATTGCAGGCAAAATCAATGCAAATAATGGCCATGGATGAGCTCAGGGGAGAGAGACGAGTGCATTGGCACTCTTACCTTGCGTTTATATGGCCTAGGGAGGATTTTGGAGAGGTGCTACGAATCTTCCTGCGGAATAAAATCCGCAGGTAAATGAACCAGGGTGATATGAAGAAGACGATCACGTGGCTAGCGTCTATTGGCCCATTTAAATTATTAGCGCGTTTTTAGTTTTTGCAGAGAATAATTGTTGGTTTTGAATATATTATTTGTGTCTTATTCCACTAACAGGTTAACATCATGGCTCAGTTGGTAGCGCACTAGTTGAATTGTCCCTTGGGACCTGGATTCGAATCCCAGGTCCCCCAAAACTTTGTTACATTTTTTCTTCAGGTACTCAGGTGCAACATTCCAGGCGTGGTTCACCATATGCCCCAGGGATCAGCATGCCAAGTGGCCCACCAGGCAGATTTAGTGACCCAGATTGCATGCCCATCATAGTCCTCAGTCAACAAACATGCATGGAATCACAAAAAGTCCAGCAGGCTGGACGTTTGGGCCTGGGAATTACCATTCAAATGCCAACTTCAGGCCCAGCACCCCCCATGCGTTTGTTTATTTTATTCTTTCTTTTCACTACTTCCTATTTTCTATTTTCTATTTTGTTATTATTAACTAATTAACTTTTCATAAAATCAGAAAACCCCAAAAAATAATATTTTTTAATTTCATTATTTTATTATTTTTGTAAATAAATTGCAGCAAATTAATTTAGTTTTTAATTAGGTTTAATCTTAACATATTTTGCATTAAATAAAAATTGATTTAGAATTAGGGTTTTGATATAATTTTACCTTTCTAATTTTATTTCCTTAATTAAAATAAAACTCAAAAAATATTTTCTTTTTTTAATTAATCATTAGTTAGATTTAATTCTTAAATCAAAAAGGACAAAAATATGCTTTATTCAATAAAAGGGTCAAAACCCTAAAGGACATTCCGATTCAATTTTCTCGCGCGTATTGTTTTGATCCATATATTGTAATTGCTCCGAGGATGTAATAGCTTTAACTTAGGATTTTATTTACCGCTTTTATTTACTTTTCGCATTTAATTTTAAGGGTTTGTTTTTGGCGATGTAAATACCCGACGCCTTGTAATAGCATAGCTTTATTTTCCGCAATTTATTTTCTGCAACCATTAACTGTTAGATGTATGAATAATAGGCTATGCATGACAAGATTAACCTTTAATTTAAAATCAACCGTAGCTCACCATGACATGCAAAGATAATATAACTGAAAAACAATACACTCGCACATGCCACTCTTAGGGTACGCCTCACTTGGTTGCCTCGAACGTGGTCATTGAGTATAGGAAGTTTTAGAGGTCGTCCTTTTGTCCAAAGATCATAAGTTGCCTCGAAACGGTTGCCTCGGATAAAATGATCTAAGACATTAGGGTTACCGCTAAGGCGTCCTAACATTGCTTTAGTGGCCACACGTCCCTTAAATCGAATTGACCCGAAAACTCCAACGACGGTGCTACCTACTCCTCAATAGTGGGATAGCATTGTCTAAAGGACATTTGCACAGTTTAATTCCTTTTTGAGTAGGTAGATGTTCTTAAGTACTTTCTCTTTTGAAAACAAAAACAAAACTTTTCGCACTTACACTTCTTTCAAACAAAAAATATCTTCAAACCCACAAACACAAAGAAAAGCAAACTTTTGAAAACATAGTGAGCAAGTACCTAAGAGCCCGTGGATAACCACGGATAGAAAGGGTACTAACACCTTCCCTTTCTATAATCTACCTCCCGAACCCGAGAAACATCTCAAAAAGGAATTTTTCTGTGCTTTTGTCCTTTCCTTGTTGGATAAAATAAAAGACGGTGACGACTCTTGCTTACCGTGACATTTTGCAAAAACAAACGCAAACGCGAACCAGCATTCCAAAACAGTCAGTTCTCATTCCCACCGATCACAAATACATATGACACAAATCTCATTTTATTTTGAGAACATCATTACACAATGCATACATCATGACATTGCATACAACTAACTCTTTACCTTTTCAGGAAAGATCAATCAACAGGCAAAGATCATCATCTTCTCAGATTCCTTCTAGAGACAGTTCAGATGCGATCCAGATATGGCTGACATTCTGATACTTATTCCAGATTCCTTCTAGAGACAGTTCAGATGCGACCCAGATATGGCTGACATTCTGATACTTATTCCAGATTCCTTCTAGAGACAGTTCAGATGCGACCCAAATATGGCTGACATTCTGATACTTATTCCAGATTCCTTCTAGAGACAATTCAGATGCGACCCATATATATTGTTGACATTCTGATACTTATTCCAGATTCCTTCTAGAGACGGTTCAGATGCGATCCAGATATGGCTGACATTCTGATACTTATTCCAGATTCCGTCTAGAGACAGTTCAGATGCGACCCAGATATGGCTGACATTCTGATACTTATTCCAGATTCCTTCTAGAGACGGTTCAGATGCGATCCAGATATGGCTGACATTCTTATACTTATTCCAAATTCCTTATAGAGACAGTTCAGATGCGACCCAAATATGGCTGGCATTCTGATACTTATTCCAGATTCCTTCTAGAGACAGTTCAGATGCGATCCAGATATGGCTGACATTCTGATACTTATTCCAGATCCCTTCTAGAGATAATTCAGATGCGATCCAGATATGGCTGACATTCTGATACTTATTCCAGATTCATTCAAAATACAATCCAGATACGATCCAGATTCGGATGTCATTCTATCACTCATTCAAATCACAATCCAGATACGATCCAGATTCGGATGTCATTCTGTCACTCATTCAAATTACAATCCAGATACGATCCAGATTCGGATGTCATTTTGTCACTCATTCAAATACATTTCAGATACGCTCCAGATGCAGACGCAATTCTGGCAATCATCCAGTTCCAGCTTATAAATACAGTCCAACAATCACTCCTGCAGATGGCATCTATAAGCCCATCCTCCTACCAACAATCTCCAAATGGCATCTGTAAGCCCATTCCCGATGTCACAATGCTGATACTACACCATGCGAGTGCAAATTTCTGGGCACTCTAGTGTTCAATAATCTTCCACCTTCAGATCACGAAAGGCACACAAGCTAATCTACATCCTCAGGTTTAAGAAGATTGAACAAGGGCAACTGTTGTACCCCAAAATTTGCCCTCTCATGTTTTCCAAAATCTTCCCCCTGCATGGTTGACCAGAAACCCTTGCCTAAGGAAAAAGAAAATTTTTGAGTGGTGATTTAAGTACCTATCGATTGGCATTCTGAAAGACCCTTCGATTGGTATTCTGAAGGAGCCTTTCGATTGGCATGGATAATTCCCTTCGAATGGCATTATGGGCAAGCACTTCGATTGGCATTGTGTCAAGGCCTTCGATTGGAATTCTGAAAGACCTTTCGATTGGCATTCTGAAATACCCTTCGGTTGGTATTCTGAAGGAGCCTTTCGATTGGCATGGACAATTCCCTTCGATTGGCATTATGGACAAGCACTTTGATTGGCATTGTGTCAAGGCCTTCGATTGGAATTCTGAAAGACCTTTTCATTTGGCATGCTAAGGGATCCTTCGATTTACCATTGTGTCAAGATAGCTTTGACAGGCATGTTAACCATGTCCTTCGATTAGCATGAACAAGATCTTTCGATTGGCGTAGCAAAGGACTCTTCGATTGATAAATACCCTTCGATTGATATTTGGACAAGGGCCATTTGAAGAACTCCTTCCAGGCCATTTGGAAGAGGCCATCAAGAGGGCACTCAAAAAAACATGTCCAGGTACATTGAACATGAGAAAATGGCATGTGTCCCTTGCAAATATAGAAATAATTAAATGTTGATTGTGGATTCAATTCCTGAGTTAAAGGCCAGATTCTTGCCTTTTCTGTTCCTAACTCCACAAGAGCTGATTCGACCAGAGTGATTCTTTTCAAATCAAGCAGTCGAAGCAGAAGAAATCCATTCGAAGGAGGCAACTCAAGACCAATCGAAGAGCATGGCCTGAAGGCATTCGAAAATCAAAAGTGTCTAGGTTCATTCAAGAGACATGAATATTTCAAAAAAGGAAATCTTTTAATATGTCTGATTCTTGTCTCATGGCTTTAAAGGCCTGGTTAAATGGCTGTCCCTTGCCATTTTCATGCACCCTCACACTCCTATAAATACGAGGCCAGTGACACATTACAAAGGGGGAACCAAAAGAAGAAAAAAAGAAAAAAGAAGGATTTGGAGATACGCTGCCCACAAACCCACCAAAGGATATCAACATTTTCATAAGTAATCCAGGCCAAAGCAACCCTTCAACAAAAGTATCCACGCCCAGAAATCCCAGATCCAAGGTACTCACATCCAGAAAGTGCCAAATTGAAGGTTCCAACTACTGGTAAGAGAGGGTAAAATGTCAAAGCTTGTGTTTACATAACACATCCATATTTGTTGTTTCATTCGATTGTCATTCTATATAGAATCAAAGGGTTTGGGTTTTGGCACCAGGTCATGTTTTTTTGTTACTAACACTTGCTACAGATATAGCCTGAAAAGACCCAGCGCGCGCAGGATCGAAGGACCTGGGTTTCGACACCCAGGTCATGCGTTTTATTTTGCTAACATATTTTTTGCAGATGCAGTGCCTCCACAGGTGACCCTTCAGGCCTTTCCAGTAACACCCTTCATAGAATCGAAAGGCAGCCTTCTTCCTCTGAATCGAAGCCCCCTTCTCCCTGCAATCGAAGTTTGCCCGTATCCTTCACAAACCCAATCGAAGGAGTCAGGAAAGGGTGCAAATCGAAGCTTTCCCCGTCAATTCCCAAACACCAAATTCAGGCCCAGCACCCCCCCCCCCCTGAGTTTGTTTATTTTATTTTTTCTTTTCACTACTTTCTATTTTCTATTTTCTATTTTCTATTTTATTATTATTTTAATTAACTAATTAACTTTTCATAAAATCAGAAAACCCAAAAAAATTTTTTTTTTTTAATTTCATTATTTTATTATTTTTGTAAATAAATTGTAATAAATTAATTTAGTTTTTAATTAGGTTTAATTTTAACATATTTTGCATTAAATTAAAATTGATTTAGAATTAGGTTTTTTTTTAATCATTCTCATTTTATCTCCTTAATTAAAATAAAAAACCAAAAAATATTTTCTTTTAATTAATTAATTAATTATTAGTTAGACTTAATTCTTAATTCAAAAAATACCAAAAATATGCTTTATTTAATGAAAAAAGGGTCAAAACCCTAGGACACTCCGATTCAATTTTTCTCGCGTGCATATTATTTTTTATCCATATATTGTAATTGCTCCGAGGATGTAATAGCTTAACTAAGACTTTTACACTTTACTGCTTTATTCCCCCAATTTTGGACATGTAAATAATCCCCCTCCCCGAAGCCTTGTAATAGCGTAGGATTTACAATTCCCGCACTTTAAATTCCTATACATATATTAACTTCTTAGATGTATGCTAACTAGGATTGCATGACAAGATCTGAAAACAAACGGTAGAACACCTAAATATACAAAGATAATATAACTGAAAAACAATACACTCGCACATGCCACTCTTAGGTTACACCTCACTTGGTTGCCTCGAACGTGGTCATTAAGTATAGGATGTGTTAGAGGTCGTCCTTTTGTCCAAAGATCATAAGTTGCCTCGAAACGGTTGCCTCAGATAAAATGATCTAAGAGATTAGGATTACCACTAAGGCGTCCTAACGTTGCTTTAGTGACCACACGTCCCTTAAATCGAATTGACCCGAAAACTCCAACGACGATGCTACCTACTCCTCAATAGTGGGATAGCATTGTCTAAAGGACGTTAGCATAGTTTAGTTCCATTTTGAGTAGGTAGATGTTCTTAAGTACTCGCTCCTTTTAAAAACAAAACAAAACTTTTCGCACTTACACTCTCTTCAAAAACAAAACTCTTTTCAAAACCCACAAACACAAAGAAAAGCAAACTTTTGAAAACATAGTGAGCAAGTACCTAAGAGCCCGTGGATAACCACTGATAGAAAGGGTGCTAACACCTTCCCTTTCTATAATCTACCTTCCGAACCCGAGAAACATCTCGAAAAGGAATTTTTCTGTGCTTTTGTTCTTTCCTTGTTGGATAAAATAAAAGACAGCGGCGACTCTTGCTTACCGCGACATTTTGCGAAAACAAACGCAAAACGCGAACCAGCATTCAAAAACAGTCAGTTCTATTCCCACCGATCACAACAGGTTTTTAAATAATTAAGTTAGATGATGCGAAAGTACTCGAATAAGGTTGATAAAGGTTCCATTTTTATAGCTATGCAAAAGAAATGATCTTTGATAAATAACTCTGCGCGAGCGAAAGCCGACGAGCGTCTTGTTTATCAAAGATAAGATAACGCGCTGGCGAAAGCAGGTGTTGTCAATATTTATCTATTTTATATAAATCGCACAAGAATTCTCATAAAAAACATAATTTAATTACATGGAATTGCTAGAGTAAGAGATCATGACCCCGAATCTTGTTTGTTCCAAAATAATCTCCAAATTATTCACCAATAAGCTATTTTATTTAAGTGCTTTTCTAAATACACTATTTCCACCTAAGTGCTTTTTCACTTAAGTTTTCCCCATCCCAAACTATTCGGTCGCTCTAGATTTACATTGATAAAATAGGAATCGATACTTAACCATTGGTCCTTGTGGTTCGATAACTTTTTACTACTCTGACATAGTCGTGCGCTTACGATTGTGTCAAGTTTTTGGTGTCGTTGTCGGGGACCAATTGCGTTAATATTAAAATTATATTTGATCACCATAGAGACTAGTGTTTTTGTTTTTCTTTCTTTTTATGTGAAGAACAAGTCCTGCAAAAAATTTGATCGAACCCATTGACGAGATCGAGTGTTTCCTACGAGAAAGACTCTGAGCTCAAAGAAGACTAATAATGGTTGCACATGTTGTTGACACAAAACCGTTGAAGGATTATGCAGTTCCTACAGAAGAGGAACCACACTGCAGTATTGTGCATCCGCTTATCGAGGTGGATAATTTTGAGTTGAAACCTTCATTGATAGGTATGGTCCAACATAATCAGTTTTCAAGCTTACCTTCATAAAACCAGAATCTACACTTGTCTATCTTTGTTGATAATTGCAGCACCGTTAAGGAAAATGGTGTTGATCAGAATGTTATCCGCTTAAGGTTGTTTTCATTCTCTTTGAGAGATCGAGCAAGGGCTTGGCTTTAATGCTTGGCCTCCAATTCTATTACTTCTTGGACACAATTGAAAGCTTCTTTTCTTGCCCGATATTTTTCTTTGAGTAAGAGAACCCAAGTTAGGAACGAGATAAATAATTTCAAACAGGAAGACATGGAATCTTTATTTGATGCAAGGGAACGTTTTAATGATTTTTTAAGGCTTTGCCCTTTTCATGGGCTTGAAAAGTGGATGATAATTCATACCTCCTACATTGATCTCCTTTACTCTACAAGGAAGACCCTTGATGCAGTTTCTGGAAGAGCCCTTATGAATAGCCCACGAGATGTGGCCTATAATATCATAGAGGAAATGGCAAAAAACCATCATTCTTGGGGAAGTGTGCGACAAGATCCTGCAAAGACCACCCCTAACACTTGGGGAATGTATAAAGTGAATGCTTTTGATCACATGAATGCTATAGTTGATGCTCTTTATAAGAAGATTGATGAGTTAAACATCACTCCTACTGCACCTGCTACCCATGTTGCCTTTGTTGCCCCCGCTACACTCAACTATGAAATTTGTGGAGTAAACTGACACATTGCTAAAGATTGCCAAATGATTCTCACTGGAGGATCTAATCAAGAAAGTGTTAATTACTTGAACAATCAGAGGAACAACCCTTACTCCAACACCTACAAACCCGATTGAAAAAATCACCCAAATTTCTCCTACAAGAACAACCAACCACAATAAGTTGCAACACCACCAGGTTTTCAAGATGTTACCCCTCAAAAGAAGTCTAATCTCGAATTAATGTTGGAAAACTTTTTCGTGACTCAAGCTCACCAAAATGAAGAATTCAAAAACCAAAATCTCCACACCAGTGAAGTACTCAGGCAGTTAAGCACAAAAGTTGAGGGCATTGTCACCCACTCTAAGATGCTAGAAACCCAAATCTCCCAAGTTGCTCTACAACAAGCATCTGCTTTCGTTTCTCTAAAAAATTTCTCGGGACAACCAGAGCAAAATTCTAGGGGACAATTTAATGCCATAACCATTTTGAGTACTGAGCAGGTTAACAAAATTAAGAAGAAGGAAGTTGTTGTTACGAGGAATTTTAGGAAAGAAATTGACAAATTCAAGAAAGAAAATTATGAGCATCCTAGAAGGGAAGCAATTGGGATTAAGGAAGAAGCACAACTTAAGAACTTCGTAGAGTCACTAAAGAAACTCTACAACCACATCCCTCTTTCTGAGACCCCACCTTAGATGTCCTCCTTTTTTCCGAACCTTGAAAACTATTTTCTCCAAGAAAAAATGAAGACGCATGGAATCATAAAGCTAACTACTATGTTAGCGCCTTGATGCAAAATGGAACCCCGCCAAAATTAGAAGACCCCAGGAAATTCTTGATCCCCTGTGTGATTAATGCTTTAAAAGTTGAAAAGGCTTTTTATGACCTTCTATAACAAACCTATGATGTATCACTACAACAAGCCGATGGATCAGTCAAAAAATTCTTAAGGCTTCTCGAAGACGTCCTGGTCCAAGTTGGGGACCTTTGCTTTCCTGCCGACTTTGTAGTGATGGATATAAGCGAAAATCTTCAAATCCTGGTAATCTTAGGAAGACCCTTCATGGCCACGACATGGACGGTCATTTATGTTAAATAAGGAATGATAACCTTTAAGGTGGGAGAAAAACATATAAGATTTTATATCCCTAATGACCAGACCCTATTTAATACTTGAAATCCTTGTCAATACCTTATCCTTGGCCAACAGGATGTCACATGGAGGAAGCATGAAAAGAAAGGAAGAGAAAAAGAGAAAGCTACTGAAAAAGTGAGTGCAAGAAAAGAACATCCACAAAGGAAGAAAAAGATTGGATGTTTGGCATGGGTAAAAAGTATTGGATGGAGACCCAAGTCAACTAGCAAGAAAACCATATATTCAACTTTGAAGGAAGAATCGTCCTGAGTGGTAACACTTGAGGATCGTCGAGCCCTGTGACGTTAAACTAAGCACTCAATGGGAGGCAACCCATGATTTTTATGCTAATTCTTCTTCTTCTTCTTGTTTGTGTGTTTATTTTTTAGTCAATAAAAAGGTACTTGCAAAGGGGAAGCAGAAAGGATCATTTTTTAGTCATCAAAAGAGGCGATAAGGGGTTAATACAGAAAATCAAATGTCAGACAAAAAATAAGAGGAGTATTACGACCCCTCGTAACAGGCATTACAGTTTGTAATGAATCCCAAACATCAACCAACTTTTTCGTTCGTCCTACAGGAAATAAGCAGAAAGGATCATTTTTCAGTCCTCAAAAGAGTCGAGAAGGGGTTAATATAGGAAATCAAGTGTCGGACAGAAGTATCAGAGGAGTATTACGCCTCCCCGTATCAGGCATTACAGTCTGTAATGACTCCCAAACATCAACCAACTTTTTCGTTCTTCCTACAGGAAATAAGAAGAAGAGTATTATGCCACCCCGTAACAGGCGTTACGACTCGTAATACGTCCCAACAGAATTCTTCAATTTTTCTCCTTCTTCCTATTATTACACGCAAGTTATAAGGCGATAATTGATGCTGCATTTTCCTCCGCCTCCTACTCCTCAGTGACACTCTTTATGAGTTTCTTCTACCTCTCTTTAGCTAAAACATTGGGGACAATGTTTAGTTGAAGTTTGGGGGGGGGGGGGGGGGGGGGGGGGTTACCTGCTTTCTATTTTCAGTTATTTATTTTCTGTCAATTTAATTTTCTACTATTTGCTTATGTTATTTCCCTTCCATAAAAAAACCACTTTTTAAACTTTTTCCCCGAACCATGACCGGATTATTTTTTTTCCAAAAAGAGTTTTGACCTTGAGACAACTAGGAAAGTATATAGAGTTAGAAGAACCGGAAGAATCTGAAAAAAAGGGGATTTACTTGAACACCCTAAGTTTCTCTAAAAGAGATAAGAGTCTAACGTGTAGATTTGTACCATATTACTTAGACCCTGATTAGTTTAATTTGACAATCTGGCATAAATTAGATTTACATGCATGTATGATTGATTGAGAAACAATTTTTTTCTTAGACAAAAAGGAGGTAAAAGGCAACCAACCATCTAGGTCGGGTAACCCTAACCTGGTTATTCAGCCCAACGTTAATTGTTTTTCAACGTCGTCCTTAATAAAGGACAAAATATAAGCTTGAAAAAGCTTTGAAAATTCTGTCAACATCAAAAAGATGTAAAGGAGGTAAAAGGAAGCTAGCCCTCTAAGTCGGATAACCTTCACCCGGTTATTTGGCCCAATGGAAGTTGGTCTCCAAACGTCGTCCTAAATTAAGGACAATATACAAGCTTGAAAAGGCTTTGAAAATTTTCCTCGGTGGATAATAAATGTTGCATAAATAGAAAACTCTCAATCGACCTTGTGCATGTGATGATTATCATAACTTCCATTGCCTTAATTTGATTGTCCGGATGAAAAGAAATAAAAATCAGAGACAAGACTTAAGTACAAAGCAAAGTTAGAGAGGTGTCTGAGTAAGGAAGTTTAGGTCCATAGTTTCACTACGGTTTGTGTTCTTGTAAAGACTATTAAAGTCGGATGAGTACCGGAAGAATTGACTCTTAATCATCTTGATCGAAAGACTCATATATGAGTACCAAATTATCTCATCTTTCATGAACTCTTTCTTTAAATGTTTTTGCTTGGTCTAAAATCAATTTTTGCAAGCCATGTTGCTTGAGGACAAGCAACAGTCTAAGTTTGGGGGAGTTTGATAAGTGTGTTTTGTATCATTTTTATAAACATATTTTAGTCATGTTATTGTCATGTTTTACTTGTTTTCTTCCCTTTTCCATATTTTATGCTTTGGTATTGTATTTCTATCACTTTCAGGCCCTCATGACCATACTGGAAGGAAAAGAAATCAAATCGGGTGAAAAACAAAGAAAAGTGCAAAAACTGGAACTCTCCAGTACTAAGACCAGAGGCAGGTTACGGGTGCCCGTAACACACATTACATCCTGCAACGAGCTCCATCCTAAAACCCCTCTGTGCACATGCCCTAATACGGATATCTGTGGCCTATTACGGCCCTCTGTAACGCGTGTTGCAACCCATAACAAGCAGGTAAAACTCCCATATTTTCTTTTCTATTTTGGTTCGATTTTGCTATTTTGGGATTCCTTGCACATTGAGATCTGATTTGATTGCACTTAATTGCCAAGTTATTTTTTTTTAGGGCTATTTTTCTATTTAAGAAAATAACTTTGTGGATTAGTATCTGACCTTTATCATAGAATTCTCTCTGCATTTGTTATCAAGTTTTGCAAAGGTCTCCATTGGAGCAGTTGGATCAAGAATTCTCAATATAATTCTGTTTTTTATTTTCATCAGTTTATTTTTATTTCTTTCTTATTATTTAATTTAATTCGACCATGTTTACTATTATCTCCTAATTGTTTGTTTATTTTCTCACCATGAGTGAGTAGTTCTATAAGGATGAAGGGTCATGAGACCTAACTCTTAATAATCCATGTATTTTATTTATTGGTTATGAGAATTCAAATGCGTTTATTTTATAAACCTGAGTCTCTATAATTTACCCTTTTTACGAAAGTAAAAGACTTCTCAAGTATCGATAATGATCTGAAAGGACTTATATCAATACCCGATAACAGGTTTTTAAACAATTAAGTTTGATGATGCAAAAGTACTTGAATAAGGTTGAGAAAGGTTCCATTTTTATAGTTGTGCAAAAGTAATGATCTTTGATTAATAACTATGCGTGAGCAAAAGCTGACGAGCGTCTTGTTTATCAAAGATAAGTTAACACTCTGGCGAAAGCAAGTGTTGTCTATATTTATCTATTTTCTATAAATTGCACAAGAATTCTCATAGAAAAAGTAATTTAATTACATGAAATTGTTAGAGTAAGAGATCATGACCCCGAATCATGTTTGTTCCAAAATATATTCCAAATTATTCACCAATAAGTTGTTTTATTTAAGTTCTTTTCTAAATAAGTTGCTTCTACTTAAGTGTTTTTTCACTTAAGTTTGTCCCCATCCCAAACTATTCGGTCGCTCTAGATTTACATCGATAAAATAGGAATAGGTACTCAACCAATGGTCTTTATGGTTCGATAACTTTTTACTACTCTATCATAGTCGTGCACTTGCGATTGTGTCAATAAGTCAAACAAGCATAAACAAATTCAGCAACTTCCTTCTTTAAATTGGTCCGCCCAAACAATTTTTTCAAGTCCTGATACATCTTTGTAGCACCGGGATGAATACTTAGACCACTTCGATGTCCTTCCTCAAAAATACTCTTCTTAAGCTCTGACGCATCAAGAACACACACTTTATCGCCAAACCTCATTACACCGTTTTCATCCATTCGAAATCCACCTCCATTACCTTGGTTAATAAATGTTAACTGATCAACCAACCTCAAATCAGATTTCTGACCTTCCTTGATCTCTTCTAGAATACCACTAGTTAGCTTCAACATCCTCAACTGCACACCGTTAGGAGTTTCTTCACACACTAAGCTCATATCTCTAAATTGTTCGTTCAATTCTAACTCTCTTACCATAAGCATTGACATATGCAAGAAGTTCCTACCCAAAGCATCAGCCACAACATTTTCTTTACCAGGATTGCAACTTAAATCAAAATCATAATCTTGTAACAACTCGAGTCATTTTCTTTGTCTCGTATTCAATTCTTTCTGATTAAACAAGTACTTCAGACTCTTATGATCACTGAACACCACAAATTTGGATCCAAACAGATAATGTCTCTAGATCTTCAACACATATAACACAGCCGCTAACTCCAAGTCATGTGTAGGATAATTCCTTTCATGAACTTTTAGTTGTCTAGACGGATAAGCAACAACTTGGCCATTCTGCATCAGCACACCACCAAGACCCATCTACGACGCATCATAATATACCACAAAAGATTCACTTGGATTAGGCAAAACCAATATTGGAGCAGTCGTTAACTTCTTCTTTAGTTCCACAAAACTTTCTTCACACGCAATATCCCACACATAAGCTTGAACTTTCGAGTCAACTGAGTCAAAGTTAGTGCCAACTTAGAAAAGCCATCAATAAACCTGCGATAATAACCTGCTAAACCAAGAAAACTTGAAATCTTAAAAGAAGACTATAGAGTCTCCCATTGCAATACATCATCAACTTTAAAAGGATCGACATCAATTCCACCACTCGAAATCATGTGGCCAAGAAAACCCACTTCCTTTAACTAGAATTCACACTTTGATCATTTTGCATACAACTTCTTCTCTTTCAACACTTGCAACACAGTTTGCAAATGCTCAACTTCTTCTCTTCTTCTATTTTAGAATAAATCAGAATATCATCAATGAAGTCCACTACAAAATTATCCAGATACGAATGGAAAGTTCGACTCATATACTCCATGAAAACACTTGGTGCATTAGATGTGCCAAACAACATTACAGTGTACTCATAATTACCATACCTTGTTCTAAAATCCATCTTCGGGATATCATCTAGTTTAACACGAATCTGATGATAATCAAACCTCAAATCAATCTTACTGAACACACGGGCACCTACCAATTGATCCATTAAATCATCAATCCTCAGAAGTGGATACTTTTTCTTGATAGTCACCTTATTCAACTGCTTGTAGTCCATACACAACCTCATGTTACCACCATTCTTATTAACCAACAACATAGAAGCACCCCATGGATAAACACTCGGTAGAATAAACTTCTCATCAAGCAATTCTTCCAATTCTTTCTTTAATTGACTCGACTCTGAAGTTGACATCGTATAAGAAGCCATCGATACCAGACTTATACCTGGTACCAACTCTATAGAAAACTCTACCTCGCGCTCTGGAGGTAAATCACTGATGTCATCCAGAAACACATCTGGTAATTCACTGACAATAGGTAACTCAACACTTGCATCTTCATGATCAACTCATAATGCAACAAACACTACAAACATCACAACTTCATCTTCCAAAAGTTTGTCCACTTGCTTAGCAGACAAGAACATCAGCTATCCACTATCACCAAACTTAGGGACCCTCGTAGTCTAACTATAATATTTGATACGAATATAGTTTAACTTCAACTAGTTCATTCCAAGGATAACATTAATTTGGTGCAAGGGTAGGCACACCAAATCCATCATGAAACTCTTACCAAAGATAGTTAAAGGATAACTCAAACATACAAAAGTAGTAGTAACAGAACCCTTAGCTTGAGTTTCTATCACCATACTACCATTCATAGAAGATAATTTAAATCCCAACATCGTGGCACATTCGAGCAAAATAAACGAATGAGTAGCACCTGTATCAATAATAGCAATCAACTCAACATTGTTAATAAAACAAGTACCTCGAATCAAGTTATGCTTCTTGGTAACCTCTAAACAATTTAAAGCAAAAACTCTACCATTAGTCTGAGTAGCAGTAGTAGTTTTCTTCGGCTTCTGACACTGGGTACTGAGTGACCCTGTTCACCATAGTTGAAACAAGTCATACCTTCATTTTTGCACTCAGAAGCATGGTGACCTGTCTTACAAAAATTGTAACACCTCAACACGTTGTTGTTACAACTAACGCACTTGACAAAAATGGGAGCTCCTCCCCCACTTGGCTTCTTATCATCATAAAACTTTATGTTTCCCCTTGTCATCAAGAGCACTATACGGTTTACCATGTTCCTGGTTCTTCCCTTTCTTCTCATTGTAACTCTTATAGAAGGAAGATTTGGCTCTAGTATCCTAATCATAAATCCTGCACTTATTTACTAGAATAGGAAATTGGAGAATCTCTTGATATATAATTCCCTGCTTAATCTTTGGACGCAACCCACTCTCAAATTTGATACACTTAAATGTCTCAACAATCGAATTATTGTAATGCGGACAGAACTTCACCAACTCTTTAAACCTGGTAGCATACTCAGCAACAGTCGAATTCTCTTGTTTCACCTCACGGAATGTAATCTCATTCATGCCAAGCACATCTTCAGGAAAATACTTCTCTAAAAATGCAGCTCTGAAAACAGCCTAAGTGGTCTCAGCACCCAAAATCTCCATCCTCTGACGTGCGTTATCCCACCAGTCTTCATCCTCGGCTTCCAACATGTGGGTACTAAATAACACCTTCTTCTCCTCTAAGCAATCCATTGCTCTGAAGATCTTCTTGATCTTTCTAAGCAACACCTGTGCACCATCAGGATCATGTGTGCCCTTAAAGATCAGCGGGTTATTTTGCTAAAAGTTTTCCAAAGCACAGAAATCATCATTCCCTCCAGCATTCTGGGGAATCTACTAATTTTGGGCCATTGCCTGAGCCAATTACTCCAAAGCTTCAGCAATTGCATCATCATTTCTTCCTCCATCCATTTCTCTCTGCATATGGCAAACATCATTAGAAGAACAAACATCGATTGTGTTTACACATAAATCGACCACAAAGACATAGACATCGTATAAAAACATGGCCAGACAGATTGACATGCTCTGATACCACTAATGTAACACCCTTCAAAAACCCACAATTAAATTACGAATAATTTAAAAATAATTTAATCAACATCACCGCTCAAGGGTGTCACACTTCATAGAAAACATCACATTAACAATCTTGCTCCGTAACATAGGTTACATCATTAATATCAATATCTTTATAATTCAACACATCATTTAAATTGTTAACATCGCAGCGCATCGTCATAAAATAACTCCTTCATAAATCAAAACTCTTTGTATTTAATCCTCATCAAAGGGTAATTAAAACCACTTTAACAATCAAAAAGCCTTCATAAAGTATGTTAACAAAAGGAACATAACATTAAATTCAAACGTCCCTAACCTAATATTACATATCAAAGCAAGACACCTTCTAATTAACGGAAAACTAAATAAATACTCCAAAGCTCTATTCTCGATACTTCAGCAAGCTACTCATGAGTATCTGCGCATTACTCACGTGGAGGCAACATTCCAACAAAAAAGGTGAGTAATCACAATTCATTATGAAAGATATAAGGAAAATATTAGTAGTTATAAGAAACATCATCATATAATCAACACATATCATTCATCAACACTTCATACTCATTGATACATCATAATAGCACTTGGACATCTTTCATCATCAAAATCATCATATAATCACAAAGTTCACAATCATCAGCGCATCGCAACTCATCAACAAAATTCATGAAATGTCACGTAATGTTAATGCAACAAATACTTATTCAATGCATGTGGTACCAAAATTTATGAACATCTTGTTCATCACCCTCCATGATCCCTGTAATAGGATCGATTCCCTCTTGGAACTGGAGCACATCACAAACGCACTCAATACGCAAAATGGGATTGAGCTCATCACAAGCGGACCACCGTCCAAAAATGTTATGAATGTATGATGCACAACAACGTCATATAAAATTCGACCACGACTAGTCAATTGCATCATCTTTCACATATTCGTCCTCACATAGCATTGATACACATTAAACATGCACACCATTAAGACATCATCATGGATAACATTAATTACATCATAATAACAACATCATAGCAACTTCACAAGATCATCAAACTCATCATTAAAATAGTACATATTGATATATCAAACATATAATAGTTCAATATAAAAAACACATAGGTACTTGAATCATGTATCAAACAACTCATATAATTCTTTATAAAATAGTTATGCATGTTAGCTCCCCAATGCTTCAAACAGCGCATCAAACAGAGTCCGAAAACTCTAGTTACAACACTTTAAAGTTATTGCAAGGTTTGCTTTCCTGATGCTTGCCCAGCGACACTGGGAGCGCTCAGCTCGCCTCCCTCTCGCCTGGTGCTTGCCCGATGAATGGCGCAATTGGGACCATGGTTGCGTCGCTCGCTCGGCGGTGCTAGGGTGACATTCCCCTCCCATACATTTTCCAGAAACTCACCTTTTTCACCATACTGCTCGCCACTTGGCTCGCCCGACGAAGGTTGGGCGACTGGCTAGCCCCTTTCTCTCTACTAATTCGCCCGACAGCACATGAGATTCAATAAATTCTCAGTTGCGATTTATGCATTATCCACCCTCATTCTAATTTTGAATATAGTACCAGACTCAGTCTAAAAAACATATTAATCATCATATTTTCCCAATTCAACAACAATACATCATCACACACCTATTTTATTTGAATCATGGTATATCAATGTCATCATCACATAATTTCATCATAATATTCCTCATGCTTTTCATCAAAATCATCCTACAACTTCTTCAAACTCTAAGGAATGAATATTTTCTTCTTCTTCTTCTCTCTATGCCCTAGCTCTTCTTTACGTTCTCCCAAATTCCATGTTCCTTTTACCCGTTGGACCCTTTTTTATGGTTTTCCTCCTATGCCCCCACTTATCTCACACATTTACCATCATGCCCTTATTCTCCTTTTTCACCTTTATATCATTTAATTATTATTTAAATCTAAATAATATAAAATAATTATTTAAATCTACATTATTCTAATTAGCCCCTTAGTCCACCATTACCCCACAACATACCACACACATCATACAGATAATCACCAATAATTCACAAATAATCAATTAAATAATTAATTCTAAATTATTAGGTGTTTAAAAATCCATGATGACAATCACCTTGATGAAAACTATAATAATTCAAGCATGAACAATTAAGTGGTTAAAAATGCAAACCTAAATATTATGGTTTGATAAGCTTGACTATCCAATAAGGGAAAATTGAATTGAAATAATCTAAAGGCTTATATCAAAAGATATCAAGATTGAAGCAGTGTCAACATAAAGAAGAATATTTGGCAAAAGCTTGTAGAAAAGGGGAAAATATCCTAATTAGTAAGTGAGTGATCATATATAATGCAATTGGGCTTTTCGCTAAAAGCAAATGCTAAAACACAAACACTAAAACCTTTTTCAAAATGATTTACCAAAAAGAAAAAACTTTGAAAAACATCTAGAAGTTGTTGCAGATGAACTAGGAGCAGCAAAATAAGCCATGGGCGGAATTTTGACTCTTTTAATCGATTAGAAGAAATATCCAATCGATTACATTTGCATAAAATTAAGGCACAAGCCAGTTTTAATGCACCTTGATTCCATGCAACAACTAAATATATTAACTTTCCATTTTGAGGACTTATAATCGTATATTTGCATAATCTAATCGTTTAACAACATGGTCTAATCGATAAGCTAACGGTAAAAAGTGTTAAATGAAAATTATGTTTAAGGAAAACCTCTTGTCTATAAATAGAGGTCTCTTTTCTTATTTCAAAGCATCCAGAATCATGTTTTAACACTTTCATCTCTCACTCTTCTCTCTCTCTCTCTCTCTCTCTCTCTCTCTAAAGTTTTATTTAACTTTCTCTCACTAAATGTTTTAGCCAAATGCTTTTGTGAGAAAAATTCCTTTGCGAGTGAGAGAATACATCTGTAATTTTGGAGAGAGTAGAATTGTAAAATTCAATAAGGGAATCTTTTCTATGAACCTTGGTTGAATATTGTTCATTTAGGGATTTATATGGGTTATAAGCTCATCCTATAAAAGGATAAGTTCAGAGGTTCACAATGAGGTCTTATGCACGTTTGGATCTTGAAACATCAACATGCTAGCCAAAAAACTCAAGTTTGGTCACTTTAGGTTTCATGCATTTTCACAATTTCTCAACTTGCAGCAATCATAACTCTCTCAATTCTTATCATATGAAGTTGATCTTTGACTTTTTGGAAATCTCGAGATGTCCTATACAATATCTATGTTGATTATTTTTGCATTTGAAGACTTTATCTTGATGTAATTTGCCTTGACAAAAAGTGTCTTTTTATTGACTTTTGAAATGACCTATAATGTTTTGGCCCATATCTCTCAAATGAAGCATTTTTTGGACTTAAGCTTAGAGTTACAAAGTTGTAGAGAATTGAATTTCCTTAAAAATGAGCTTTGGTTGAGAAAAATCTGATGAAGCGTGTGAAAGTTGTGCTTGGTCAAAGTTCAGTTGACTTCTCCTTAAGAAAACCCTAATTTAGTAACATTTGACTTTTGATGAATCTTGAGTTTTCTTGATGAATCATGATTAACCCTTGATCAAATGATGAATGTAACTTCAAAATCTTGATGTTGACCAAAAACCTTGAGGTTTGACTGTATGTTGACCATAGTTGACTTTCTGTCCAATATAGTTGATTTTTAGTGATTTAAGCATTTGACTGAGCAAACTTGTGATACAACACTTGAAACTTGTCATGGTCATTCTTGGAGACATATGGGGAACCGTGAAATCCACTTAAGGCCTTAGAAACCCAATCTTCCTTGAGAAAATTCAAACCCTAGTTGTAGGTCCATTACTTAGGAGGAGAATTTGTCTGATCAATTCTTGAGAACCCTTGAGCAATTGAGAACCCTAGGAGCATGAGAAGGTATCTTACAAAAATGGGAGGGCAAATTTTGGGGTACAAAATCTTCCCCTCAATATTTTTAAACTCGAAGAGCTAGATTGGCAGGCTTGTCATTCGTGATCTGAAGGTGGAAGAGGATTGAACACTTAAGTGCCCAGAAATTTGCCCTCACATGTGCACGAAGTAACACTGCTGGATGATTGTATTGCTTGAATGGGCTTAAAGTTTCCATTCGGAGAGATGATAGAGTGTCATCGGAGATGGGCTTATAGATGCCATCAAGTGTAATTGTTGATAGGAGTATCATAATGAGTCTACGCTCGACTTGATCTGATGGAATGAAAATTTCCGAAGACAAATGCTTTTCAGAACAAAGACCCTGAAGGAGATGCTTTTCAGAATTCAATCTCTGAGGGAAATCATTTGGTCGTGCAGATAGTTGCCCCGTCTTGTTTCAGGAATTGATCTGCAATCTGTTCTTCATTGGTAAACATGTCCTATTTCAGGAATTCATACCACCTGGTCGTATAGATAGTTGCCCCATCTTGTTTCGGGATTAATATCTAACCCTCTTTTTATTGGTAAACGTGTCCTGTTTCGAGAATTTATACTGCTTGGTCGTATAGATAGTTACCCCTTCTTGTTTCGGGAATTAATCTCTGACCCATTTTTTGTTGGTAAGCCGTCCTATTTCAGGAATTCATATCGCCTAGTTGTATAGATAGTTTCCCCGTCTTGTTTCGGGAATTAATCTTTGACCTATTTGAAAATTGTTGATGATATTCATCTATTTGTGGACTAATCTGGAAGAAGCAAAGTTAGTTTTATGCAATTTCACGATGTATGCACTGCATTACGTAATGATGTTCTCAAAATAAATAAGAGTGTCGTATGCATTTCGTATGCATATGTTAGGATGTTTTGTAAATGATGTATGGATATAAGACGTTGCTGACGGAAAAGGTAGCTTCGTATAACATCTTTGGCTGGGGAATTAATCCCTTACTGTTGTTAGGGATTAAGGATGTGAATCTTCCCTCTGTTGGGACTAATTTTGATGGGGATTGCCGAAGGATTTAATTATTATATGCTGATTAGGGATAAAAGAGATAGATAATCCTCAAATGCGGGGACATCCACTCTTCTGGGGAGGACAAAGTTGAATGACATCTGACCTGGGAAGAGAATTTTGTCTGGGAATTGCGAAAATCGGAGAAATAACCCCTGTTTGGGAAATAAACCCTGTTAGGAAATAAACCCTACTGGGGAAATAAACCTTTCTGGGGAAATAAACCATGCTAGTGAAGAGAATTATGCTGGAGGAGAGAACTTTATCGAGGATTTTATAGTGTTGGGGAAATAAACTTCGTTAGGGAATTAAATTCCTGTAAACTGTGCTGAGGGAATAATTTCACATGGGAATTGGAATTTCATAGGTTGTATGAAGAAAGTTCCCATCGTATGTTGGGGAAATGATCAAACTTCCTTATATGCTAGGGGACCTATTGGGGAAGATGATTATGTCAAGCTATCCATCAGGGATATGAAGGTGAACGAAATGCTGGAAGATGCCCCAATTTCTGTCTGAAGGCATATTAGACTTACTGGGGAATATATCTCCATCGAGGATGAGATTATCAAGGTAGCTCTGCAGGTATTTCTCTGTGGGGTTTTGTGGATGAATTGAATGTTATCCCAACTCCTAGAGTCCTTAGTAAATGTTATCCCTGTTTTTATGTATGTATTTGTTAACAATAATCATATTCATATGCATATGTTCATTCAGTTTAGTCATTGGACGTTTTTGCAAACAAAATAGAGAAAGTAAAGCATATTTGAATTTATATTTGTATTGATAGTTTTCCTATAAAGGCAATTTTGTACAAGGAGACAGAGATCCTAGTAAGAGGAAATCGTCGTAAAATGAAGAAAGTACAAAGAAAGACAGATATGTGGAAACGATCCCATCGAGTTTCAAATATGTTATTTCCATGCATGTCTTCAAACATCTCATCCCTTTCTTTCGGAAGAAGTTGACTGAATTGATCGATACATTTGAAATTAACGTTGATAATGAAGTTGGTCGTGAGTAGATGAACCAACGGAACATAGTCGTACGCTTTAATCCCTAACTTTTTCCTGGACCACCCTTTCGGGTTTTCAGTCCACCGGGATACCCTTTTTTGCCTAAGCTAGGGGGTGTTCAAAACCAAACTGGCCACATAGAAAACCGCAAAATTGAACTGAACCAAACCGAAACCGCAAAAAAATGCATTTGGTTTTGTTGTACCCCCAAAATTTGCCCTCTCATGTTTTCCAAGGTTTTCTCCTACATGGGTGGTCACAAACATTTGATTAAAGAAAAATAAAGATTTTGAAGATAAAGAAGGAGTCTTCGATTGGCATATGGGCAAGAGTCTTCGATTGGCCTTGGGACAAGGTCTTTCGATTGGCACTTTAACAAGGTCCTTCGATTGGCATCTGAATAGGATGTCTTTTGATTGACATCTGGACACGGAGATTCGATTGGGCATCTAAAACCCTTCGATCAGGCCCTGGACCCCCTTTGACCAAGCTTGGTTCACAAGGCTTCGACTGTGCATTAGCTACTTCAGAATTGCCTTCAATCCACATGGCATAGGCTTCCTCAGACTTATCTTAGATTCACAAGGGCAAAGGTTTCTTCTATGATTACCCTCAATGCACAAGGCAAAGACTTCCTCTGTGTTTGCTTTCAGTGCACAGGGCCAAGACCCCTCAACACAGTTGTTGCACTATGACACCCAATATGACCCCTTCGAAAGAGTGTTCCAAAGGCCCATTCGAAAGACACGCATTGGTGGCCCATTCGAAGGAGGCAACAAAAGACTATTCAAAAGACACTCAAAAAGCCCATTCGAAGGAGGCCATTAGAGCCATTCGAAGGAGCTGAATCAGAGCCATTCGAAGGAGGCCATCAGAGCCATTCGAAGGAGGCCATCAGAGCCATTCAAAGGAGAGCATAATCAAGGCTTGTTTAAACATTTGCCTTCTTGTCCCCTCTACCCCTTCTATATAAAGAGATCATAAGTGTTGCATCACACACAGAGGAGATTGCCTAGAAAAAGAGAATACTCACACCACCATAGACAGGATCAAAATTTTGACTAGTTTTCTTTGCAGGCACCCTCAATCCAGATGAAGGATATATCTGTATTCTTGAGATTCCCAAGAATATGTTCCAAGCCAAGCCACGCTCAGATCGAAGCATCTCTAGTTGGTAAGGACTTACCCAAATCGAAACTGCATTTCTAAGCCTTTTAAATACCTACTATTGGTATATATGTGCTGCTAATACCATTTATGTTTATATGAGCATATTGTTGTACCCCAAAATTTTCCCTCCCATATTTCTCAAAACATTGCAAGAAAGATCTCTAAATTGCTCAAAGTAGTCCAAGGGTTGGCCAGACAAGCTCTCTCCTAAGGCAGTCTACTCAAATCAGGGTTTTGTGTTGCATCAAGATCCTTGAGTCCAAGTGCTCACCTATTTCCTAATATGTTCTCAAGATCATCCATGTCATGTTTCAAGCCTTGTAGAGGAATTTTTCTCATTTAATTGCTCAAAAGGTCTAAAAATCGACTATGTTAGGGCAAAAGTCAACTGTGACCCAAATACAGTCAAACTTCAAGATTTTTTGTCAACATTCTCATTTTGAAGGATATTTCATCATTTTATCAAGGGTTGATCATGATTCATCAAGGATTGCTCAAAATTCATCAAGATTCAAAAGTTGCTAAATTAGGGTTTTGTAGGAAAAGTCAACTCAACTTTGACCAAGCATAACTTTCTCATACTTTATGAGAAATGACCCGTCCAAATCTCATTTTGAAGAGAATGAAATTACCTACAATCCATCTTCATACCCCAAGATCAAAATATGCACTCACAAGAAGTTATGAATTTTGACATTATAGGTCATTTTTGAAAGTCAACAAGAACACCTTTTTTGTCAAAGCTTCTAACTTGAGAATGGAATATCAAAATGATATTAGACAAAAAGGTTTTATTAGATCACATCTCAAGCTTTCTAAAAAGTCTAAGAACACCTCCAAAAGTTCAAAATTAAGGAAGTTATGCATTGTTGAAGTTGGACTTTTTTGCAAAATTGCCAAAAGTCAACTATCCCCAAAACTTTAAATTTTGCCAAATGGGCCCATTCTTTTTCACTTGTTTTGAGTTGGCGTTGTAGTCCACGTGCTCTAGCCTTGCCCATGTGTCCATATCATAATTTTATTAATTATTTTGATTTTGATTTGAATTAAGTTGAATTAAATCAAAATAAATCAAATAAAATCAAAAACATTAAAAACTAAAGGATCTTGTGATCATTTCAGGTCTTATTACACAGCTAGCATCCTTCCAAACTCGTATCAAGCCATGTGAGTACAAAAAGATGTGATTTGGATCAAATTTGGAAAGTTTTAATGGAGGATCAAATCAAATATTCAAGCGTCAATGGAGGAAGATTTGGACAGCAAATTCTAACCTAATGTATTGTATAATACATAAGGAAGCGAGAGGGACAAGATTAAGGGTTGGAGATCAGTTCTAGAGGCAGAACAAAATTTTCAAAAAACCAGAAAAAGTGTGACTTCGAAATCAACCCTATAAGCAATTTCAAGACTTGAGACTTGTCTCAATCTTTTCCTGGACACCTCCACAAGCGAAGCCAATCAAAACCAGGAATTTTCAGACTCTCACAAGCTCTGTAAGTCATCCACGGATCCACCATTTTCTTGATTTCGTATCTTGCAAATTAGGCATTAGTAACGTGAAATAATTGCATATTCTGAACCTACAAATCATTTGCAAGCTTTTTGCATTAACCAATTTCATTCTTATGCTCTGTATCGAGGATCACCATTGCTAGGGTTTGTTGTTCGTTTTTAGGGTTTTTTGTTTCAGGAAAAATTGGCCATGATAATGGCTATGGTTGTGATCAGCAGGTTGAGACGAACTCAACCATGGTTTTAGAATGTGTTTCCATGGCCTGGGGAAGATTTTAGAACGAAGCTACATTTTTAGCTGCGGATAAAAATCCGCAAGTAAAGTTTGCAGGTTTTAGAGGACAGGGACGATGCGTTGGCACTCCCTCACTCGTTCGTTCAAATAATCGCGCATTTTTTTTTATTTTTCTGGCAATTGACTTTGTTTTTTATATATTATATTTCATTTGTATTATAATAACAAAAGCAACAACGCAACCCAGTGGTGGACACCTCAGTGCATAAAGACCCAAAGGCTGGAGGTTAGGGGTTCGATCCCTGCCTCCAGCAATTTGCATTTTCATAATTGTTTCCAGGTAATCATGTGCGTGTTCAAGTCTGAGGTCACCATGGACATTCACCATCAAAGCGCCAGATGGCCAAATGGCCAGATCTGGTGGTCAAGCTTGGAAGGCGCACCATAAGCCAGAGAATGTGTGTGCACAGGATCACAAAAAGTCAATTGGATCAGCTTCAAATGGGCCAGCCAATTACTTTTGACACCTCCATAATCAGGCCCAATTTCTCATTCTCTTATACTTTGTTTATTTTATTTAATTATTTTATTTTGTTTTAATTAATTTCTAACCAATAACAAATTTTCTTTTTTATCAAAAAAAATCACAAAAATACTTTTTTTATCCAATTAAATTTTAGAACTTTTATTTTTATTAATAAATACTTATTAATTAATTAGAATATTAATTAGGAAAATTTAATTTATTTTTGTAAATAAATAAAATCAATTAGAAATCATTAGGTTTTAACATAATTTAATTATTTTAATTTCTTTCTTGAATTAACAAAAACTCCAAATATATGTCATTAATTATTTTTTCATTAATTAATTTATTTAATTTCTAATTTAGTATTTAAGTTAGGATTTAGTTTCTTTTTTTAAAATAAAAACAACAAAAAAAGCATATTCTTTTAAAAGGGTCAAAACCCTAATCTCACATCCGATTTAATTTCGCGTCGCACTTTATTTTTCTTTATCCAATTAATGTATCTGCTCCCGGTTTGTAATAAATAATTAGGACATTTTATTTATTTTTCTGCTTTTATTTTATTTTATTTTCAAAGGGTTGATTTTGGCGATGTAAATACCCGACACCTTGTAATTTAATTTCCGCACCTTTAATTTCTGCAAATTACAATTGTTAGATGTTTGATAATAGGGCTTGCATGACAAGAATGAATGCTTAATCTAAAATCAAATTAGATCACCCTAAACATGTGCAAAGATAAAAATAAACTGAAAATAACACACTCGCACGTGCGCACTCTTAGGGTACACCCCACTTGGTTGCCTTCGTACACGGTCATTAAGTATAGGGTATTTTAGAGGTCGCCCTCTTATCTAAAAGATCATAGTTGCCTTGAAACGGTTGCCTCGGATATTGTTGCCTCAAACAAATGATCTAAGACATTAGGGTTACCGCTAAGGTGTCCTAACATTGCTTTGGTGACCGTATGTCCCTCTTTCGAATTGACCCTCAAACTCCAACGACGGTGCTACCTACTCACTAATAGTGGGATAGCATTGTCTAAAGGAAATTAGCATAGAAAGATTCCTTTTTCGATTAGGTAGAGAGTTCTTAGATACTTGCTCATCCAAAACAAATTTTTCACACTTACACTTTTACCAACAAAGTTTTTTTCAAAACACTTCATTACACTCTTGAGGACAGAAGCAAGAGTTAAATCGAAGTTTAAAACAAAAACTTTTCAAAACCCACAACACAAAGAAAATATTTTGAAAATGATGAGCAAGTACCTAAGAGCCCGTAGATAACTACGGATAGAAAGGGTGCTAATACCTTCCCTTTCTATAATCTACCCCCCGTACTCAGAGATAATCTCGAAAAAGGAATTTTTCTGTGCTTTTTTCCTTTCCTTGTTGGATAAAATAAAAGTCGGTGGCGACTCTTGCTTACTGCGACATTTTGCGAATATAAACGCAAAACGCAAACCAGCATTCCAAAAACAGTCAGTTCTTCCCACCGTATCACACATATCATACACAAGATAACATGCAGGAATAAAATCACGCCATCAAAAGGCATGACATGATCTGCCTTTCAAAACTCATGGCATAGCCTGTTTCAAGTCAAAATAAACTTAGGCCTGAGGACAGAAGCTTTGAATCAGGGAGAAGGACCTGGGTTCGATACCCAGGTCATGCATCTTTATTTTTTTGCCAGCATTTTCCTTGCAGGTTCAATTCGAAGAACAACTCCCTCCTTGGATCGAAAAAAGCAACATCCCTCCTAGATCAAAAATCCCATCCCCTTCACAGAATCAAAGGACAACATCCCTCTGGATCGAAAAGTCCATTCTCCTTGCAATCGAAGGAGTCCCTTTTTCTTTTTTGTATTTTATTCTTTGTTTCATTTCTTTATTGACTCTTTTTCTATTCAACTTGACATTAAATAAATAAAAATCGCAAAAATTAGGCTTAGACATTTTAATTAAATGATTAATTAATTGATTAATTAATTTAAACCGTTTTCTTAACTTAAAACAAATCAGAATTTAGGACTTAATTCAGATTTAATTTTCTTTTCATAATAAAAAACAACCAAAAAGATTTTTATTTCATAGGATATTGTTAGACGTTATTTTCAATTTCATGCGCGTTTATTTAATTCCGTATTTTTACTATTGATGTACCTGCCCACTGGATGTAATAGATTAAAACTAGGACATTCACTGCTTTATCCCCCTCATTCTTGAACCGTGTAAATCCCCTCCTCAAAGCATTGTAATAGCGTAGATTTAAATTCCTGCACTTTAATATTCTGCAATATATATTAACTACTAGTAATTAGGCGTGTATGATAAGACTAATAATCAAACGCTAGAAAACTTAACAAAAAGATAAATAACTGAACTCAATACAATTGCACAAAAGCACCTCTAGGGTATCCCACTTTTGTTGCCTTTAAGAAATAAAATAGTCATAAGGCATGAACGCTTTAGCAAAGACCCATAAATAAAAAAAGATCATAGTCTCTCGATGACCCTACAGTTGCCTTTCGGTAAATGCTCTAGTCCCTAAAAGAAAATTGTTAAAGCGTCTCCACAAGTTACCTTTGTGACTGTAAAATGTCCCTTCGATTGTCCCTCAAACATCTGACGACAAATCTACCTACTCACTAATAGTAGGATAGCATTACCTAAAGGAAAAGAGGAAAAGAATGACCCTTTTCGAGTAATAAAGTAGATAGTTGTTAGAAGTTTGCTCAAACATTTTGCACTTACACAAAAAACTACTTTTCAAAAACAATTTCAAAACACTTTGTATACTTTCTCCACTATCCCAAGAAACATTACAAAGTTCATTGTACTAAGGCATTTTTAAAACATTTTAAACACAAAGCACAAAGGTATTTTTTAAAATGAACAAACCTCTAAGAGCCCGTGGAAAACCACAGATGAAAAGGGTGCTAACACCTTCTCTTTCCATAATCTACCCCCCTTACTCAGAAAACTCTCGAAAAAGTCTGTTTCTATTCTTTTCACCCTTTTCTTTATTGGATAAAAGAAGAGACGGTGGCGACTCTTGCTTACCGTGACATTTGCAAATACAAAATGCAAAACCAGTACAGTATTAACAGTCGGTTCTGCCACCGTAGAACAGAACTAGCGACTCTGCTGGGAAAAATAAAAAATAGGGTTACCTAAGAGTTAGTTCATTATTTAACTGCTTTGTGTGCTTTGATTGCTTTACTTTTAAGGGTTTTGTTTGGGTTACTATAGATCCTACACTCGGATCTGGGGCACCTTTTAGGTAAGTATCAATAGATTATGGAAACTGTATGGGGTATACCGACACGATCAAAGCGATAACTATGTTGATGCGACACTTTGGTTGGTACCGGTAGCCCTTGAGTAATCAAGGAGAATATGGGGCCGATGTGTGGTGTCATAAAGCATCAATTGACCTTAGAACCTTTAATTGACCAATTTATCTATTAGGACGTAATGAGATAGTTGTCTTTGGTGTATCCCCAAAGTCGGTTAATACTCGATACTACACTCATTGAGATCTGACTCCCGAGTTTTGTTTGGGGGAAAGTCAGTTGTCTATCGGAACGAAACTTGTGGGGAGGATTAGTGATATTGAGATCCCTTAGAACCTGGTTACTATTTACAGGACAGGTTGAACCAATCAAAACTTCAAGAGGGTATTACCTTAAAACCCATGCAAGCCTTAAACTTAAGGTCTTTGTGTGATTTGCTTGTGCTATCTATATCTGTGATTTCTTAGCATAACCATGACATCATAACATGGCATATCATACTAACTATTTCAAGGATCTTCTAGGGATTATCTTTGTCTTGTCTTGTAGGACATGGCATCCACTCGCAGGAATACTATACAAGTCAACCTCGTAAGGTTACCTCCTCAACTCAAGGACTTAGCATCAAGGGTCCCTAGAAGCTCTCCATTCACTGAAAGATATGGTCGACTTCTCAACTTAGTCACCTAAAACCCTGATGAAGAAATGATAAAAGTGCTCTTTTAGTTCTTTGACCCGCTACATCACTGCTTGACTTTTCCTGATTACCAGTTAGTGCCTACTATGGAGGAGTTTTCTCAGTTTTGGGGGTACCTATCCTTAATCAGTTACCATTCAACGGTATGGAAAGAGACCAAAAGCATGAAGAGATTGCTCAAGCTCTGTCTTTACAACGGGCAGATGTAGTGGAAAATTGGGAAACTAGAAGAGGCATCAAGGGATTTCTAGCTAAGTTTTTGTTCGAGAAAGCTCACCACTTTTGGGATACCCTAGATTTACAAGCTTTTGAAGAAGTGTTGGCTCTTCTCATCTATGGGATGGTATTATTTCCTAATCGGACCAACTCATAGATGTGAATGCGGTCAAGGTTTTTTTGTCTCATAATTCGGTGCCTACTTTACTTGGAGATATTCTACACTCTCTGTATACTCGCACTCTAAAGAGAAGAGGGACCCTTCTGTGTTGCACTCCTCTGTTGGCTAGGTGGTTTATTTCGCACCTACCTCGGCTTATTTTGAAGAATGAGCACGGTATGAGATGGTCTCATAGGTTGATGTCCCTCACACATTTGGATATTCATTGGTGTTCTCGATCCTTAGAGAATGTTACCATCATTGATCGTTGTGGGGAATTCCCTAATGTCCCTCTCTTAGGCATTAGAGGAGGAATCACTTATAATCCCTGTTTGGTGTTACGACAGTTTGGTTATGCTAGAAGGGATGGTCCCCATGATGCACTCGTCCAAGGAATCATCTTTGACTATGAGAGTGACGCTCAGAGTTATCGTAAGAGGTTCATTCGAGCTTAGGGCATGGTAAACAAAGTTGATAGCAAGAACCTGGGGCACAAGAATTCCATCCCTCTTGAGCCTTACCTCAGATGGGTGTAAACCCGTGCTCAATGTCTTATGATGCCTTACCCCGTCGTCTTACCTATGATTATGGAGCCAATTACTGAGGGAGACACTCCTTATATTGTTCTTCATCCTGACATGCCAACTGATTTCGAGGAGCTACAGAAATCCTGGATCCAACTCAAAGAAGAACGGGATACCTTTAAAACCCAAATCTACACCAGTGAGAAGAAGGTTTTAGAGCTCACCAGGTTACTTCACGAAGAGAAGAGTATAAATGCTTACATTGCACCAAAGAGGATGCGCCTGTGGAAAGCTTGAATCTTTCTTTAGAGAGTTTATTTTTGCTTTGTTACTTCCTTTGTAAGCCCAAAAGGCATCATTGTGATCGTTAAAACTTCTTAATGCAATTAACGTTTGTTCTCTTTCTATTTAAGCAAATTTAAGTCTTAGAAATCCTTGAAATAATTGCATACATATATCATACATATCATTGCATAAACAGGTTTCAAAGCAGGTTGCTCATCTTCTTCGCTGTTTATTTCAGCAAGTAAAGAAATGGCTTTTGAACAAAACATCAAAGATCTCCAGGCACAAAACACCCAGTTCCAGCAAATGATTGTGGCTCTAGCTAAAGGGCAAGAAGATTTGAAGGCTCTCATAGTGAAGGACAAAAAGAAGAAGCCAAAGAAGCCAACAGGGTTAGTGGATCTGGGAAGAAGGATCAGAGGACCAGTGCGCCGAGCATCAAAACTAGCAACTTCATCAAAAGAAGGAGACAATCAGGAAGGAGAGACGAGAGAGGAAGACCTCAGCCCAGAGGAATCTGATGATGAATCTGATTATGATGGGGAGCAGTATCCTTCTACTGACGATAAATACAAAAAGCTAGAGGATCGTCTGAATGCAATAGAAATCCAAAAAGTACTTGGGCTGGATTTTGAGGAGCTGGGCTTGGTTTCTGGGGTTGTCATCCCGCAGAAGTTCAAGGTTCCGGTGTTTTCTAAATATGATGGAGTCTCATGTCCAAAGATGTATCTCTGATCTTATGTGAGGAAGATTCAGCCCCACACTACCGACAGGGATTTATGGGTCCACTTCTTTCAAGACAGTCTATCTAGGACTCAGCTAGAGTGGTTTTATTAGTTGGAGGGGACCAATATTCGTAACTGGGAAGACCTGGTTGCTGCCTTCTACAAGCAATATCAGTATAATGAAGACCTTGCTCCCACTCGTACATAACTCCAAAGTATGTTTATGGGTTCGAGCGAGGGTTTTAAAGACTATGCCCAGAAGTGGAGAGACCTAGCAGGAAGAGTCCAACCCCCTCTATCTGATAGGGAGTTGGTGGATATGTTCTTGGGTACTCTATCTGGTCCGTTTTTCAACCATTTGATTGGAAGCTCCTCAGCTGGTTTAACTGAGTTGATCCTAACTGGAGAAAGGGTAGAAGCTGGTATTAGAAGTGGCAAGATTCAGAAGGATGCCTCTTCAAATATGGGAAAGAGACCTTTCGTTGGAAAGAAAGAGGTCAATGCTATTTACAATCAAAGGAACTAATGCAGAACCGAACGTCGTCCAATGGTAGGGGCTATTATGATACCCAAGCCTGCAGCTACTCAATAACGAAACAATCAGCCTAGAGCGGAAAGACCTGTAAGACAATTCACCCGGATAAATATGACTTTGTCTCAAGTTTTGCCTCACATGTTGAAATCCAATCTGGTTACCTTGAGGGAAGCTCCCAAGAATCCCAACACTACATCTCCTTGCTATAACCCAAATGCTCGCTGTGCTTACCATTCAGAAATTATAGGCCATGATACAAATGATTGTTGGGCTTTGAAAAACAAGGTGCAAGACCTTATTGAGGCAAATGAGATTGAATTTGAAGCTCCTGAGATTCCCAATGTTATAGCTACCCCCATGCCCAAACACGGATGTGGCTTTAATGCTGTTGACGATGATACGTACGTTACTTCTGTTGAGGAACTTGTTACTCCTCTCATGACCTTTAAGTGGGACATATTGAAAGCCGGTTTATTTTTGGGTTATGGTGAAGGTTGTCACTTATGTCTATCTCTACCGACTGGTTGTTATTTGTTGAAGGCAGCTGTTCAGTGCCTGATGGATGATAAAGAGATCTTATTTGAGAAGACTCCCGTCACATTTGTTTCTTATAAGGATGTTTCAATTATAACAATTTTCACCAATCCTCCCAGGGTCTCCACCAAAAGACCCGTCATGATTACATCTGCTCTGAAGTTGGCTCCTCTGATCATTACTATGCTAGGGCCAATCCCATACTCCTCGGACAAGGCTGTTCCCTAGAACTATGGGGTTGACGTCTATTACCATGGTGTCAAGCAAGACCTGTTAGCTACTGAAGACCAAGTCTCTGAGAATACTGATCCCGACATTGGTCACATCGTTGGGACCAGCAAAATAACAAGAAGTGAAAGAGTGTTTTCCCCTGAGATTTCTCCTCCAAAAGTCGTTATTATTCCTGTGATCATTCCTATTGTTGTTCCTGCTGACACTACAACCACAATCCCTGGATCACCCCTGTTGCCACCCCTATCACCGAGTCCGTCGAGACTCGGGGAAAAGACATATTGATTGATCATGTCCGGACGAAGGCACATTTAGAATCTATTCCAGAGGCTTCCAAGAAGGAAATGGAAGAAATCTTGAAGATAATAAAAAAGAGCGATTACAATGTGGTCGAACAGCCGGGGCAGACCCCTTCTAAGATTTCTATGTTGCCTTACTACTGTGCTCTGAAGCTCATGCAAAAGCTTTGGTGAAATTTCTCAAGACCGCCCATGTGTCACAAGAAACCTCCGCTGACCAATTTGAAGATTGTATGGCCAGTTTGACGGCTGATAATGGTTTAGGTTTTTCTGATGCTGATTGGACACCTACGGGAAGAAAACACAATGATGTGTTGCACGTATCCATCGAATGCATGGGCACTACTTTGGCCCATGTTCTAGTAGATATTGGTTCATCATTGAACGTGCTGCCTAAAAAGGCTTTGGACAGATTAGACTGTGAAGGTTTGACTCTGAAGCCCAACAACATTGTGGTGAGGGATTTCGATGGTTCGAAAAGAACGGTGGACGAGGAGGTGGATATCCCCATCAAAGTTGATTCTCAGACCCTTGACTCCACCTTCTACGTGATGCATATCATACCATCTTATTCTTGTTTGTTAGGTCGCCCTTGGATCCATGGGATGGGAGCTGTCACATCTACTCTACATCAGATGATGAAGTACCCGGTGAAAGGAAAGATTGTCACGATACACAGTGAAGAAGAGTACATGGTAAGCCACCTGAACTCTTTTAGGTATATGGAAATGGATGGTGAGTTCATCGAGACTCCTTTCCAGAACTTCGAAGAGGTGCCCTAGACAATGGCTGCAACTGAGACTGTTACTAATCTGCCAAAGATCAATAGACCTCCCTTGAAAATGGCTTCTCTCAAGGACGCCAAAGTTGTTATTGAAGAAGGTGGGTGTACCATTTGGGGCCAACTCCCTAACATTCCGTACAAATCTGATAAGTTTGGCTTATTTTTCTCTTCAGGGGCTCAAAGGGTTGTTTGTCGTGCTCGTGCTGGAGGACCTCCTCTATGCATCAACAACCATGGGGTCAACGCTTTAGAAGACAGTGATAGTGACTATGACATGGATAGCTGGATCTTCCCTACTACCAACGATAGACCCAGTAACTGGACGACAAAAGACTGTGTACGAATAAAAGTAATTGTCTTTTTGTTTTCGGATATGTAATAATTAAACAATATAAACTCTATGTCCAGGTGTCTTACTCGGGGCACAATGATTTATTTATGAGGGTTATCATGTTTTAATCTCATATGTCATTAATAAAGCATTGGATGTTTTGCATACAAATTTTGCGCTCTCTGTTTTTCTTTTCTGCTTTTTACTTTGTCAATATATTTATGCTCTTACACACACTCACGTATCAAACTGCAGATCCATATCCACTATAGATCCCATTGATAACAGTTCTGTTATTTCCGGTTATGACTTTGAAAATCCGATCAACCAAGCCGAGGACGAAGGTGAGAAAGATTGTGAGGTACCCGGAGAAATTGCCAGGCTGTTACAGCAGGAAAAAAGGGCTATACAGCCTCATGAAGAGCCAGTTAAGACAGTGAACTTGGGCACAGAAGAGGACAAAAAAGAAGTCAAGATAGGAGCAAATTTGGAGCTTAGTGTCAAACAGCGGTTGATACAGATGTTGCATGATTATGTTGAGATATTTGCCTGGTCATATAAAGACATTCCAGGACTAGACACGAATATTGTGGTTCATCGTCTGCCAACTAAAGAAGATTGCCCTCCAGTAAAGTAGAAGGTCCGTCGTATGCGCCCTGAAATGTCGGAGAAGATCAAAGCAGAAGTTATGAAACAATTCAACATTGGGTTCTTAGTTGTCACCTCTTATCCATAATGGGTTGCTAACGTAGTCCCGGTGCCTAAAAAGGATAGCAAAGTATGGATGTATGTGGACTGCAGAGATTTGAACAGGGCAAGCCCCAATGATGACTTCCCGCTTCCTCATATTGACGTTCTGGTTGACAACACCGCACAGTATAAAGTCTTTTCCTTCATGGACAGTTTTTCTGGCTACAATCAGATCAAGATGGCACCCGAAGACATGGAGAAGACAACCTTCGTCATGCAATGGGCACTTTCTGTTACAAAGTGATACCATTTGGGTTGAAGAATGCTGGGGCAACCTATCAATGAGCTATGGTAGCTTTGTTCCATGAAATGATTCACCATGAGATAGAGGTCTATGTTGACAACATGATAGCCAGATCTCAAATGGAAGAAGAGCACCTTGACCACTTACAAAAGCTGTGTGATAGACTGAAGACGTACAAGTTGAGGTTAAATCCGAACAAATGCACCTTCGGGGTAAGGTCTGGTAAACTCTTAGGTTTCATTGTCAATGACAAAGGTATTCAAGTAGACCCTGCAAAGGTCAAAGCTATACAAGAAATGTCGGCTCTTTGCACTGAGAAGGAAGTTAGAGGTTTCTTGGGACGCCTAAACTACATTTCCAGGTTCATTTCCCATCTAAATGCTACTTGTAAGCCAATCTTCAAACTCTTGAAGAAAGATCAAGTGGTAAAGTAGAATGACGAATGTCAGACTGCCTTTGACAGAATCAAGGAATACCTACAAGAGCCTCTAATCCTGATGCCTCCGGTCGAAGGAAGACCTTTGATAATGTACTTAACAATGTTAGATAATTCAATGGGGTGTGTGATAGGGCAGCATAACGAGTCTGGTCGAAAAGAGCATGCAATATACTACTTTAGCAAAAAGTTTACCGACTGTGAAATAAGATAGTCACTGCTCGAGAAAACTTGTTGCACTTTGGCATGGGTTGCTCGCCGACTAAGACAGTATATGTTGACTCACACTACCTTGTTGATATCTAAGATGGATCCGATCAAGTACATCTTCGAGAAGCCCACTCTCTCTGGAAGGATACAAGATGGCAAATGATCTTGACTGAATACGACATTTAATACACGACCCATAAAGCAATCAAGGGAAGTGTAATCATTTGGCTCATCAGGTTGTGGATGACTACCAATCCATGAACATTGAATTCCCGGATGAGAATATCATGTTAGTGACGGACTATGAAGAACCTGGACCGGATGAAGGACTTAAGGAAGGATCTCGATGGACTATGGTTTTTGATGGAGCCTCCAATGCACTCGGCAATGGCATTGGTGTTGTAATCATATCTCTCGAGGGCTTTCATACTCCTTTCACTGCCATATTATGTTTCAATTGTACGAACAATATGGCGGAGTATGAAGCATGCATCATGGGTCTCAAAGTTGCTATTGACCTGAGGATCAAGTTCTTGAGTGTATTCGGAGATTCAACTTTGGTAATAAGTTAAATCAAAGGGGAGTGGTACACGAAGCACCCTAATCTCATCCCTTACAAAGAGCATGTGCTGATTACTTCCACACTTTGAAAAAGTCACCTTTGAACATTTTCCACGGGAAGAGGATCAATTAGCGGACGCGCTAGCTACTATGTCATCTATGTTCAAAGTCAGGTAGGACAATGAAGCTCCTCATATCACTATTGAGAGATTAGATGAACCAGCATACTACTATGAGATTGATATTGAAGAAGTAACAGACAAACCTTGGTTCTATGAAGTGAAAAGGTATCTCGAGGCTCAAGAATATCCTGAGGGGGCATCTGTCAATGATAAAAAGTTTTTGAGAAGGTTCTCCGCAAAGTTCTTCCTCAGTAATGGAATCCTCTACAAGTGCAACCACGACTCTACTTTACTTTGGTGTGTAGACAAGAGTGAAGCGGGGAGGATTATGGCAGATTTACACGAAGCACCTTTTGCACCCATTCTAGTGGACACACCATAGCTAAAAAAATCCTGCAGGCAGGATACTATTGGTCCACTATGGAAGCAGACTGTTATCAGCATTCCCGAACTTGTCATAAATTCTAGATCTATGATGATAAAGTACATGTACCTTCGGTTCCCTTGAATGTCATGACGGCTCCATGGCCCTTTGTAATGTGGGGCATTGACATGATCAGAGAGATTAGACCTACTGCTTCTAATGGTGATTACTTTACAAAGTGGGTTGAGGCTGCCTCTTTTGCTACTGTTACCAAGAATGTTGTGGCGTGGTTCATCAAGCATAACCTTATTTGTCGGTATAGTGTTCCAGAGAGAATTATCACAGATAATGGTACAAATCTCAACAATATTATGATCACCGAACTTTGTAAACAATTCAAAATCTAGCATCATAATTCTTCCCCTTACCGGCCGAAGATGAATGGCACCATGGAGGCTGCTAACAAGAACATTAAAAAGATCATACAGAAGATGATGGTGACATACAAAGACTGGCATGAGATGTTACCATTTGCTCTTCATGGTTACCGCACCTCAGCACAAACGTCAACATGGGCAACACCTTATTCTCTGGTGTATATTATGGAGGCAGTCCTACCTATCGAGGTCCAAATCCCTTCTTTGAGAATCATGAAAGATGCAGGTTTGAACGAAGATGATTGAATCCAGACTCGACTTGACCAACTGAATCTAATCGACGAGAAAAGGCTTATTGTTGTCTGTCATGGTCAGGTGTACCAAAAACGAATGATCAAAGCTTTCAACAAAAAGGTTAGACGTCGGGTATATCAAGTGGGTGATCTAGTAATAAAGCGCATCATACTTCCACAAGGTGATTCCAAGGGAAAATGGACTCCTACATACGAAGGGCCATTTATAATTAAAAGCATATTTTCTGGTGGAGCCATGATTCTGACCACCATGGATGGTAACGAGCTTCCTCACCCTGTGAATGCGGACATAGTGAAAAGATACTACGCATGAATAAGGACCCGCTAGGTTGACTGGCCTAGGAAAAAAAATAAGGGCATCCCAGCGAACCAAAAGGGTTCGGGAAAAAGTTAGGGATAAATACAAAACAATTGTACACCCGGCTAGTCGAAAACCTGAAAAGGTGACTTGGGCAAAAAAGGGTATCCCGATGGACTGAAAACCCGAAAGGGCGGTTGTGATACGGTGGGAGAACTGACTTGAGGTTTTGCGTTTGTTTTTGCAAATGTTTTGGTTGAGCAAGAGTCGCCACCGACTTTTTATTTTATCCTAAGGAAAGGTTAAAAAGCACAGCAAAAACCTTTGAGATGTTTTCTTGGGTTCGGGGGGTAGATTATAGAAAGAGAAGGTATTAGCACCCTTTCTATCCATGGTTATCCATGGGCTCTTAGTTACTTGCTTAGATCACTTGCCTTGTGTTTTCAATTGTTTGAAATGGTGCTTTGTGTGTGGGTTTGAAAATGTTTTGAACCGAGGCCATTGTGGTGGCAACCTTTGTAATGATCCATGTTTGAATGTATTACAAAGGTGTACTTATCTTTTGAAAAGTTTTCAATTTTTTTTTAAAGTTGTTTTGAAAGTGTGTGTGATGTGTGTTTTGAAAAGTAGGCAAGTGTGTTTTGCAAGTTTTATCAAGTAACTAAGAGTTGTCTACCCCTAAATTTACTCAAAGGTTTTTCCTATGTTTTAACCCTTTTAACAATTTTGTTCCACCATTGTATTTGGTGAACAATCTTGTGTTAGGATGTTAACAGGACAGGCGCGGGTCATCGTTTAGACCATGATTGCAATAGTGCCAAGTGTCTTTGGCAATTTTTCCTTTAAGGGACTTGATCATTTGTTTAGGCAACTTTCGAAAGCGTCATCGAGGGACTATGATCATTTGAATTGTTTTTGTTTTGCCAAAGAAACTCAACATGCAACATGGCCCATTATTGAAGGCAACAAGTGGAGTAACCCTAGGGGTGCAAGTGTGATTGGTGTTGTCCATTTTCATGCTTTGTTGTCTTTGAATTAGGTCAAGCTATTTGTTATTTGATTTTTTGCATACAAACCCTAAGTCTATCATGGCATATTTAGAAAGCTTTAAAATGCGGAATTTAAAGTCTTAAATTATTACACAATAATCATGGGAATGGGGGTACAAATGTTCAAATGGGGATGAGACTTTAATAGGAGAGTGGTATCCCAATATTTACAACCAAATCGAATCAATCGCAAATGTAATATGTATCAATGTATAAGAATAAGTAAATGTGTATGTGTAAATGTATTTGTGTAAGTGTATGTGATTTATTTACAAGTGAAATAAAAATAATTAAAAAAGGTTAATTTTGGATATTTTCCATGTTTAGGGCAAAACCCTAATTTTTGTAAATAAATGGTATTTATTATTTATATTATATAATATTTATTAATTATGTACAAAAATAAAAGAGAAGTATATTTGTAAAAAGTAATTTTTGAGGTCAAATATTAATAAAAATAAAAAATGTATTATTTTTGTATTTTTATCCTAAATATTCTAATAAATATAAGTATTTATATTATGTATTAAATATATTAAATATATACAAAAATAAAATATTTATTATTTAAAAAAAAAAGTATATTTTAAGAAAATGTTTTCAAAAGATAAAATAAAATAAAATCAGAAAATAAAATGTATTTGTATTATTTTTTAGTATTTTAAATAAAAGGTATTATGTTTATTTATATGTATAAGTTAAATAAAGCAATAAAAATCCAAATAAAATGCAAAAATGGTTGAAAAAATATTTTTAATATTTTTTATGTTTTGACAAAAAATAACAAGTCAGAAACAAAAATAAAAAGTCAAAAATGATTAAAAAATCACACAATGGGCCAAGGGGGTGTAAGTGGAAAATGAGTGTGCAAACAGAAAAATGAAACAGGCCCAGCCCAATGGGCTTTGTCTTCAACCTCCAGCCACTTTCAAACACAAAAACGCGCGCTTTCTTCCATCCTTGTTATCTCTTGATTCTTTGACTTTCAACAAAAACTTACAACATCAATGTTATAGAGCATCATGTCACGATTCTAAACATATAAAGAAGTTGATCTAACTCTCAGAAATGAGAGAGAATTTCTTCTCCCCCAATTCCTGACCTAACTTTTTTGTAATGTTCAGGTTCCAAATTCTCTTAACACACACAATATAAATGAAAAGTGAGGATACATGTAGCTTCAGGGCCATGAGTAGGACATAACTTCTTCACAAACCTAAGCCTAGATATGCTTGGATAGAGAGATAGAAGTTTAAACTCTTACCTGTTCAGCTTGAATCGTGTATAACAATGGAGGCACTTTCAATGGAATTTGAGGATTGGTACAACTTGCCTGAGGTCCAGGGATGCTTCCTCTATGCTTGGTGTGCTTTGAATCCTTCTGAATCAAGCTATGGAAGTCAACCTGCAAGAGAGAAAAGTGAAAATGGCACGCTTTGCTAGAGGTGTTACAGTCTGTTTCCAAGGCTTGGGATAGTTTGTATGTGTGATACGGTGGGAGAACTGACTTGGGTTTTGCGTTTGTATTCGCAAATGTTGCAGTTAGCAAGAGTCGCCACCGACTTTTTATTTTATCCTAAGGAAAGGTTAAAAAAGCACAGCAAAAAACCTTTTGAGATGTTTTCTTGGGTTCGGGGAGTAGATTATAGAAAGGGAAGGTATTAGCACCCTTTCTATCCATGGTTATCCATGGGCTCTTAGTTACTTGCTTAGATCACTTGCCTTTTGTTTTCAATTGTTTTAAATGGTGCTTGAATGTGTATGGGTCTTGAAAATGTTTTGAAAAGATGCCAATGTCGTGGCAACCTTTGTAATGATCCATGTGGGGATGTATACAAAGATGTATGTCTTTTGAAAAGGTTTTCATTTGTTTTTGAAAGTTGTTTTGAAAGTGTAGTGATGTGTGATTTTGAAATTAGGCAAGTGTTTTGTTTTGCAAGTTTGATTCAAGTAACTAAGAGGTTATCTACTCCTAAATTTCTCAAAAAAACTATTGCTATGTTTTAACCCTTTTAACCAGTTTGTTCCACCATTGTATTTGGTGGACAATCTTGTGTTAGGATGTGAGAGGGACAGGCGCGGGTCATCGTTTAGACCATAATTGCAACGACGTTAAATGTCTTTGGGCAATTTTCTTTAAGGGACTTGATCATTTGTTTTTGTTTGTTTTGAAAAGTTTTATCGAGGGGACTATGATCATTCAAATTGCTTGCTTTGTCCAAAGAAGTTCAACATACAATATGGCCCATTTATTTGAAGGCAACAAGTGGAATGCCCTAGGGGGTGCAAGTGTGATTTGTGTGTCCATTTTCATGCTTGTTTATCTTGTATTAGGTCAAACTATTTTTTATCGTTTTTTTCGCATACAAACCCTAATTCTAACATGTTATCATTAGAAAGCAATAAAGTGCGAAATTTAAATTACTAAGCTATTACAAAACCAAATATGGGAAGGGGGTACAAATGTTCAAATGGGGATATTGACAAGAATTTAAATCTAAATTATTACATCGATTTGAATATTTGCAATATAAATAATGTACAAAAATTAAATAAGAATGCAAGATGCAAAAAGAAATGTTTTGTATATGTATGAAAAAATATTATTTATGTAAAAGAGAAAAGAAAATAAAAATATATTATTTTTTGAGTATTTTGAATTTAGGGCAAAAACCCTAATTTTAAAAGAAAAAATGTATTATTATCTATTTTAATACAAATATTTATTTATTATTTATAAAAATAAAATAAAAATGAAGTATATTATGAAAAAAGGTATTTTTGCATCAAATATTAATAAA
>CATIWC010001440.1:0-151429 GCA_948472305.1 Vicia faba
TATTATTTAATATTATAATAATAATAATAATAATAATAATAATATAATAATAATAATAATAATAATAATAATAATAATAATAATAATAATAATAATAATAATAATAATAATAATAATAATAATAATAATATAATAATAATAATAATAATAATAATAATAATAATAATAATAATAATAATAATAATAATAATAATAATAATAATAATAATAATAATAATAATAATAATAATAATAATAATAATAATAATAATAATAATAATAATAATAATAATAATAATAATAATAATAATAATAATAATAATAATAATAATAATAATAATAATAATAATAATAATAATAATAATAATAATAATAATAATAATAATAATAATAATAATAATAATAATAATAATAATAATAATAATAATAATAATAATAATAATAATAATAATAATAATAATAATAATAATAATAATAATAATAATAATAATAATAATAATAATAATAATAATAATAATAATAATAATAATAATAATAATAATAATAATAATAATAATAATAATAATAATAATAATAATAATAATAATAATAATAATAATAATAATAATAATAATAATAATAATAATAGAAAATTAAAATACCAAAGTAAGAGGGTAGTTTTATAATCCATTTTCATCTTTTATTCAAAAATAAAATTTTTACAAAGGGCAAAAAGCCACAAAAGAACAAAAGATGAAAATTTATCCTTTCATTCCTATCAATATTTCACGTATACCACCACATTCATCATTCCACTCACTGTTTCCACTACCTCACACACTTTCACATAAGCCTCTTTAATCCCCGAGTATTTGGACACAAGCTGTAAGCTTTCTTATCCGAGTGCTCATCATTTTTTCAAACTAATTTCAACTAATTTATCATTTCAAATTTATTGTTAAGTGTAGTTGTAGAATTTCGTTTCCATCCTATTAGTTTTGAATTTGATCCATTCATAGTTATTTCGTGTATGTACCCTTAAGAAGCTTTAGGGTTAAATGTTTTTGTGATTTTGAATTCGAATAAATTATCTTTATTTTTCTTTTTTTCAATCAAAGTCGGATGAAAAAGAATCTATTGGATGTATGACCCTATGATCCCCAAGTGTCCGGACACATGCCGTATAGCTTGCTCGTTCGAGTGCTTGTCACTCCTTCAAGAAATTTTAATTAACATCATTTTGAGTTTGTCACCTTATCATACTAAAAAGGATTAATTAAATGTATATCCTTTTGATCCCAATAGTTTGAACACAAGTCATATAGCTTGCTTGTTTGAATGCTTGTCTTTCTTTAAGGGATCATGACTTAATTCTCCTCGGATATTTTCTAAATAAAAATGGATTGACAAAGATTAGTTGGATGTATGTCCCTCTGATCCCGAGCATTCAGACATAAGTCGTATAGCTTGCTAGTTCAAATACTCTTCTTCCTCCTAAAAACAATCATAATCAATCAAATAACTTTTTTCTCCTTAGCACGATAAAATCCCTTTTACTTTTTACCAACGAACAATATTTTATTCACTCTAATGCCGTTTACAAACAACGCTTCATTCCGCCCTAGTGCGACCAACAAGCAATGTTTTTTCCGCCCGAATTCGATCAAAACATTTTTCATTAAAATCAAGCAACAAATAAATTTTCGATATCAAGAACTACGTGGTTTTGAATTCTCTCTCGCATCGGGATATACATATGAGCAAGATTAACATCTTGTCAAGCACCCTAATAAAAAACTTTTTTTTCTCTTTCTTGCAAAAACGTCGTTATAATTAGGAAAAATCGAACACTTTAAGACTAACACTTTTATTTGCAAAATTAATTAAGGGTAATTGTTGTTTAGAATAGATGTCGCGGAGTGTAGTAACTTTCTCGCGCATAATTGACTCCTGAACTTGAATTTGATTGTGAAACCCATATTTTTGTTATTTTAGGGTTTTATCGATATGTTTCCTTTAAAAATAATTTCATTAGCAACTTCATTGTCATTCGAGCGTTCATCCGCTTGGGTATTTTTCGCACCACAACAATATTATTTTCATATACAAAAAAATTAAGAACATAACGCAAAAATGAGAAAAATCGTGCAACTTTAAGAATTTTGCAGTGCCATTCCATGTTTTTAGAAAAGATATTTCAAACTACCATTAATGTCATCAATATATACCACTATACCATGTTTTCAAAAAAAATTGTTTTTGGTTAAGAGACTCGCCCGTTAATTGGGCAGAAGAGTGCAATTTGAAAAAATATTCTAAAGTGTCATCAATATATAACATTATATTATGTTTTAAAAAAAAGTTTTTGGTTAAGAGGCTCTGCCCATTCAATAGATAGAAGAGTGCAAAAGAGATTAAATTCGCTTTAGAAACTTCCGCCTAAGCAATGGGTTTCTAAATGAAAATAAATAGAGGTTCCACAACCAAAGCTTTTAACAAAATATGAGTCACCTGGGCTGACAAGTCACACCTTTACTGGAAATATTCCATCCATTGAAGCATCCATGGGCTTAAACTGAATAAATGGCCGCTTTACTTGAAGTATGTGTATTTGTGAGAGAATGGCACTCTCCCCTCCATTGTATATTCCTTCTTGAAATTCAACATTTAAGGAATCACTTTGTTGTAATGAAGAAACACAAGAGAGAAATAGGAAATAAAATGTTTGGTATTATGGGGATTAATCTCATTATTTGTATGCACATGATTTTATTGAAAGAAAATTCAAAGAATGGAATTTTTTTATGGAAGTTATTGATTTATAAATATTAACGACACTTATTTACATTTCAAAAAAAAAAATACAAATAAATACCATTGTTATGAATTGAATCCTAAACTTACAACTTACACCCTTGTAACTCAACTTGCAATCGCCAACCGAACCCACCCCAAATAATAGAATTGAAAGGCAAATAATATTGAATCTCTTCATGAAAGAAATGGTGAGTAAAAATATTATTAAATACAATGATGTTGGTATCATATCATGTACCCTATTTCAAATTATACTTGGGGTAGTCCATCTCAATGTGTATGTAAACAAAGGAAGAATAACTCATGTTCAACAATGATAAGAATGATCAAACATAAACTCTAATGTTTCTTAGGTAAGGTTAATTTCTTAAGGTGGTTTATTTGCAACCTATTAGAAAAAATCAAGGTTTTACATCGTTAGTTAAAACATAACAAAAACATAATTTTGTATTTATTTATTCATTATCAAAAAAAATAAGTGTGTAATTATCAAAATAATTTTATAATTTAAGACATAAAATTGTGTCTTAAAATTTTATATTAGGTCTAAACGATATAGTTGAAATTTTATTTTTAAATAATATCATAAAAATATAATAAAATATATTTTTATCAAAACAATATTTATAAATAAATAATATTTTCTTAATAAATAATATTTTCTTTTTAATGGTTAGTAAAATTTTATAATATAAAGCGGTCTGGTTCGATTTGTAAAATACAAACGGTTTGTAAAATATAAACCGCAAACCAAATCAAACCATACAATTTTATTAGAAAATGACTCAAGCACATTCGAACTAAATGCGGTTTTTTGTGATTTTGTTTTGATTTGGTTTGATTTGTTTGGTTCGGTTTTGAACATTCGTACTTCGAAGGTGATGTTTGTTGGGAATAATTTATATTTTAAGAATGTATTGTTGGCTAAGTCTGTTAGAGGGTCTTTTAGTATTTTATTATATCATAATATTGTGTATAAATAGCATAGTAGTAGGTAGGTCAATGTATTCATTACTCCTTATTTTGTAGCCGTTATTTAATATATTCCTTTGTCTTTCATCTCTCCTTTGTGCACCAATAATTGGTATCTAGAGCTCCGGTTCGAAATCCACTGGGAAACACGAGTGAACAGTGAGGTGTTGTGTGATTGAGAATCACATTTTTTCTGATTCTGTGGGATTTGGGAAACATTGTGTGTTTGTGAGTTTTGAGTGAACTGCAGAAGATTGAAGATGAACGGAAACAGCGATATCAGTTCCAAGCTTCCAGTGTTTGATGGTAAAAACTGGAATTGTTGGAAGATCCAGATGCGTGTGTTGTTCGTTTCTCAAGATGTGTTAGATCTTATCATCGATGGCTATACTTCATTAGCAGCAGACGCGACGGAGGCACATAAGACAACACAGAAGGTGATAAGGAAGAAAGAACATAAAGCATTGTTCTACATCCATCAGCATGGTGGATGCGAATGTGTTTGAGAAGATTGCTGACTCTGAAGCTACAAATGTTGTGTGGGACACACTGGTCAGATGTTACAGTGGTGATGCATCAGTGAAAAAGGTGAAGTTTCAGTCCTTAGGAAACCAATATGAGAATCTCAACATGAAGGACAACGAGAAGGTTTCTAAGTACATCTCTAGAGTGATTCTGATCACTAATGAGATGAAAGCTTGTGGAGAAACCCTTTCTGAACAAGTAATCATATAGAAGGTATTGAGATCTTTAATTTCTCAGTTTGTTTACATTGTGGTAGCAATTGAATATTCCAAATATTTGAGCACCATGCGAGTTGAAGAGCTGCAAAGTAGTCTAGAGGCGCATGCGTTATGTATGACTGAGAGAACTTCTGAGAGGAAAGTAGAGCAGCTGACTCTGAAAGCAGCTTCTGGTAAGAAGTATCAGAAGCAGACTTGGTCAGAAGCCAGAAAGAAAAATAATGGTGGTCAGAGGTCAGAAACCTCAACCTCTGATAGGGAGAAGAATGTCCAGAAGGGAAAGGAGAAGTATGGCAAGAAGAATGTTCAGTGTTACTGTTGTAAGAACTTTGGTCATTATGCCAAAGATTGCTGGTTAAACAAAGAAAGAAAGTCAGAAGAAGCAAATATAGCCAAGGGAGAGTCTGATGATGAACCTGTGCTATAGTTGGCTTCTGATTCTGATGATATGAATTCATCATAATGGTGGTATATGAACACAGGGTGTTCAAACCATCTTGCTGGAAACAAGAAATGGCTGGTTGATTTTGACTCTGGGAAGAGTACAAAGATAAGATGTGTTGATGATAAATATCTCAATGCAGAAGGTATGGGAAATGTCAGAGTCATTCTAAACAATGGGAAAGCAGTTGTGATCTAGAATGTGTGGTATGTACCTAGCATGAAAAGCAATCTGATGAGTGTGGGACAACTGATTGAGAAAGTTTTTTTTAATTACCATGAAGGATAATCTTCTGAAGCTATATGACTGTAATCAAAAGCTGATTATGGAGTCAGAACGAGGAATGAACGGAACACTCAACGTGAATGTTAGAACTGCAGACTCTGAATGTCTTAGTGCAACAAGTGTTGTCAAGGAGGGTGAGTTGGGCACATAAGATTTAGTCATTTGAATTTCAGAAGCTTAGGGCATCTGAAATCAAAGAAGCTGGTACATGGAATTCCTATAATCAAGAAGCCTGAGTAGTCATGCAATGTGTTCATGGAAGGGAAGCAACCAAGATTGCTATTTGCATCGGAAGTAGCTCTTAGAGCAAAGTATGCCTTGAGAGTAGTGAATTCTGATGTGTGTGGTCTATTTCGAGTAGCATCGATTGGAGGGAATAAGTACTTTGTGTCATTTGTTGATGAGTTCACCAGAATGACATGGGTATCTCTAATAAAGTTCAAACACGAGGTGTTTGCTAAATTCAAGAAGTTCAGACTAAAGATTGAGAATCAGAGTGGCCAGACTTTGAAGATTCTTAGAATTGATGGTGGTGGTGATTATTACTCCATAGAGTTCAGAAGGTTCTGTGAGGAGAATGGAATTGAGCATGAGGTTACTGCTCCATATACTCCTCAACACAATGGTCTTGCTGAAATAAGAAATTGTACTTTGCTTAATATGGTGAGAAGCATGCTGAAAGAGAAGAAGCTTCCTCATATTTTATGGGGAGAAGTTGTTGCCACTGCATGTTATATGCTCAACAGATGTCCAACGAAGAAGCTAAAGGAAATAGTTCCTATTCAGAAGTGGACTGGAGAAAAGCAAAGTGTTAGTCATCTGAAGGTGTTTGATTCTGTATGTTATAAACATGTCCCAGAAGCCAGAAGAAAAAAGTTTGACGATAGAAGTAAAGTAACGTTTTTGGTGGGGTACCACAGTACAGGTTCATACAAACTTTATTATCCAGAAACTAACAAAGTTGAGTTCGACAGAGACACCATTGTAAAAGAATCAGAAGTCTGGAATTGGGAAAAGTCTTGTTTCGACTCTGATGAGAGAACTTTTGAAGAAAATTCAAAAACACATGTTTCTGAAGCTGGTAAAGTTTTTTACTCTAAAGACGAGTTTAATGGTGACTCTGACTCTGAAGTAGATTCAGAAGGTGAAGATGATTCTGAATCTGACTCTGATGGTGATTCAGACCCTGGGAATTTTCAAGAACCTGAAGACAATCATGGTGTTGTACCCCAAAATTTCCCCTCTCATGTTTTCAAAGGTCTTCCCTTACATGGTTGGTCACAAACATTTGCCTAACGAAAATAAAGTTTTTTGAAGATGAACAAAGTGTCTTTCGATTGGCATCTGGGAAAAGTCTTCGATTGGGTATCCAAAATACTTCGATACAGGCCTGACTCACCAGTCTTCGACTGGGCATTTGGCACTCTTCGATCAGGCTTTGATTAGTAAGCTTTGATTAGGTGTTTGGAACCCTTCGATCAAGCTTTAGTGTGCAAGTCTTCGATTGAGCGCTGGACCCCTTCGATCAAGTCAATTTCATAATGCTTCGACTAGTACTTCAGAGGGTCCTTCGACTGGAACTTCATACTTTACCCCAATCAGAACATCAGAACGAAATGACCTTCGAATGGCATTTCGGTGTAGGGTTTCTCTTAATCTAAGATGCTCTGATGAAGGAAGTTTTGGACACTTCGAATCAGAACTTAGACTCATCACAAGGCCAAGGGCTGGTCGAAGTTGTCTAATAGGGAATGTTCTAAATAGATTCGAATTGGACTTTGAAGCTGGAAAAGAAGGAAGATTCGAAGGAATGAAGTAGGCTGGCATGACTAAGCAAAAACACATATCCTAACCTGTCCAGGTTCACCCAAAGTTCACAATGGCATGTGCCCCTTGCAAATATAGAAATAATTAAATGCTGATTGTGGACTCAATTATTTGAATTAAAGGCCATATTCTTGCCTTGTTTGCTCCTAACCCTACAAGAGCTGATTCGACCAGGGTGATCCTTTTCGAATCAAGCAATCGAAGCAGGGGGAGGCTCAATCGAAGGGGCTATGCAATTGAAGCTGGAGTAATTCGATTTGGGACTTTGAAGCTATCAAAGAGAAGCATTCAAAGGGTCATTCAAAGAACATTCAAAAGGTCCATTTGAAGAAGCATTCAGAAGACCCATTCGAAGGGCACATAAGAAGTCCATTCGAAGGAGGCAACTCAAGACCAATCGAAGAGCATGGCCTGAAGGCATTTAAAAATCAAAAGTGTCCAGGTTCATTCAAGATTCCAAAGAGACATGAATATTTCAAAAAAGGAAATCTTTTAATGTGTCTGATTCTTGTCTCATGGCTTTAAAGGCATGTTTAATTGGTTGTCTCTTGCCGTTACTAGACCATCATACTCCTATAAATACAAGGGCCGGCATACAGTGCCAAGGGGGAACGAAAAAGGATAAAAAGAAAGAAAAGGAGGATTTGGAGATACACTGCCCACAAACCCACCAAAGGTTATCAACATTTTCATAAGTAATCCAAGCCAAAGCAGCCATTCAGCAAACATCTCCACACCCAGAGCCACAGATCATACATCTTTAATTGGTAAGGGTTTGCAAAACCAAAATTGCACCTTCATGACATTTAAATACACATTGCATATATATTCTTGCTATTACTGATTATGTTGCATGTAAGCTACAACGCAAAGATGAGATTGTGCCATTGCTTGGGCACGATCTAAGTTTCTCCTTCGAATCTCAGGATAAAATAAACCCAGACCCAGATTCAGCAGATTCAAATTGAGGAAGGATTCGAATTGGGAGGAGATTCGAATCAGGGGGGTAAAATCCCCCCTGGATCTTTAACGTTTGTCTAGTTTTACAGGAAATATCTTCTCAGAATCTTGTTCAGAGCTTCGAAGCTTAGCAGCTTAGCTTCGAACTGGATCCAGGGTTCCCAGATCGAAGGATGACATATCTAGATCGAACACCCCTAAAGTGCAGCCCCTCAGGCACCTTCGATCAAGCCTCTTCACTGGATCGAAAGACAGCCCACACCTCTTTCAACCCAGGCCTCCAGAATTATACCTTTCTTGATTTACTGCCTGTTCCTTCGATTTCATCTTTGTTTTAACTATTTTATTTCTTTTTTTTAATCAACATAAAATCAATTAAAAAAAACCACAAAAACATTAGGCTAGCTTTTCTATTAAATTAACTTTGTTAATTGATCATTTAATTATCTTAACATTTTCTCAAAAACTAAAATTAAGAAGATTTAGATCATTTTCCCAAAATAAAATAAAACAACAAAAAGATTTTATTCTTAGGATTTTTTAGAGGTTATGATCAGATTCGCGCGCGTTTCTTTTATTGTAACTGCCTACTGGTTTATAATAGCTTAACTAAGACTTTTTTCACTTTACTGCTTTATTCCCCCAATTTTGGACATGTAAATAATCCCCCTCCCCGAAGCCTTGTAATAGTGTAGGATTTACAATTCCCGCACTTTAAATTCTTTTACATATATTAACTGTTTAGATGTATGCTAACTAGGATTGTATGACAAGATCTGAAAACAAACGGTAGAACACCTAAATATACAAAGATAATATAACTGAAAAACAATACACTCGCACATGCCACTCTTAGGGTACACCTCACTTGGTTGTCTCGAACGTGGTCATTGAGTATAGGATGTTTTAGAGGTCTCCCTCTTGTCCAAAGATCATAAGTTGCCTCGAAACGGTTGCCTCAGATAAAATGATCTAAGACATTAGGGTTACCACTAAGGCGTCCTAACATTTCCTTAGTGACCACACGTCCCTTAAATCGAATTGACCCGAAAACTCCAACGACGGTGCTACCTACTCCTCAATAGTGGGATAGCATTGTCTAAAAGACACTTGCACAGTCTAATTCCTTTTTGAGCAGGTAGATGTTCTTAAGTACTTGCTCCTTTTAAAACAAAACAAAACTTTTCGCACTTACACTCTCTTCAAAAACAAAACTCTTTTCAAAACCCACAAACACAAAGAAAAACAAACTTTTGAAAACATAGTGAGCAAGTACCTAAGAGCCCGTGGATAACCACGGATGGAAAGGGTGCTAACACCTTCCCTTTCTATAATCTACCTCCCGAACCCGAGAAACATCTCGAAAAGGAATTTTTCTGTGCTTTTGTCCTTTCCTTGTTGGATAAAATAAAAGACGGTGGCGACTCTTGCTTACCGCGACATTTTGCAAAAACAAACGCAAACGCGAACCAGCATTCAAAAACAGTCAGTTCTCATTCCCACCGATCACAGAATTGGCGACTCTGCTGGGGAGTATTATAAGTGAGGTGTACCTTAGGATTAGATCACTTATGTTTTCAATTGTATGCTTTGTATGCTTTAATTTTGTGGGCTTGTATCAGAGTTCTATAGATCCTAACCCGGATCTGGGGATACCCTTTAGGTAAGTAGCAATAAACTGTGAGGGATCTGTCCGGCATAGACCGACACGGATGAAACAGTAGCTACGTTGGTGTGGCACCTTGGTCTGTACCAATATCCCTTGTGTTGAAACGAGGAGAATATGGGTCTTCTGAGGAGTCATTAAGCACCAACTGACCTTAGAACCTTAAATTGACCAACTTGGCCATAGAACAGTAGTAGTATGCTACACTCATTGAGACTAAACTCTCGCGATTATGACCGATTGAGGGTAGTCAGTGATATTGAGATCCTCTAGAACCCGGTTATTATTTTTTAGGACAGGTCTTAACCAACTGAAACTGAAAGAGGGTAATACCTAAGCTCCATGCCAGCCTAAAATTTAAGGGCTATTGTGTGACTTGTGTGCTTTCAAACTTGAACTACTTGCACATTCTTGTTATCTGACAACATGAGTTCCTTGCAGGTTTTGTTTACAGTCCTTATCCAATAATTTGGATTTATTGCAGGGTTTACTTACATCACCTCACATTTTTGCTTAAACGCATAGCATACACATCATAACATCATGCCTTAACATTTCCTTAACCATTTCAAGGATCTCAAGGGCTTGTAATGCAGGTTATGGTAAATCAAATGTCCAGCAAGGGGCAAAGGGGATTTATTTTCCTCTAGCCAATGCCGTCTAGAGATCAAAACATGATAACTTGAGTCAGGGGCTATGACCCACTCGATATGGTGAGCTTGACTCTTGAAGAAGGACTCTTAACGACATGAAGTTTTTTTCTATCAAATTCTAACAAGTTTCTTGTTTACCCCGCGAGATCCTTGAAAACATTGCATACATATATCATACATATCATTGCATAACAGGTCATCCGTTACAGGTCTCTTATCTTCTTCGCTGTTTATTTCAGCAATCATCATGTCTACTGAACCTTCCACTGAGCAAGCTATCAAGGCCCTCCAGGCCCAGAATGCCCAATTTCAAGAGTTGGTCATGAGCCTAGCTAAGGGTCAGCAGGACCTGAAGACCCTGATTCTGAAAGAGAGGAAGAAGAAGAAAAAGAGGACCATCCTGTTCAATACTGGACGCAGGTTTGGAAACAGGCCGCAGAATGAAGTTGATCTGACCACCTCATCTGGGGGGAAAGATAGTACACAAGAAAGGAGGGCTCTTAGCCCTATGGTATTCGACAACGAGACGGAATATGATGAATAACAGTATCCTCCTGTTGAGGATAAGTACAAACAGCTGGAAGACCGTTTGAGCGCTATGGAGACACAGAAGGTGCCCGGTCTGGACTTCAGAGATCTGGTTCTATCATCTGGGGTGGTGATTCCCCGTAAGTTCAAGGCACCTGCCTTTTCCAAGTATGACAGAGCTTCCTGTCCAAAGCTGCACCTCCGGTCATATGTGAGGAAGATCCAACCTTACACTACTGATAAGAACTTGTGGATCCATTTCTTTCAAGACAGTCTTTCAGGGACTCAGCTTGAGTGGTTCTATCAGTTGGACGGAGCCAGTATCCGCAGATAGGAGGATTTGGCTACTGCGTTCTATAGGCAGTATCAGTATAACTCCGACCTCGCTCCTACGCGTACCCAACTCCAGGGTATGTCAATAGGGACGGGTGAAGGATTTAAAGAGTATGCTCAAAAATGGAGAGACCTTGCCGGAAGGGTGCAACCACCTTTAGCTGATCGTGAACTCGTTGATATGTTTTTGGGGACCTTGTCTGGTCCATTCTTTAACCATTTGATTGGAAGATCTTCAGCCGGGTGTACAGACCTTATCTTGACTGGTGAGAGGATTGAAGTTGGTATTAAGGCTGGGAAGATACAGAAGGGTGCCTCATCGGGCACTGAGAAGAAGCCGTTTAAGAAAGAGTCCAGTGTTGTCTACAGTTCAAGAAGACAGAATAGACCTGAACACCGCCAAGCTGTCAACGCGGTTGTTATTTCAAAACCTGCTGGTGCTCCTCAGCATCACAACCAACAAAGGGACGAGAGACCTCGAAGGCAATTCACTCGTCTCAGCATGACTTTATCTCAGATGTTGCCACAGTTGCTGAAGACCAATCTGGTGACTCTAAAAGAAGCTCCGAAGATTTTAAATACAACATCACCAAGGTATAACCCTAACGCCCGCTGCGCTTATCACTCTGATAGCCCGGGGCATAATACGGATGATTGTTGGGCTTTGAAGAACAAGGTCCAAGACTTGATTGATGCGAAAGAGATCGAATTCGGCCCTCCTGAGACTCCCAATGTGATCACTGCTCCCTTGCCAAAATATGGCTAGGATTGAAAGCACTTTTGTTCATTTGAGTTCTGAAGTTGTATTTTTCTTTGCTTATTCAAACAATTATTGTCATGTCAAACTTTTTTATTTCATTAATACATTACACATGTCTGTTTTGAATTAATTGTTTTCACTATGCTTAAATTGCTTCATATTTTCTTTTTGTGATGTTCAACTCTCGATCAAAGATTAAAAAATTCTAAGCCTTTAGAGGGAGGATGACGAAAATGATACCAAAATCTCTACAGTATGCTTTTGAATAGACCCCGCTGATGAGGTACAGACATTGTTTTAAATCCTAAACAGTGGAGTTATAAGGAAGATAATCCCTAGTCAACCCCTTTGAGCCAAAGAAGTTGGAGTTTTCTTTTCATGAATTAAAACCCTTAATTATAACCTGGGGCAGGGTAGTTTGCTCAGTTGATCCAGGTGCACAATGAATGGCATCAAATAAGTCCTTCTGAAACAAAAGACGGTGATGGTTCCGTATAATCGTAAAGACAGGCAGTCATTATATCTCGAAATAAAATCCCAATAAGTTAAAACCTATGAAGGAGACTTAAGAAAAACTGGGGCATCCCGCTGACTGTAGTCACAAAAGGAAACAATTCAGGCAAAAGACAGGGATTATAAAATTAAAAAGAGGTCCTAAAAACCCTCAACAAAATGACTTCCTGTTCAAAATAAATTGTCAGTATCCGAACCATCACTGGTATATCAGAGCAAAGACTCAAACAAGATCTAATGCACGATTAGCTGAGTTTAGGATCGAAGAACATCACGAAGAACGGGTGGGTACAAATAAAATTTGAGCCTTTATCCTTTGTTTCTTAAACCGTGAACCAGGCCACGTTATAACCCTTAAAAAGTCATAGCTGAAGCATGGGTTAGTCCGAAAGCATACTGTTACAAAAGGTATCCTGACTCCTGTAGGGCTTGTTGTAAATCCTGAGTTGACGTCACATTTTACAAAATTTTCCTATCTTACTGAAAAAATGCATTTTCAAAAACTTCAAGACAGACATAAGCTTTGCATTCTTAAAATAACATTGTTTGCATATGACTATTTGTTCAAATAGCAGAGAAATTCGCACGACGAATATCTAGTGAACAAAAACCTTTTCAATAAAAAAGGATCACCTCAAGTGGAAAAACACTTCCAATCAAGGGGCACAGCATGATCATTGTCCATCATCTGGGGAAGTCAAGTCAAGATTCAAGGAATCTCTCAAAATGCCAAATAGCCAGGGGCAAATCTCCATCAGAATCAATTGGGGCATTGGACATGAATTCCAGCAACGAATCTTGCATGATCAAACGAAGACCTTCTGGTAGTATGGCAACACAACACTACCGACAGTGGCACCTCTCTACATCCTGAGGGAATGGACATAGTCAAAAAATACCACGCGTGAATTAAAGACCCACTAGGTTGACTGGCCTAGGCAAAAATAAGGGCCTCCCGGCGAACCAAAAGGGTTCGGGCAAAAATAAGGGATGAAAATGAAAAAGTTTGTACACCCGGCAAGTCGAAAACCTGAAAAGGCGGCTTGGGCAAAAAAGGGTATCCCGGTGAACTGAAAACCCAAAAGGGCGGTCCAGGCAAAAATTAGGGATCAAAGCGTACGACTATGTCTCGTCATCTCGTCACTGGCCTACCAGAAGAAGACTTGTCATTTTGACCGAAAGATACCAAGCACCTCATAGGTGGGGATAATACTCGATCCATAGGGCCTCCGCAGGCACATTCTCCCGCAAAAAACAGGGGCAAATAATAATTATCCGAACTGTACAAGTTGCTCTGTCCACCAGGTACCAAGGTATATATTCAGTTGAAGAATATGGCTAAGATACTTTCACTCCCCGCAGAGTAAGACAGTGATGATAGCTCTCTCAGCTGAGACTTGCAACTATGAACGAATCAGCAATACTCTCCCCAAGCAGAATTGGTCTACCATCAGCCCTAAAAAGGTTGGGTATCCCCAGAAGGTCTTAATATTCCCCAGCGGAGTATAAGGATATTCCCCAGCAAGCATAAGAGTATCCCTGGCAGTCTTAATATTCCTCAATGGAATATAAGAATGTTCCCCGGCAGAATGCAAGATACCCCCAGTGGAGCCATTTCCCCAGCGCAGTCTAAAAAAGTTTCCCCAATGGAGTTGAATCATCTTCCCCAGTAGATTCTGGAAGCTTATCCCCTGCGAAGCACAAATAAGTCTCCCCGGCCAAATTCAGAGGTTATCCTCACAAGAGTCTAACCGGGTTATCCTCAACAAGTTGCAACTGAAAGATCATCCCCATCGAAGTTCTTTCTATCCTCAGCAGAGTTCATCATCAAAATCCCCAACAGAGCTTATCAACAGAGTTTATCATTAAAATCTCAGCGAAGTATCTCTTCCCCACAGAGTAATTCCCCACAGAGTAATTCCCCAAAGAGTAATATCTTCACCATGTTTATTCCCCAACAGAGTTATTTTCTCCTACAGATTTATTCTCACAACCATCTTCGTTCGTCATCCCCATCAGAAACATTCTAAACAAAGTTTGAAGACACACATACTCTTCAACAGCAATCCAGGATTTAACAAACTCCCCGATATTTGTCAAGGATTTATTTTCCCAGACGAAAATACATTCATAAACATTTCACATTTCATACCTCCTATTTACATACATGATAAAGTGCATACGACACAATCTCATTTATTTTTGAGAACATCATGACATCATGCATTTCATACATCATGACATTGCATACAACTAACGTTTTACCTTTTTCAGGAAAAGGTCAATCAAAAGATGGCTACCATCAACCTTTTCAAGTCCCAGTTGAATACCTGTAACAAGCCAGGAAAAATATCTGTGGACGACTGATTGTAGATTAATATCTGTAACAAGCCAGGAAAATTATCTACATGAAGAGATTGAAGATTAACACCTGTAACAAGCCAGGAAGACCTTTCTTTCTCAGGTCAGAGATTAATACCTGAAACCAGCCAGGACAACTATCTCATCGGCCAACCTTTTTAAGTTCCAGATTAATACCTGTAACAAGCCAGGAAAAATATCTGTGGACGACTGATTGTAGATTAATACCTGTAACAAGCCAGGAAAATTATCTACATGAAGAGATTGAAGATTAATACCTGTAACAAGCCAGGAAGACCATCTTTCTTTCTCAGGTCAGAGATTAATACCTGAAACCAGCCAGGACAGCTATCTCCTCGGCCAACCTTTTCAAGTCCCAGTTTAATACCTGTAGCAAGCCAGGAAAACTATCTGTGGACGACTGATTGTAGATTAATATCTGTAACAAGCCAGGAAAATTATCTACATAAAGAGATTGAAGATTAATACCTGTAACAAGCCAGGAAGACCATCTTTCTTTCTCAGGTCAGAGATTAATACCTGAAACCAGCCAGGACAGCTATCTCATTGGCCAACCTTTTTAAGTCCAAGTTTAATACCTGTAGCAAGCCAGGAAAATATTTGTGGACGACTGATTGTAGATTAATAACTGTAACAAGCCAGGAAAATTATCTACATGAAGAGATTGAAGATTAACACCTGTAACAAGACAGGAAGACTATCTTTCTTTCTCAGGTCAGAGATTAATACCTAAAACCAGCCAGGACAACTATCTTATCGACCAACCTTTTCAGGTCCCAGTTTAATACCTGTAGCAAGCCAGAAAAATATCTGGAGGATTGATTGTAGATTAATATCTGTAACAAGCCAGGAAATTTATCTACATGAAGATATTGAAGATTAATACCTATAACAAGCCAGGAAAACTATCTTTCTTTCTCAGGTCAGAGATTAATACCTGAAACCATCCAGGACAGCTATCTCCTCGACCAACCTTTTCAAGTCCCAGTTTAATACCTGTAGCAAGCCAGGAAAACTATCTGTGGACGACTGATTGTAGATTAATACCTGTAACAAGCCAGGAAAATCATCTACATGAAGATATTGAAGATTAATACCTGTAACAAGCCAGGAAAACTATTTTTCTTTCTCAGGTCAGTGATTAATACTTGGAACCAGACATGACAAGTTCTATAACCTCAACGGTATACTCCCAGTGAGCACGAGTCAGTTCCTAAATCTCAACAAAAGTTAGACTTCCCCAGCGGAATCTTCTACAAACAACAGGTATGCAAGTTCTCGCTAAGGAATCTCTTATGCGATCGACACTCCTGCAGATGGCATCTATAAGCCCATCCTCCTACCAACAATCTCCAAATGGCATCTGTAAGCCCATTCCCGACGTCACAATCCTGATACTACACCATGTGAGTGCAAATTTCTGGGCACTCTAGTGTTCAATTATCTTCCACCTTCGGATCACGAAAGGCTCGAAAGCCAATCTATATCCTCAGGTTTAAGAAAATTGAACAGGGGCAACTGTTGTACCCCAAAATTTGCCCTCTCATGTTTTCAAAGGTCTTCCCTTACATGGTTGGTCACAAACATTTGCCTAACGAAAATAAATTTTTTTGAAGATGAACAAAGTGTCTTTCGATTGGCATCTGGGAAAAGTCTTCGATTGGGTATCCAAAATACTTCGATACAGGCCTGACTCACCAGTCTTCGATTGGGCATTTGGCACTCTTCGATCAGGCTTTGATTAGTAAGCTTCGATTAGGTGTTTGGAACCCTTAGATCAGGCTTTGATTAGTAAGCTTCGATTAGGTGTTTGGAACCCTTCGATCAAGCTTTGGTGTGCAAGTCTTCGATTGAGCGCTGGACCCCTTCGATCAAGTCAATTTCACAATGCTTCGACTAGTACTTCAGAGGGTCCTTCGGCTGGAACTTCATACTTTACCTCAATCAGAACATCAGAATGAAATGACCTTCGAATGGCATTTCAGTGTAGAGTTTCTCTTAATATAAGATGCCCTGATGAAGGAAGTTCTGGACACTTCGAATCAGAACTTAGACTCATCACATGGCCAAGGGCTGGTCGAAGTTGTCTAATAGGGAATGTTCTAAATAGATTCGAATTGGACTTTGAAGCTGGCAAAGAAGGCAGATTCGAAGGAATGAAGTAGGCTGGCATGACTAAGCAAAAACACATATCCTAACCTGTCCAGGTTCACCCAAAGTTCACAATGGCATGTGTCACTTACAAATATAGAAATAATTAAATGCTGATTGTGGACTCAATTATTTGAATTAAAGGCCAGATTCTTGCCTTGTTTGCTCCCAACCCTACAAGAGCTGATTCGACCAGGGTGATCCTTTTCGAATCAAGCAATCGAAGCAGAGGGAGGCTCAATCGAAGGGGCTATGCAATTGAAGCTAGAGTAATTCGATTTGGGACTTTGAAGTTATCAAAGAGAAGCATTCAAAGGGTCATTTGAAGAACATTCAAAAGGTCCATTTGAAGAAGCATTCAGAAGGCCCATTCGAAGGGCACATAAGAAGTCCATTCGAAGGAGGAAACTCAAGACCAATCGAAGAGCATGGCCTGAAGGCATTCGAAAATCAAAAGTGTTCAGGTTCATTCAAGATTCCAAAGAGACATGAATATTTCAAAAAAGGAAATCTTTTAATGTGTCTGATTCTTGTCTCATGGCTTTAAAGGCCTGTTTAATTGGTTGTCTCTTGCCGTTACTAGACCATCATACTCCTATAAATACAAGGGCCAGCATACAGTGCCAAGGGGGAACGAAAAAGGAGAAAAAGAAAGAAAAGGAGGATTTGGAGATACGCTGCCCACAAACCCACCAAAGGTTATCAACATTTTCATAAGTAATCCAAGCCAAAGCAGCCATTCAGCAAACATCTCCACACCCAGAGCCACAGATCATACATCTTTAATTTGTAAGGGTTTGCAAAACCAAAATTGCACCTTCATGACATTTAAATACACATTGCATATATATTCTTGTTATTACTGATTATGTTGCATGTAAGCTACAGCGTAAAGATGAGATCGTGGCATTGCTTGGGCACGATCTAAGTTTCTCCTTCGAATCTCAGGATAAAACAAACTCAGACCCAGATTCAGCAGATTCAAATTGAGGAAGGATTCGAATTGGGAGGAGATTCGAATCAGGGGGGTAAAATTCCCCCTGGATCTTTAACGTTTGTCTAGTTTTGCAGGAAATATCTTCTCAAAATCTTGTTCAGAGCTTTGAAGCTTAGCAGCTTAGCTTCGAACTGGATCCAGGGTTCCCAGATCGAAGGATGACATATCCAGATCGAACACCCCCAAAGTGCAGCCCCTCAGGCACCTTCGATCAAGCCTCTTCACTGGATTGAAAGACAACCCACACCTCTTTCGACTCAGGCCTCCAGAATTATACCTTTCTTGATTTACTGCCTGTTCCTTCGATTTCATCTTTGTTTTGACTATTTTATTTCTTTTTTTTTTAATCAACATAAAATCAATTAAAAAAAACCACAAAAACATTAAGCTAGATTTTCTATTAAATTAACTTTGTAAATTAATCATTTAATTATCTTAACATTTTCTCAAAAACTAAAATTAAGAAGATTTAGATCATTTTCCCAAAATAAAATAAAACAACAAAAAGATTTTATTCTTAGAATTTTTTAGAGGTTATGATCAGATTCGCGCGCGTTTATTTTGTTGTAACTGCCTACTGGTTTGTAATAGCTTAACTAAGACTTTTTTCACTTTACTGCTTTATTCCCCCAATTTTGGACATGTAAATAATCCCCCTCCCCGAAGCCTTGTAATAGTGTAGGATTTACAATTCCCGCACTTTAAATTCCTATACATATATTAACTGTTTAGATGTATGCTAACTAGGATTGTATGACAAGATCTAAAAACAAACGGTAGAACACCTAAATATACAAAGATAATATAACTGAAAAACAATACACTCGCACATGCCACTCTTAGGGTACACCTCACTTGGTTGCCTCGAACGTGGTCATTGAGTATAGGATGTTTTAGAGGTCGCCCTCTTGTCCAAAGATCATAAGTTGCCTCGAAATGGTTGCCTCGGATAAAACGATCTAAGACATTAGGGTTACCACTAAGGCGTCCTAACATTGCTTTAGTGACCACACGTCCCTTAAATCGAATTGACCCGAAAACTCCAACGACGGTGCTACCTACTCCTCAATAGTGGGATAGCATTATCTAAAGGACACTTGCACAGTCTAATTCCTTTTTGAGTAGGTAGATGTTCTTAAGTACTTGCTCCTTTTAAAACAAAACAAAACTTTTCGCACTTACACTCTCTTCAAAAACAAAACTCTTTTCAAAACCCACAAACACAAAGAAAAACAAACTTTTGAAAACATAGTGAGCAAGTACCTAAGAGCCCGTGGATAACCACGGATAGAAAGGGTGCTAACACCTTCCCTTTCTATAATCTACCTCCTGAACCCGAGAAACATCTCGAAAAGGAATTTTTCTGTGCTTTTGTCCTTTCCTTGTTGGATAAAATAAAAGACGGTGGCGACTCTTGCTTACCGCGATATTTTGTGAAAACAAACGCAAACACGAACCAGCATTCCAAAACAGTCAGTTCTCATTCCCACCGATCACACATGGTTATGGAGAAAGTCCAATTTATGAAGCAAGAGCTTCTGAAGAGGAAAGTTCTGGTGTTCGAGGTTTTGAAGTTCAAGTTCAGAGGCAACGAAGATTCAGAAGCATCCCAAGAAGATTTGCAGAGTTTGACATGCTGCAAGACACTGAAGTAGACTCCGAAGGAGAAGTTATTCAGTGTGCAATGTTAGTAGACTTTGAATCCGTGAGTATAGAAGAGGCTCTTAAGCAACAAATATGGTTACAAGCCATGAAAGAAGAACTTGATGCTATAGAGAAAAACAAGACTTGGAAGCTGACAGAACTTTCAAAAGGCAAGAAAGCCATTAGCGTCAGATGGGTTTTCAAGCAGAAGCTAAAGCCAAATGGATCAATTGACAAACACAAGACAATATTAGTAGAAAGAGGTTTTCTACAGAAGCCTGGGTTGGATTACTCTGAAGTGTTTGCACCCGTAGCGAGACATAAAATAATCAGACTAGTGATTACAATATATGCTAACACGAATTGGCATATGATGCATTTAGATGTAAAATCTGCATTTCTGAATGGTCCATTACAAGAAGAGGTATATGTGTCACAACCTCCTGAATTTAAGAAAAAGAATCAGGAAGGGATGGTGTTTAGATTACACAAAGTCTTGTATGGATTGAAGCAAGCGCCCATAGCCTGGAATCTGAAGATTGATTCATTTTTCAAGGAACAAGGGTTTTAGAAGTGTGAGATGAAGTATGGTGTTTATGTTCAACATACTTCAGAAGGCAATATGATTCTGGTATGTTTGTATGTTGATGACATACTGCTAACAGGAAGTTCTGAACAAGAGATAGCTAAGTTCAAGAAGGTTTTGATGAATGAGTTTGAGATGACAGATCTTGGAAAAATGAGTTACTTTCTAGGGATGGAGTTTATGTACTCCGAGAAAGGAATCATTTTGCATTAGATGAAGTATGGACTTGAGCTTCTGAAGATATTTAAGCTGGAGAATTGCAAAACTGCTATCACACCTGTTGATACGAATCAGAAGTTGGACTCTGATTTTGATGGAGAGGATGTGGATGTTACAACCTTCAAATAGTTGGTTGGTTCTCTGAGGTATTTATGTAATACCATACCTGATATTTGCTATGCAGTTGGAATGGTTAGCAGATTTATGAATAAACCAAAGTGGTCTCATTACCAAGCTGCTGTCAGGATTCTGAGGTATGTGAATGAAACTCTGAATTATGAAGTGTTATTTCCTTATGGAAGAAAGATCGAATCAGACTTTCTGAGTTATTCATACCCTGATTAGTGTGGAGACATAGTTGACAGAAAAAGTACTTCTGGATACTTATTCAAATTTCTGGGAGGTCCTATTTTTTGGTGTTCCAAGAAGCAACCTGTTGTTGTGATGTCAACCTGTGAAGCTGAATATATTGCAGGCGCTCTGACTGCATGTCAAGCTGTGTGAATTCTGAACTTGCTGCAGGATCTGAAGATCGAGGTAAACAAACCTCTGAAGTTGATGATTGATACAAGTCAGCAATTAATCTTGCCAAGAACTCAGTGATGCATGGGAGAAGCAAGCATATTGAGACCAAATATTACTTTTTGAGGAATCAAGTTCAGAGTGGAATATTAGAAGTTGTGCACTGTAGCACCCAGAAGCAGTTGAGAGACGTTCTAACAAAGGCTATCAAGACTCTTTCTTCCCACTGTGGGGCTTTTTCTGAGCATCAGCAGGTGCAGCTTCTTGAATCTTTCTTGACTTTATACCAGCTTCAATTCTCTCCCCGGTCAAGATCAGATTTGTGAACCCAGCAGAAGAATTCCCAATCAGATGGTTGTAGAATGGACCAGACAGGGTCCCCAAGAACAGGTCCACAAGTTCACGATCAGTCAGAGGTGGTTGCACCCTTCCAGCAAGGTTTCTCCACTTTTGGGCGTACTCCTTAAAACCTTCTCCGGATCCTAGCGACATACCTTGGAGTTGGGTACGTGTAGGAGCGAGGTCGACATTGTACTGGTACTGCTTGTAGAATGCAGTGGCCAAGTCCTCCCAGCAGCGGATGTTGGCTCCATTCAGTTGATAGAACCAGTCGAGTTGAGTTCCGGCCAGACTATCCTGAAAGAAGTGAATCCACAAATTCTTGTCAGCCGTGTAGGGTTGGATCCTCCTTGTGTAAGACCTGAGATGCAGCTTAGGACAGGATGCCCTGTCGTACTTGGCAAAGGCAGGTGCCTTGAATTTGTGCTGGATTACTACCCCAGAAGACAGACCTAGATCCTCGAAGTCCAGGCCGGGCACTTTTTGTATCTCCATGGCACTTAGCCGGTCTTCCAACTGTTTATACCTGTCCTCAGCTGGAGGGTACTGCTCATCATTGTAATCGGTCTCGTTATCGGAGACCACTGGACTAGGAACCTCCCTTTCTTGGGGACTGTCTTTCCCAACAGATGGGGTAGTCTTCTCAACTTCATTTTGTGATCCATTCCCAGATTTGTGTCTAGGGTTGAACATCACCGTCCTCTTCTTCTTCTTTTTCAAAAGCAGGGTCTTCAGATCTTGTTGCCCCTGGGCTAGACTCATGATCAACTCTTGGAACTGGGCGTTCTGAGCCTGGAGGGCCTTGATGGATTGCTCGGTAGATGATTCAGGATTCATGATGGCGAGCTGAAATAAACAGCGAAGAAGGTAAGCAACATGTGAAAGGGGTACCTATAATGCAATGATATGTATGTATGCATGCAATGTTTCCAAGGATCTCGCGGGGTAAACAAGAAATTGTTAGCATTTGAATTTTCTGGCTTGATTGAAGGAACTGCATATTGTAGAGAGTCCTTCTTCAAGAGTCAAGGCTCACCATATCGAGTGGGTCATAGCCCCTGACAACCTTGGCTAGAGGAAAATAAATCCCCTTTTCCCCTTGCTAGACATTTTGTTCATCATGACCTGCATCACAAGCCCTTGAGATCCTTGAAACGGGTTAGTCTTTATGCAGGATGCATGCAATGGTATGATGTTATGCTATGCATGGGATAATGTAGGTAAACCCTGTTATGAGTCCCAATTAAGGGCTGTAAACAAAACCTGCAAGAAACTCAAGTGTCAGATAACAAGCATGCAAATAGTCAAGTTGGAAGGCACACAAGTCACACAAGAGAAACCCTTAGAGTTTAGGCCAGCATGGGGTCTAGGTATTACCCTCTTTCAGTTTGTTGGTTAAGACCTGACCTATCAGAAGTAACCTGGTTCTAGAGGATCCCAATATCACTGACTACCCTCAATTGGTCATAACTCCAGCATCGCAATCTTTTCTTGCGGCCAGAACCATCACGAGAGTTTAGCCTCAATGGGCGTAGCATACTGCTACTGTTCTATTGGCCAAGTTGGGTCATTTAAGGTTCTAAGGTCGGTTGGTGCTTAATGACTCATCGGAAGACCCGTATTCTCCTCGTTGCGACACAAGGGATATCGGTACAGACCAAGGTGCCACACCAACGTAGCCACTGCTTCACCCGTGTCAGTCTACACCGGACAGGTCCCTCACAACTTATGCTACCTAAAAAGGTATTCCCCAGATCCGGGTTAGGATCTATGAAACTCCGATGCAAAGCCCACAATTATAAATCAAACAAAGCATGCAATTGAAAACATAGGGTGATCTAATCCTAAGGTACACCTCACTTTAAAAATCCCCAGCAGAGTCGCCAGTTCTGTGATCGGTGGATCTGGAACTGACTGTTTAATGCTGGTTCGCGAAATGTCGCGGAAGCAAGAGTCGCCACCGTCTTTTATGTTCTCCAACATGGACAGGACAAAAGCACAGCAAAATTCCTTATGAGATAGTTTCTCGGTTCGGGAGGTAGATTTATAGAAAGGGAAGGTGTTAGCACCCTTTCTATCCATGGTTATCCATGGGCTCTTAGATACTTGCTCATTTGTGTTTTCAAAATGATGTCTGCTTTCTAAGATGTGAGTGGGTTTGAAAAAGTTTCGTTTAAAGATTTCAGATCGACTCTTGTATCATTCCTCAAGAGTGTTTGAAAAATTGTTTTGAAAGCTTTTTGAAAAGTGTCGGTGTGAAAAGAGTTTTGATTTGTTTTTTAATAGAGAAAGTATCTACGAGTCATCTACCTACCCTAAGGAATTAGGTTGTGTAAATGTCCTTAAGGTAGTGCCATCCCACCATTGAGAGATAGGTAGCACCACCGTTGGAGGTGTTCGGGTCAATTCGTTTGTAGGGACAGTGTGGTCACCAGAGCAATAGTAGGACACCTTAGAAGCTACCCTTATGCCATTGATCCTTTTCAATTCGAGGCAACTTTTCCGAGGCAACTGGATCATGTTATGGACATAAGGACTTACTAAAACGTCCTATACTCGACGACCACGTTTCGAGGGCAAGACAACAGTGAGGCGTACCCTAAGAGTAGTGTGTGAATTAGTGTGTTATTTTCATGTTATGTTTTATCTTGTACATGTATCATGGTGATCTACGCTTGTTTTTAATTTAGTCATTCATTTTTTCATGCAAAGTTTAGCAGTTTTAAGAGTGCGGAAATTTAAATGCGGAAAGTAAAATCCTACGCTATTACAAAGCGCGGGTCTATACATCGCCAAATTAACAAAGACCCGTTTTGAATAAAAATGCGGAAAGTAAAATAAATTCCTAATTACTATTACAAGGCTTGAGCAATTACATAATATTCACAATAAAATAAAATAACGTGCGAAATAGAAATTGAAATTGAACGTTCGAGGGCGTTGGACCCTTTTGAGATTGAATTGAATTAAAAGTTAATTAATCATTAAATTAAAGAAAAGAAATATTTTTTAGGTTTTTTTGTATTTATGCAATAAGAAAAGAATTTAAAATTAGAAGGAAACCCTAGTTCTAAATATTTTTAATTATTAAAGAAAAGGTTAAAGTTTAAAACCTAATTTACACTAATTAATTATTTTACAAATTTATTTACAAAAGATATTTAATAATTAATAATAATAATAATAATGGGAAAATTATTTATTTGAGAAAAAGATGAGAATGTTAAAAAAACCTAATTTCTACATATTTTAATTTATTAAGAAAAAGATTAAAGTTTTAAAACCTAAATTAACTAAATTAATTATTAAAGTTTATTTACAAAAAATAATAATGAATTAAATATTAATTAAACATATTTTTAGTTTTTGATTTCCTGGTTTTATATTATAAAAATTAATTTATGAAATTAAAGAAAACAATTAAAAATAATTAAAAGAATAAAAAGGAAAATTAAAAAAAATAAAAATGTGCAAACCATGGGGGTATTCAGACCCAAGGGGAGATTTTTTGAAGTATTCTGGCCCATTAGACAAAAAGCCTTGTTTGACTTTCTGGCATCACGTGCGTGTTCATTGACTCCTGAGTACCGTGGTCTTCATTCTTTGGCCATTGGATTGGGTTTCATGGCCATTTATGTTCTGGCTGTTGGCCATTTGTGTTCTGGCCTCAATGTTCCTTAATCTTCTCAGGATGTTTGTCTCGCCATGTATTGGTGTCATGCATAAGTTGTTCTTTTGGCCATTTCGCTTTTGGCTTTTGGCCATTTGGCTTTTGGCCTCAATGTTCCTTAATGAACCTGCATGGGATCCTGTCTAAATCTGCAGTGTTGAATCTCATGAACACATTAAATAAAATCATAAAATGCAAATAAAGCCAATATATGAAGAAATTTAATATTTAGGCACAATATGGCATGTATGAATGATTATACCCTTTTGATCATGGAGATCAAGCCAGCCTTACCCTTACTGAAGAAGTAGTGAGGTGTTGGTTTGTAACTGTGATGGCTTGTTTGTAGTGAGAGAGGGATTTGTAATAAGGATTTCAAGGTTTTAGGGTTCTTGAAAGAATTTGATATTCTGAAAGTGTTGTGGCCAGGTTTTTTCTCTCTTTTTCTCCTCTTTTTCTCCTCTCTGGTTTGTGTGAAAAGAATGTGATTATATAATGGAAATTAGGGTAAAGAAAATGGGCTTTGAATGTGCAATTGGGCCTCCAATGTTCACTTGAATTTGTCACTTTCCAGGATAAATCGCAGGGACTTAAGTGCAATTTTTGAAGTTGAAATGTGAAAACAAAATGTATCCGATATCGAGAACTAACTCCTGTCAGAAAATCGGCTCAATCGGATAAACGGTGAATTAGTTATGAATTTTTAAAGTTTCAGCTCAGACAAACTTATTTTGGGCTCCAGTGTCGATTCTGACACGTTCTTCAATAAAAAACTGGTATTGATCGGTGCATAATTTGGTCTCGACTTTTGAAGCAAAGTTGTAGATCTATGAGTCAGTGACCTTGTGTAAAAATATGAGTCCAATCCGATAAAAATTGACCGAGTTATGAATTTTCGAAGTTTCGGCCCAGATGAAATAATATTCAGCATTCAGGATTTTCAGCGTGTCACGCACTCTGAGCAAAAAACGAAGGCCTTTTGAACACCGTTCGAACTCAATACCTTCTGTGAAAATGTAGCCAACTCAATTTGTGAAATTTTGGCGCCAGAACCAGCTCGATACGATGATAATCGACCAAGTTATGATTTTCTGAACATGACGCAAATAAACTTCTGTCACAAATTTTCTGTGCGAAAATACTTGATAAATCCACATTTTTAAAGATCTTCTGATCGAAATTGGCTTCCAGCTGTGAGAGATGAAAACCTAGATAATGTCAATACGGAATTTTGGCCACCGGAACAGGTTCAAAACGAGCCACGATCTTCAAGTTATGAATTTTTTAGCGCGTAAAAACTGCACTTTCAGCACACTTTTTCACCATATTTCTTCGAGCAAACTCGCACATTCGGATACCTTCTTTAAAGAATTGACTCTTGAGCTGAACCTGAATTTGAGAATATGTTATCAGAGATATCTTGGCGAAAGAATACCTGAATATGACGCGCCGGGTTGGACTTGTGAATTTTTCTTGAAATATTTTGAGAAATATGGGAGGGCAAATTTTGGAGTACAACACTATCATAACACTATGAGCCAACAGAACCTATTTAGTCACTATCTTGATGACTCGCATCAAACATCACAACTAATTCATTGATTTTTCCAGAAACTAGAATCATTCCACCAAAAGATGCACAACATCATGCCATCAGAAGGTTCAGCACCTGCACCACTGCCTGACTGGCCATGTCTTTCGAACTTGTCTTATGACCACGTCTCAAACCATGTCTTATAAACATGTCTTAGACCATGTCTTAGACCATGTCTTCTGAACATATCTTAGACCACGTCTTAGACCATGTCTTCCAAACATGTCTTAGACTATGTCTTTCGAACATGTCTTAGACCATGTCTTAGACCATGTCTTAGACCATGTCTTAGACCATGTCTTGCGAACATGTCTTAGACCATGTCTTTCGAACATGTCTTCTAAACATGTCTTAGACCATGTCTTAGACCATGTCTTAGACCATGTCTTCCGAACATGTCTTAGACCATGTCTTATACCATATCTTCTGAACATATCTTAGACCATGTCTTTAGAACATGTCTTAGAACATGTCATTTGACCATGTATTTAGAAGGTTTACAACCTCTGAATACTACTTGGTTAATAACACACTTACTATACTTATAGAAAGTTCACAACTTCTGAAGTATCAAAGTGTTTGCAAGTGTTTCTCGCAAATAATCTCTAGCCTTTTACTTAAAGGTTACTTGCAGGACCGGCTACAAGAGTCCTAGACTTAGTGTTAAGTTTGATATGGTGTTTTGGGATTAGAAATGGGTAAGGTATGAACTAAAACAAAAAAAGGTAAAAACAAAGAAAAATTTGCAAGATAAAATGATAAAAAAACTGAACTTGAAATAAATTGCTTTGAATTAAAGGTGGACGCACGCATGCATTTCTCAAAAGTGACTCGTTTCTCTCTTGACGCAGATACTTTGAGTTCTTTCTTACAATGTTACAAAATTCGACCCCTTGACATGAATGAAAAAACTTGCTTAAATAAATAACCAAAAGTAACTGTTATCTTACAGGTTCGACGGTTATTATATGACCATGTCTAGAGTTTGTTATAAAAATTGCCTTTTAAATCCTCCCATGTTCTATTGGTAACCTTCGATGAAACTACTTCAATGTTAAATGTTTTTGCCTTCGAATGGACTTTATACCTTCCATCAACCTTATTGGTTTTTGAGTGTGCCTAAGACGGGGCTGGACAAAGTGGATTGCATATTTTTATTCTTTTATGCGATGATGTTCTTATTTTCTGGTTTGTGTATGAATATGAAAGCGGTAAATGAAAAAAATGACGAACACAAGAGATTTATAATGGTTCCCCTCACAGTCCGAGAGTACTCCAGTCCCCTTTCAACATGAAATAGATTTCACTATAGTTAGAATTATTGTACAACTTATCCACACCAAGTGTGATGCTTACTATCTAACCTATAGGGAGATCAAACTCTTTAACTATCCTTTAAGATCCAACCAAGTACACGAAGAACAGTCGTCTTCAATGTACGCACTTGTTTCTAACAATCCTGAAAACAAGGTAACCAATACAAAGTAAAAAGAGAACAATACTTCCTTAATACTCTCTTCCTTCCAACGATCCTGGACAGCAAGGTTAGACCACAATCACTTTAGAAAAATGATTAGAAACAAATTCTTGAAGTAGATATGAAAGTTTATAATCAATGTCAATACCAAGTATTGATCTATTCTCTTTCAAGACAACAATTCAATGAATATATTACACAAGTGCTCAATGCATATGATGGAACTTTTCTAATGATGTATTTGAAAATGTAAGGGTAAAAGTTTCATGCAAGATCAGAATATTAATCAATGCACTTGTTTGAGAATGAGATACAAAATATTGTATTGTATGTTGTGATTGTTGTTGTTGTTGTCTTAATTAAAGGAACCGGCGGAAAATCATCGAGAGAAAATCAATGAAGTCGTCATCGAGTATTTATTTATCCCACAGGAAGGGAAAGGAAAATCATCGAAGAAAACTTGAGAAGGGAGAAATCACGATCATACGACCGAGAGATCGGGTAAGGGAGTCAATTACGCAAGGGGAATGTATTAGCACCCCTCACGTCTGTGGTACTCTAAGAGATACACTCTTATTGTTCTAATAAAAGGGCGTGTTCATATATAAATGCTAATCAAGCTAAGGGGAAATGCATGTATGAAGGGTGTATATACAAAAAAAAGGTTTTTTTAGTCGTGCATGCCTCGATTGTGAACCTTTGTGCCTACATACCACCTTCCGTGTAATAGGGATCAAGTTACTTCGTAGTTCACCTTAAAAGTTTCAGTTTGTTGTATATATTTTATGAATGATGTTAATTTCACATTCTACTGCAGCTCGACCTTTGGAGACCCACGCATGGTAGTAGAAAGGAATTTACATGTTCTTACCTGAAAAGGTTTTCAAAGAAAAACCCGAAGGCAAAAATGTTTGAGTTGGTTGGTGTTTTTGGTGGGATGATAGCAACTGGATCCCGCGAGAGGGAGCACTCACTATTTCTCTACTTATTTGTAAAAGAGTTTATAATTTTAATCGTAATAAAGTCTGGAGTGAAAATAGAGAAAGATTCAGTCTAAACTGATTCACTCTTCCCCACAAGACTCAACTGCATATGGTTCGCATCTTCAATTATTATGTGTTTTATAATTTTCTTAAAGAAATAAGTTTGTGTTTTAATAATGAAAAAGTATAATGGAGAGTGTATATCTCTATCCCTAATGTTATCATACAATGATGGTCCTAAGGTTTGGATAATAAAGGGAAATCTCTAGCTAATTTAGCATGCATAGGTTACAACCTAATATCCAACTTAAATCGAAGATGAAACAAGCAATCCTAAGGGAACATACAAAGGTTACAACCTAATGAAAAGCATAAACACAAGTGCAATCTAACAAAGTTGAAACAAAACCAAAACAAAAATCAAGTGCGAGCTAGCAACAAATAATGAATCCAATGGATTTCAAAGTGGGAGTAAGGAACTCTTTCCATTTGATTTGATCAAGCACTGATACCGAGTAATAACCCGAAGCGTTAATGTTTAAAGAAACATGAGCTAACATCGTCGAAACAAATGACAAAGTGTGGGGATTGGTTACGAACCCTTTTCCCCTTTATTTGACTCAATGGACAAGAGAAAGCATGATTCAAAGCATCAACGTATAATGCGAGCTAAGAACGATACAAACTAGAAAGTGTGGATCCCGATTACGGGCCCTTTGTTCCACTTATTGTTCCACAAAGTAAAAGGGGAGGGGAATTTCCTTCTTTGAGGACTTTAGCAAAATTTTCTCTTTTGAGGTCTTTAAACAAACACAAACATTGCCTCTTTTGAGGTCTTTGAACAAACACAAATATTGCCTCCTTTGAGGACTTTAAACATATTTTCCGACCTAAAGTAAGGACTCCAAGTCATACATCTCTATTCCCACTTCTCATGGAAAGGAAAATAAAATACAATGCGGAATATAAACAGAATAAAAAATAATACCAAACAAATAATAATTCTGTAGGAAAGCTATATCAAAGCAAAAGAAAATTGACGGTCTTCGTGCAAGCTTCACCAAGAAAAAGAGAAATAATTAGAAAAGATATCCAATATAAGAATCAAGACACCATAGTGTTATAATAAATTGCATGCGGAAAACATATCACATCAAGATAATTTCCCTTCACAAAACAACTTTACACAAGCACAACATAATCTGCAAATCTCTCATCACGCGAATACTCCTTCGGAAGCTTGCACAAACCCACCAAACAAGTTAGCAATAACAAGGGAGCATAATCATAACTCGAGCATCAAGTCACAACTCAAAAATGATATTGAATTGCAAATAAATTGAGTCGAAATAAGCATCAAAGCATGGAAAATAAAAACGGGGCTGTAACATCGTCAACTCATGAATCGAACAAAAAGTCGATCTAAAATTATCAAATCTCAATGCAAATGCCAAACAAACAACAAGGCAAGCTTAATTGTGTGTTAAACAAAAATTAAATTTCACATTTATGCATACCTACTGTTGTACCCCAAAATTTTCCCTCTTATTTTCTTCAAGACATTCTCCTAGGGTTCTCAAATGCTCAAGGTGGCTCAAGAATTTATCAGACAAATTCTCCTCCTAAGCAATGGACTTAAAACTAGGCTTTCATATTTCACAAGTAAATTTGGGTTTCTAAGGTCTCAAGTGGTTTTCATGGTTCTACATATGTCCCCAAGGATGCCCATACCAAGTTGTAAACCTTGCATCACAAGTTTGCTCAATCAATGGCTCAAATGACTAAAAATCAACTGTATTGGGTAAAAAGTCAATTGTGGTCAACATACAGTCAAACCTCAAGATTTTTGGTCAAAATAAATATTTTGAAGCCACATTCATCATTTGATCAAGGTTTGATCATGATTCCTCAAGAAAAGCCGTCAAATCATCAAAAGTCAAAAGTTGCCAAATTAGGGTTTCTATAGGAGAAGTCAACTAAACTTTGACCAAGCATAACTTTCATGTGATTCATCAGATTTCCCCAACCAAATCTAATTTTGAATGAAATTCAATTCTCTACAACTTTGTATCTCTAAGCTCAAGTCCAAAAAGTGCTCCATTTGAGAGATATGAGTCAATACATTACAAGTCTTTTCAAAAGTAAACAAAAAGACACTTTTTTGTCAAGGCAACTTACATCAAGATAAATTCTCCAAATGCAAAACTGATCAACATAAGGGTTGAAGAGGACATCTATATCTTTCCAAAAAGTCCAAGATCACATTCAAAAGATGAAAATTAAGAGAGTTATTACAAGTACGAGTTGGGAACTTTTGAGCAAATGTATGAAGTTCAAAGTAAGCAAGCTTGATGTTTTGGGCTATTGGGCCATGGTTTAAAGTCCAAACGTGTATTATACTCCTAATACATGTCAAATATTTTTCTTACACCCCTTGAACTATTTTTATTTTAATTATTTTAATTATTTTTTATTTATTCATTAAAAATGCAAAATAAAAAAAATATATATAGGCCTTTCTTACAAAGACCAAGCCCGTACCTTTGCCCTAATTTCTATTATACAATCTCATTCTTTTCATACAAACAAGGACACTAAACTCTTGCCTTACAAACTGATTGTTGTACCCCAAAATTTTCCCTCTCATTTCTCAAGAAATTTCTCAAAAGATTTTCAACTGCTCAAAATTGCACAAGGACTAATCAGCTCAAGACACTTCCTCAACACTGATGACTTAAATTAGGGTTTGAGTTTTCACAAGGATAAATGGACTTTTAATGCCCCATATGAATTTCATGGATCATTTTGGACCTTCAAGAATGCTCATGTCAAATTTCAAGTCTTGTAGTTCAAGTTTGCTTAGTCAATTGATCAGATGACCTAAAATCAGCTGTATTGGGTAAAAAGTCAACTGTGGCCAACTTACAATCAAATTTCATGATGTTTGATCCATATCAATATTTTTAACTCATATGAACCATTTGGCCAAGATTGGATTACAATTCTTCAAGAAATTTGATCAGATCACCAAAGGGGCAAAATGGTCAAAATTAGGGTTTTGATTGAGAAGACTTGATTCTTGACTTTTGACCAAATACATGACTTATTGGCTTGAGATATGATATAAAGGATTCAAATGCATCATAGTGACCTAATTTCATGGTTCAAAACACTCCTCAAGATCAATTGATTGATAATTAAAATTTGGTCAACTGATGAAAAAGTCAATTGTACACTGAAAAGTCAAAATTTGACTTTTTGATCAAAATCAAGATTCAAAAATCATATTTAATCAAGACATATCAAAATATGAAGATTGTTCATCAAGAAATCAAAAATTCAAAATTCACTTTGAGAAGTCAAAATTTCTAAGACTTAGAAATTTTTCTAAGTGTTGGAAATTTTACTTTTTTCATAACTTTGTGTCGAATTTTCACCATGATGCTAAATGATTCAAAGGAAACTTCCAAAATGAAAGTTGTAGATCTTGAGGAAATCTAAAACTTTTCTTCAAAAATCAAATCTTATAAATTCTTGTACTTTAAGTTATAAATTCATTAAGACATGTACATGAAACAAAAACACTTAGTGAAATTTTGACCTAGTTTAGGCAGATTTTTGACCTAACTTCTTGGCCAAGTTTCACATAGTTCCAATTTGATTCTTCAAAATTTCCAACATAAAGGTTGTATAGGATGTTACAAGATTTCCAAAATGTCCAAAAAATCATTGAGATCATACTTGAGATGAGATAATCGAAGGCAAGAAGTTAGGGTTTCAAACTTGATTTACAAGGCATATTTGTGATGAACAATTATCCAATCTTCAAGCGTGCTGTACAAATCCAACTTTACAGGCCTCAAACTTGTAAATCACTCCATAATTAATTATTTACACAATTTATTAAGGTATGATCCAAGTGATTAAACCATTATCCAAAACAATTTGCTATTTTGGGAAGAAAGTAACATATCCATTCTTGTAAAGTAAGCTTTTTCACAATGTCAACCCTTCTTGAGCCTCCCAATGGCTCCTTCTGCACACACTCAACCTAGAAACTCAGAAGAAGCATGTTTAAAGTGATTCAACCACTCTATATATCTTGTACCACACATTGGGATTTTGGTTTTCCATTTTACTTCAGGATTACATAAATAACCTCCATTGTTGCATTTTCTGGCCAGAAATCCCAAACACTTAATCCATTCGTGTGTTTCTTGGCCTTTCACTTCCAAAAGATTCTAAACACCATCTACAAACAATCCAAACACCTGTCACCCAACTGTAACACCATCTTCATCAAATTCCATAACCAAAAAATAGAGCTTGCACCTTGACTTCTCCAGCATGATTCAGCCATCCTCAACCCAAAGTAGCTATTGCATTAGCTTCCTAGAGGTTCAAGGAAGCTAACTCAATCATCACAACACCTTGAAAGATCCTCTAACTCAAAGACGGTCCCCAGCTGTAAGGTAAGTTTTCTGATTTTCAAACTCCTCATATAGGCATTGTTAAGCTTCCATTTTAAAAGATAAAATGTAGATATCATTGCCCTGAAGCTGACCATGTCCTTAGAATTCATTTACATTGCTTGAGTAGAAATAATTTTGGACCTGACCATGTACCATTAAAAATTCATACTTATCTATGATTTATAGTTTTAATGAGTTACATTTTTGAAATCGTGATGAAATTTGCCATAACTTTCATGTTGACATTTTTTATTTTGGTTGAGAAATGAATAAGATACAGAGGTTCAGACTGGGCACGAGGTTAAAGATGAAGTTGCCTTCAAGAAGGAGTTTGTAATGTAATAACATGGATTGACATAAGTACACAGATGTATAGCCACCCCAGTGGTAAGGCAGCGCGCGTATTATGTGAAGGGCGTGGGTTCGAGCCCAAGCGCTGCCATTTTGCATATTTTCTAATTTTTTCCCATTTTTTTTGTTTGGACCATGCACGCCTGGGCCTTAGGCGTTGGGCCTTACCATTTTTTGCTTATTATTCACCCCCTGACTACCATACAGCAACACAGCCTATTTGTTTCTTTTTTTTTTCTGACTTCAAAAAATTTTAATGGACCAGACCATAAACTTTTTTACACACATACACTCAAAATCTGTTTTATACCCCTGTCTTCATTTTCATATTTTATTTCATTTTTTTTTATTTTTATTAATGAAAATCCCAAAAAATATTTTTATTTATTATTTAGGTAATAATATATTTATATTTTATTTCCTTTAAGACCAAAAAGACAAAATATTTTCTTATACAAATTTAATTTATTTTCTTAAATAAACTAACAATTAGACTTAGATTTAGTTTATTTTCCTTTTCTAACTAAAATTAATTTAGAAACTTAGGATTTTTAATTAATTAATTTTTTCATACTAGTTTAATTTAATTAAAACCTTTTCACAAAAAACTCTAAAAAAAAACTTGTTTCTTTAAAAAAATTAATTTCTTTTTTTAATTAACTTAGATTTAATTTTCTTATTTTAATTAATCATTTTCTTTTAGTTAATTAGGTCAAAACTATATTTCTTAACAAAAATCCATTCTTTATCCATTTATACTTGTACATTATATTCATTTCATTTCTTGTACAAATTCAATATGGTTGTAATATATAATTAGGGTTTAATTTCTTGCAATCCCCATTTTAAAGTTTGTATACCCCATCCCCTAATGATGTAATAGCATAGAAATTTACTTTCCGCAATTTATCGCTTTCATAGTAAATTAGGGTTTTCATGGAAAGATAAAATCAATACTTAGAAAATCCTAATCCAAGACAAAACAATGCATGAAAAAATACACACTTGTACACTTTGCACCTCTAGGGTTAACTCCACTTGTTGCCTTTAGAAAATGGCCATGTTATGCATGTGAGACACCTTAGCAAAAACAACCAAAAATACAAGATCATAGTCCCTCGATGACGCTTCGAATGTTGCCTTACAAATGATCTTAGTCCCTTAAGAAAAATGCTAAGGTATCTCACAATATTGCATCTTATGACTATACGATGACTCACGCCTGTCCCTTCACATCCAAAGATAGGGTTACTTACCAATCAATGGTGAGATAACAATATCAAAGGAAAAGAGAAATAAACAAAAGACTTTTGAGTAGGTAGAATGTTCTTAGTTGCTTGCTCACAATCCATCTTCAAAACAAACATCTTTTTAAAACACACCAAACACTTTCAAAAACATAAAATATTTTCAAAAAGTCCAACACTTTGTATGCATTCTTATAGAGACGAGAATCATTACAAAGTTTGCCTAAACGAAGGCACTTTTCAAAAATACTTTCAAAACCCATCACAAACACATTTCAAACAAAGCAATTTCAAAAGTGAGCTAGCAAGCAACTAAGAGCCCATAGGTAACTATGGATGAAAAAAGGTGCTAACACCTTCCCTTTTCATAACCTACCCCCCGAACTCAAGAAAATATCTCAAAGGTCTTTCCTGTTCTTTTCACCCTTTCCTTATTGGATAAAAGAAAAGTCAGTGGCGACTCTTGCTATGCGCAACAATTATGATCAAACGCAAAACATCCAAGTCAGTTCTCCCACCGTAATACAGAACTGGAAACTCTGCTGGGGACAACTTAAAAGTGGGGTTACCTTAGAGCTAGATCACATTTGTTTGCTTTTATTGTTTGATTTGTTTGATTTATATTTATGGGTCCTTGTTTGGGTTTGTATTGATTCTCTACCCGGGTCTGCGAACATCATTAGGTAAGTAGCAATAGATTGTGGAAACTGTACGGCATAGACCAATATGGTTGAAGCAATGGCTACGTTAGTGTGACGCATTTGTTGGTACCGGTATCCCTTGTGTTGAATCGAGGAGAATACGGGGCCGCTGAGCAGTGTCATGAAGCACTAACTGACCATAGAACCTTTAATTGAACAACTTGGCCATTAGGTAGTAGTGAGATAGCCGATTTCGGTGGAAAGCTGAAAATTGGTTGATACTCGATACTATGCTCATTGAGATTGGACTTTTGGGATATTTTGGCTGCAAGAAAAGATTGATTGTGCTAAAACAATGCCCAATGAAGAAATATCAATGATATTGAGATTCCCTAGAATCCGATTACTTTGTAGGACAAGTTGAACCAACTAAACTTCAAGAGGGTACTTACCTATGAAACCCATGCAAGCCTAAACCTAAGATCTTTGTGTGCTTTGTTTGTGATTATTATTCATGTCATCATAAACATCATAACATCATAGGAATTCTCACTAACCATTTCAAGGATTTAGGAATTTATCTTTGTTCTGTTTTGTAGGTCATGACTTCCACTCGTAGGAATACCATCCGAATCAACTTCGTGAAAGTGCATCCTCAACTTCAAAAGTTAGCATCAAGAGTTCCTGGAGATTCTCCCTTAACCAAGAAATATGGTCGACTTCTTAACTTGGATACCTCAAACTTCCAAGAAGAAATGATGTGTGTGCTTTTCCAATTCTTTGATCCTATGCACCATTGCTTCACCTTTCCCGACTACCAATTGGTGCCTACATTAAAAGAATTCTCTCAGTTGTTTGGAGTGCTTGTGCTTGATCAAAAACCATTCACCGGTTTAGAGGAGACTCCAAAGCCTGGAGTTATTGCCAAAGCCTTGCATTTGGAGAGATCTGACATTGTAGCAAATTGGGAGACAAGAAGTGGAGTTAAGGGTTTCTTAGCGAAATTTCTATTAGAGAAGACTCGTTTGTTACGGGAAGATATGGATTTTCAAGCTTTTGAGGATGTCTTGGCCCTTCTAATAAATGATTTGGTTCTATTTCCCAATCCGGACTAACTCATAGATGAGAATGCCATCAAGGTTTTTCTCTCTCGTAATCCCGTCCCTACTTTTCTTGGAGACATTCTACATTGTTTCCACACTCGCACCATGAAGAAAAGAGGTATTCTTTTGTGTTGCATTCCATTACTGTCTAGGTGGTTTATTTCACACCTACCTCGATCAACATTGAAGAATGAGCAAGGCTTGACATGGTCTCAAAGGATAATGTCACTCTCGCACTCGGATATCCATTGGTGTTCTCGATATTTGAAGGATATTACCATCATTGACCGTTATGGGGAATTAACTAATGTCCCACTCTTAGGCATTAGGTGAGGTATCACCTATAACCCATCTCTTGCATTACAGAAGTTTGGGTATGCACGAAGAGATGGTCCCCATAATACGCTCATTCAAGGTTTGGTATTCGACTACGAGGGCGACGACCTAGGTTATCCTCAAAGGTTCATACGAGCTTGGAGAATGGTAAACAAAGTGGATAGTAACACATTGGAACATAAAAATTCCATCCCCCTTGAGCTTTACCTTAAGTGGGTACGAAATCATGCTCAAAGTCTCGTGATGCCTTACCCCACCATCCTACCTATCATCATGGAGCCTATTGTCGAGGGGGATGTTCCTTACACTATTCTCCATCCTGACATGCCGACTACTCTCGAGGAGTTGCAAAGATATTGGATTCAACTCAAAGGGGAGCAAGGCACCTTCGAAACTTAGTTCTATGCAAGCGAGAAGAAGGTTTTGGGGATTACGAGGCAGCTTCATGAAGAGCGAAGTTTGAATGCCTACATTGCACCAAAGAGGATGCGCTCATGGGAAGCCTGATTCTTTTTGTTGTTTTTTGGAGTTTATTTTGTATTATTTTTGCTTCCTCCATTGTAAGCCCAAGAGGCATGTTGCAATCAATCTGAACTTATTAATGCAATTAATGTTCGTTCCTTCTTTGTCTAAACAAATTTAAATCTTCTAAGTCCTTGAAATCATTTGCATACACATTTCATGCATCATAACATAAGCAAGCTTTCCACAACAGGTTTCCTCATCTTTCTACTGTTTATTTCAGTAAGATGGATATCGAGCAGACCGTGAAAGATTTGCAAGCACAGAATTCCTAGTTCCAAGCGACCTTGCTGACCCTGGCCAAGGGACAACAAGAGCTGATGACACTGCTAGCAGCCAAAAAGAAGACTAAGAAGAAAGCCCTCATTAACATGGGGAAAAGGTTTAAAGGCCCAGTCCTTCAGGTGCAGATAGTCGAAGAGTCATCCGAGGAAGACGAGAACTAGGTGGAAGAGGCAAGGAGCACCCGTGCTAGGGGTGAAAATGATCAAGCTGCCGAGGGTGAAGACTACTTTGATAACAATATCCACTAGCCGAGGATAAATACAAGCAGTTAGAGGATAGACTAAAAGCTGTTGAAATTCAAGTCGTACCTGGTTTGAATTTTGGTGATTTGGGCTTAGTACCTGGGTTCGTCATTCCCGATAAGTTCAAAATACCAGTCTTTGCTAAGTATGATGGAGTTTCATGCCCAAAACTTCATCTGAGGTCCTACGTCTGCAAGATACAACCACATACTATTAACAAGAAGCTCTGGGTCCATTTCTTCCAAGAAAGTCTGGCTGGGACTCAGTTAGAATGGTTTTACCAATTGGAGGGTTCTCGCATTCACACATGGGAAGATCTGGTCATTGCCTTTTATCATCAATATCAATACAACGCTGATTTAGCACTGACAAGAGTTCAACTTCAAGGAATGACAATGGGTACTAATGAAGGGTTTAAAGAGTACACGCAAAAATGGAGGGATCTTGCTGGTAGAGTTCAACCACCACTGACTGATAGGGAGACGGTGGACATGTTCATGGGAACACTAACGAGACCATATTTCAACTTACTAATTGGTAGCTCATCTTCCAGTTTCATTGTGTTAATTCTGACTGGTGAAAGGGTCGAGAGTGGAATGAAGAGTGGAAAAATTCCCATGGCATCTGCTTCTACATCAAGCACTATATAGAAACCCTTTACTGGCAAGAAAGAAGCAAATGTTGTTTATGGGTCAAGGGCCCATACCAAGAAGGATCACCGTCCATCTGTTAATTCTCTTTTGATCTTCAACCCTCCATCTGCTCAAAGACAATCATCCAACCATCAACGATCTGAAAATCCTCGAAGACAGTTCATAAGGATTAACATGTCACTGTCTCAAGCCTTGCAACATCTGTTGAAGGCCAATTTGATGACATTGAGTGATCCTCCATCAAATCGAAATATTACATCATCAAAGTACAATCTGAATGCCAAGTGCGCGTATCATTCCAACAGCCCTGGGCATGAAACTGATCAATGCTGGGCTCTGAAGAATAAGATTCAAGATCTGATAGACAAAAAAATTATTGAGTCTGATCCACCTACAACTCCAAATGTGATAACTGCACCAATGACGAACCATGGCAAAGGCGTCAATGTGATTGATGACACTACTTTTGTTTCCTCTGTTGAGGATTTGACCACTCCATTGACTATTGTGAAGGAAAATTTGCTGAGAGCTGGGGTGTCCTCTGGCTGTTTAAAAGACTGCGATTGTTGTGCTGAACAAATAAATGTATGCAAGTGGCTGAAAGAAGGTGTTCAACGCCTGATAGATAGTCACGAGATCCTGTTTGAAAAAGTTCCTACCATCAAGAGCTTGACCAAAAAAGCTGAAGACCTTTCCATAATAACAATCTCCAACAAGCCTCTTAGGATCTCCTCAAAGGGTCCTATTAGGATTTCAAATGAATCAACAATTTCTCCTTTAATAATCATTGCCCTGGACCAATTCCTTACTCCCCCGACAAAGCAGTTCCATGGAACTATGGTGACGAAGTGTATTATCTGGAATAAAGCAAGATTAATGGATCAATGAAGACAAGACCAACGATGTTACAAATATTGCAGGTTCTAGTAAGGTAACAAGAATAGGGAGGATCTTCTCCCCTGACATCTCACCTCTGACTACTACAATAACTCCTGTTCACATAACCAATAACAAGCCTAACGCTAACACTAGAGGCAAAGAAGAAGTAAGTGAGCCTTCTGAGATAGAGGCACCTGCCAAAGATGTTGATGCTGAAGAGCCCTCTACTCGAGAGATGGAGGAAATCCTGAAAATTATAAAGAAGAGTGATTTCAAAATAGTTGAACAATTGGGGCAAACCCTCTCCAAAATCTCCATGTTGTCATTAATGATTTGTTCTGATTCTCATGCCCAAGCTTTAATCAAGTTCTTGAAGAAAGCTCATGTGCCCCAAGAGACTACATCTGACCAGTTCAAGAATTGTGTGGCGAGTTTAACGGCTGACAATAGATTAGGTTTCTCTGAAGATGACTTAACACCAGTTGTAAGGAATCATAACAAGGCCTTGCATGTCTCTATTAAGTGAAAGGGAACTACCCTGGCTCATGTCCTGATTGATACTGGTTCCTCTCTAAATGTTCTATCCAAGGGTGCTTTGGACCGACTAGATTATGAAGGCCTGGTGTTGAAACCAAGTGATATAGTTGTATGGGATTTCGATGGGTCTAGAAGGATGGTGCATGGAAAGGTGGATCTCCCTATTAAGGTGGGGTCACAAATTTTCAAATCCACTTTTTATATAATAGACATACGTCCTGCCTACTCTTGTTTGATTGGGCGCCCTTGGATCCATGGGGCAAGAGTAGTAACATCCACCCTTCATCAAAAATTAAAGTATCCAGTCAAAGGGAAGACGGTTACCGTTTACGGCGAAGAAGAATTCATGGTTAGCCACCTAAATTCATTTAAGTATGTGGAAATGGATGGTGAGTTTATAGAAACTCCGTGCCAAGCTTTCGAAGTTGTTCCTCCTATGGTTGCCGCCACCAAAATATCCTCTGACATATCAAAAGCTGATGAAGTTGTACCAAGAATGGTTTCACTTAAAGATGCCCGTGCCGTGGTCGAAGATGGAAGTTGTACTATCTGGGGACAACTTCCTGACATTCCGTTTAAAGCGGACAAATTTGGGTTGGGTTTCACCATCAAAGCTCAGAAAGAGGTCAGGCACGCTCGCATGGGAAAGCCACCTCTCCGCATAAGAAATCATGAAGTAAACACCGTGGAAGACTCTGATTATGAATGTGCTTTTGAAGAATGGATATATCCTACTGTCCGAGGAAATCTCAACAACTGGCATGCAAAGGATTTCACTCCCATCTCCTTCATTGAGGAGTAATTACTATTTACTGTTTTCTGCCAATTCAAGAACTTTTGTTTGTAATTTTAAATTCGAAACAATGACTTTTAAGCCATATGCCTTGCTCGGGGCACCATGGTCCATTTGTTAATGGTTTTGTTCATGTTCATTTATTATATGATCATTTAATGGAAAACATTGGACCTTTGCATTCAATTTTTATGCTCATTGTCTTTCTTTTTCTTTATTTGAATTTTTTCAAATAGCCATGTATCTTACATGCACACACACACACACACACACACACACACACACACACACACACACACACACACACACACACACACACACTTGCAGATCCTCGTCCACTCTGGATGTCATTGCCAACGACTCTACTATTACCAGTTATGACTTCAAACATCCAATTAACCAAGCCGAAGACGAAGGCGACGAAGATTGTGAAATACCAGGGGAACTAGCCAGACTTCTAATGCAAGAGGAGAAAGCTATTCAACCTCATGAAGAGCCAGTCAAAGTTATCAACTTAGGTACTGAGACATACAAGAAAGAGGTCAAGATCGGCACCAATTTAGAAGACGGTATCAAGAGCAAGTTGGTTCAGATGTTACATGACTACATTGAAGTATTTTCTTGGTCATATGAAGACATGCTAGGGTTGGATACTGACATTGTGGTTCATAGTCTACCAACAAAAGAAGATTGCCCTCCTGCCAAACAAATGGTTTGTCAGATGTGGCCTGACATGTCTGAAAAGATAAAAGCGGAAGTCATGAAGCAATTCGATGCAGGATTCTTGGCTATGACATCTTATCCTCAATGGGTTGCAAATGTGTTCCCCGTATCAAAGAAGGATGGGAAGGTTCGTATGTGTGTAAACTATATGGATTTAAATAGGGCAAGCTCCAAAGATGATTTCCCTCTACCTTATATCGACGTCTTGGTTGATAATACCGATCAACATAAAGTCTTCTCCTTCATGGATGGGTTTTCTGGCTACAACCAAATCAAGATGGCTCCCGAAGACATGGAGAAGACCACCTTTGTTACGCAATGGGGAACCTTTTGTTACAAAGTCATGCCGTTCAGATTGAAGAATGCAGGGGCAACATATCAAAGAGCTATGGTAGCTTTATTTCATGATATGATCCATCATGAAATAGAGGTCTATATGGATGATATGATTGCAAGGTTGCAAACTGAAGAAGAGCACCTCGATCACCTACACAAGTTGTTTGAAAGGTTGAAGAAGTAAAAGATAAGGCTGAATCCTAACAAGTGCACCTTTAGGGTAAGATCTGGAAAGCTCCTAGGTTTTGTTGCCAGTGGCAGAGGTATTGAAGTGGATCCTATAAAGGTCAAAGCTATTCAAGAAATGCCAGTTCCCCGTTCTGAGAAGGAAGTCAGAGGTTTCTTGGGTAGACTTTGTTAGAACAAAGTTTGAATCTACTACCCTAAGTTAAAGTTTTGATGATAACAAAATGCAAGAATATATAAATTGTATGATTCATGTAAGACATATATGCTACCTAAAAATTATATTGTGTTTTACAGAAACTCTGATAAGTATCAGCATGAGAATATCATCATCAGCATCAGAGGATGTTATATAAAATGCCAGAATCAGAAGATCAAAGCATGTGCTTATGCTGAAGCTTGATGAACAGATCTGCGCGTAACAATCTAAACTCTGATCAAGACCACAACAATTCATCAGCACCTAGCAGCGTCTGAATAAGCCAAAGCCAGAACACGCTTTATTGGCAACGGTACTCTGCATTCAAGATACTTTATTATCAACGGCATTATTCCAGACAAAGATCTTCTCAATATGGAAAGAATGTAATTGGCATTGAAATGGAATAACTGACTCCAACGTACCATTTCCAATGCTATATAAACAAGCAAGTGAGGAACGAATTGGCTAATGCTCTACAACTCTCTACACGCCTAAAGCGATTCATCTTCATACTCATTCACAGTTTGCTAAACCTCTCAAATTACTTACTCTATTGTTTTAGCATTCCAGTTCTCATAAGCTTAATTTGTGTAGTATCACAGTTGTGATAAACAGTTTTGTAGAAAACATTCAACGCACTTAGATTTCATTTATCTGTAAGAAAGTATTTCCTTGAGAAACCGGTTTGTGGTTTTGACTCAAGAAGGCTTTAGCAGTTGTTAAAGCAGTTGTAATATTCAGTTGAATATAGTGGATTAAGACCTCGTTGGAGAGAGGCGAAATCACCTTGACGGGTGGACTGGAGTAGTTTGAGATCAAATGAACCAGGATAAAAATAACGTGTTGTCTGCATTTGATTTCAAGTTTTACAATTCAACCCCCCTTCTTGTGTTTTTCACTTCTTCAGACTTAACTACATTTCTTGCTTCATCTCTCACTTAATTGCTACTTGTGAGCCAATATTCAAACTCTTGAAGAAAGATCAAATAATCAAATGGAACGACGACTGCCAAGCTTCCATTGACAAGATCAAGGAATATTTACAAGAACCTCCTATCTTGATGCCTCCAGTTGAAGGAAGACCCTTGATCATGTACTTAACTATATTAGAGAATTTCGTGGGGTGTGTGTTGGCCCAGCATGACGAGTCTAGCCGAAAAGAGCATGCAGTATACTACCTGAGCAAAAAGTTTACCGACTATGAAACCAGATATTCACTGCTCGAGAAAACTTGCTGCGCTTTGGCACGGGCTGCTCGCCGACTAAGACAGTATATGTTGACTCACACCACTTTATTGATTTCTAAGATGGACCCTCTCAAGTACATCTTCGAGAAGCCAGCTCTCTCTAGATGAATAGCTAGGTGGAAAATAATTCTGACTGAATATGACATCCAGTATACCATACAAAAGGCCATCAAAGTAAGTGTATTGGCAGATCATTTGGCCCATCAAGTTGTTAATGATTACCAGTCTATGAACTTTGACTTCCTAGAGGAGAATATTATGCTAGTAACTGACTATGAAGAACCTGGACCGTATGACAGACCTGAACAAGGATCCCGATGGACTATGGTTTTCGACGGAGCTTCCAACACTTTGGGAAATGGAGTTGGTGTTGTGATTATTTCTCATGAGGGTTTCCATACTCCTTTCACTGCTAGATTATGCTTCGATTGTACGAACAACATGGCTAAGTATGAAGCGTGCATTTTGGGTCTAAAGGCTGCCATTGGCTTAAGGATCAAGTTCTTGAACATATTCGGAGATTCTAGTCTATTAATCAGTCAAGTCAAAGGAGAATGGGGCATTAAGCATCCTAACCTTATTCCTTACAAGGAGCTCGTGTTAACTCTGATACCATACTTCGAGGAGATCACCTTTGAACATTTCCCTAGAGAAGAAAATCAGTTGGCTGACACCTTGGCAACAATGTCTTCCATGTTCAAGGTCAAATGGGACAACGAAGCTCCTATGATTACAATCGAAAGATTTGACGAACCTGCACACTGCTATGAGCTTGACACTGACAAAGAGAAACCATAGTACCATGAAGTGAGGAGATATCTTAAAGCACAAGAGTATCCTGAAGGATCTTTCATCAATGATAAGAAATTCTTGTGAATATTATCAGCTAAATTCTTCCTAAGCAATGGAATCATGTATAAGCGAAATCATGATTCTACTCTACTCCAGTATGTGGACAAGAAAGAGGCAGAGAAAATTATGGAAGACATGCATGATGGAATATTTGGGACTCACTCTAGTGGGCACACTATAGCTAAGAAAATCCTAAGGGCTGGTTACTATTGGTCTACAATGGAAACCGATTGTCATCAGCACTCAAGGGTTTGTCACAAGTGTCAAATTTATGCTGATAAAGTCCATGTACCCCCAATTCATCTGAATGTCATGACTGCTCCGTGACCGTTTGCAATGTGGGGAATTGACATGATCGGAGAGATCAAACCTACTGCTTCCAATGGACACCGTTTCATCCTTGTTGCCATTGATTACTTTACCAAGTGGGTCGAAGCTGCCTCATATGCCTCAGTTACCAAGAATGTTGTAGCCAGATTTATCAAGCATAACCTCATCTGCCGTTATGGTATCCCCGAAAGGATCATCACTGACAATGGAACCAACCTCAACAATGCTATGATTATAGAACTTTGTACTCAGTTCAAAATCAAGCATCACAACTCTTCTCCGTATAGACCCAAGATGAATGGTGCAATGGAAGCTGCCAATAAAAATATCAAGAAGATTGTGCAAAAGATGGTGGTAACTTATAAAGACTGGCACGAGATGTTGTCGTTTTCTCTCCATGGCTACCATACTTCAACTCGAACGTCAACTGGGGCAACTCCTTTCTCCTTGGTCTATGGCATGGAAGTTGTCTTGTCTATAGAAGTTAAAATTCTTTCCCAAAGGATTATGAAAGAGGCAGATCTATACGAAGACGAATGGGTGCAGACTAGGTTGGATCAACTAAACTTGATTGATGAGAAGAGACTGGCTATTGTTTGTCATGGTCAAATGTATCAAAAACGTATGATCAAGGCTTTCAACAAAAGGATCAAGCCTCGAGTATATCAGACTGGTGACTTGGTAATAAAGCGCATCATTTTGCCCCAGGGCGACCCCAGGGGCAAATGGACTCCCACTTATGAAGGACAATTTGTTGTAAAGAAAGTTTTCTCTGGTGGAGCCATGATGCTGACTATTATGGATGATGAAGATTTCCTACATCCTCTGAACGCGGACATAGTTAAAAAATACTACGCATAAAATAACTTGCTAGGTTGACATACCTAGGCAAAAATAAGGACATCCTGGCGGACCAAAAAGGTTCGGGCAAAATTAGGGATATATGCAAAAGATTGTACACCCGGCAAGTCGAAAACCTGAAAGGGCGGCTTGGGAAAAAATGGGTATCCTGGTGGGTTGAAAACCCGAGAGGGCGGTCCAGGAAAAGTTAAGGATTAAAGCGTATGACTATGTCCTGTTGTATCCCTACAGCTAGTTTATTACCAAGGTCCAAATTCAATGGTACAAGATCAATTCAATCAATTTCTTCCAACGATAAGGGATGATGTTCGAAGAAATAGGGGAAATAGCGGAGTTGGAACATAATGAGATGACTTTCACATGGCTATTATTTTTGCTTTCACTTTGTACACTTTTCATTTCTTTCGATGATTTCCTCTTACTAGAATATCTGTCTCCTTGTACAGAAAACGCCTGTTTATAGGCAAACATCAATACAAATATACTTTGAAGTGCAAACCTTTTGTTTTTCTGTTTTGAGTGCAAAAGCGTCTAATGACTAAAATTGAGTGAACATATGCATATGAACATGATTAAACTGTTAAGAAAATGTATACATAGAATTAGTAACAAGCATTTCCTTAAGGATTTGGAATTCTCCCCACAAATTTGGATTCATGAAATCCCCAGCCAGAGTTTCAATCTCCGGAAAATTCTCTCCCCAGTTGATTTTGGTTTTAAAAGAAGAGGCATGTTGCATTTCTGACTAAATAATTCATTTCACCAAGTAGGTCGTCAAATTTTCTTCTCAACAGGGTTTATTTCCCCAACAAACTACAAATTCCCCAGCTTGAGTTTGCTTCGCAGACTATTACAGGTCAATGGACGAAACCCCTCAATCCTCAACGGAGTCATTACTATCCTAACAAGTTACTATGAAGCCTGGACCCGACCAGATAATAGTTCAACTTCATTCCAATCCAAGAAAGTTACTATGAAGCCTGGACTCGACCAGATACCAGTTCAAATTCATCTTACCCTCAATTACTCCAAAGTCTGGATCCGACCAGATAACAGTTCGAATTGCTGAAACCTGGACCCGACCAGATAACAATTAATCTCGATTTTAAGCTACTGAAGCCTGGACCCCGACCAGATAGCAATTTAACTTCCTCAAATCATTGCTGAAACCTGGACCCGACCAGATAACAGTTTGAGTTACTGTAAAACTTGGACCCGACCAGATAACAATTGATTTCAATTTCAAGTTACTAAATCCTGGACCCGACCAGATAACTGTTTAACTTCTCCAATTACTGCGAAGCCTGGACCCGACCAGATAACAGTTTGAATTGATGAAACCTGGACCCGAACAGATAACAGTTAACCCCAAGTTCAAATTATTCAAACCTGGAATCCGACCAGATAAAAGTTAATTTCATATTCCCCAGTAAGTCACTGCGAAGCTTGGAATACAACCAAATAACAATTAACTTTATTACCTCCAGCAAGTTGTTCTGAAGTCTGGGTTCCGACCAGATAATAGCTAAACTTTCAGATAGCTCCCCAGTAGAGCAATAACTCCTGAACTCTATTCCCCAAACAGAAAATCAACATTTCCCGTAGAGTTTCCTCAAAGCGAAGAGCCAAAATCATTATTCCTCAGTGGAGTTCTAATCAAAATAAAAAATTCCCAATAGGAAGCACTCTGAACAAATTTTGAAGATACACATACTCTTCATCTCCAGCAGTGATCCGGGATTTAATTTCGCAAACCCCCCCCCCCCCCCCCAGCAATTTGTCAAGGATTTATTTTCCAGACAAAGATGCACTTTAATGTTTTGCATTCATATATCATGTCACATACATAACAAATGCATATAGCATAATCTCATTTATGTTGAGAACATCATTACACCATGCATACATCTTCATACAACTAACTCCCCTTCCTTGCAGGAAGAAATCAATCATCAGTCAAGTCCTCTTCTAGATCAGATTTATCTTTCCTAGTTAAAGACAGGCAAAAGACATCTACAGTTTCAGCATAAATTGACCAAAGATTTATTCCGATACTTCTTCCAGTATCCACCAATAGACATTCCAAATGGCATCATTAATCCCATTCCCGATACAATCAACCGCATCATCGAGTGCAAATTTCTGGGCACTCTAGTGTTCAATCATCTTTCGCCTTCAGGTCACGAATGACAGATCCGCCAATCTAACTCTTCAGGCTTAAGAATATTGAACAGGGGAAGTTGTTGTACCCCAAAATTTTCCCTCTCATTTTCAAGAAATTTCTCACAAGATTTTCAACTACTCAAAATTGCACAAGGACTGACCAGCTCAATACACTTCCTCAACACTGATGACTCAAATTAGGATTTGAGTTTGCACAAGGATAAATGGACTTTTAATGCCCCATATGACTTTCATGGATCATTTTGGACCTTAAAGAATGCTCATGTCAAATTTCAAGTCTTGCAGTTCAAGTTTGCTCAATCAATTGATCAGATGACCTAAAATCAGCCGTATTGGGTAAAAAGTCAACTGTGGAAAAACTTACAGTCAAATTTCATGATGTTTGATCCATATAAATATTTTGAACTCATATGGACCATTTGGTCAAGATTGAATTACAATTCTTCAAGAAATTTGATCAGATCACTAAAGGGGCAAAATGGTCAAAATTAGGGTTTTGACTAAGAAGGCTTGATTATTGACTTTTGACCAAATACACGACTTATTGGCTTGAGACATGATATCAAGGACTCAAATGCATCATATTGACCTAATTGCATGGTTCAAAACACTCTTCAAGATAAATTGATTGATAATTGAAATTTGGTCAACTGATGAAAAAGTCAATTGTACACTGAAAAGTCAAACTTTGACTTTTTGATCAAAATCAAGTTTCAAAAATCATATTTCATCAATACATGTCAAAATATTAATATTGTTCATTAAGAAATCAAAAAAGTCAAAATTCACTTTGAAAAGTCAAAATTTCTAAGACTTAGAAATTTTTCTAGGTGTTGGAAAATTTACTTTTTTTCATAACTTTGTGCCAAATTTTCACCATGATGCTAAAAGATTCAAAGAAAACTTCCAACATGAAAGTTGTAGATCCTGAGGAAATATACAACTTTGCTTCACAAATAAAATCTTATAAATGCTTGGATTTTAAGTTATAAATTCATGAAGACATGTACATTAAACAAAAACACTTAGTGAAATTTTGACCTAGTTTAGGCAGATTTTTGACCTAACTTCTTGGTCAAGTTTCACATAATTAAAATTTTATTATTCAAAAATGTCCAACATAAAGGTTGTAGAGGATGTTACAAGCTTTCCAAAATGTCCAAGAACTCATTGAGATCATACTTGAGCTGAGAGAATCAAAGGCAAGAAGTTAGGGTTTCAAACTTGATTTACAAGGCATATTTGTGATGAACAATTATCCAATCTTCAAGCATGTTGTACAAATACCACTTTATAGGCCTCATACTTGTACATCACTCTATAATTAATTATTTACATAATTGATTAAGGTATGATCCAAGTGATTAAGCCATTATCCAAAACAATTTGCTATTTTGGGAAGAAAGTAACATATTCATTCTTGTAAAGCAAGCCTTTTCACAATGTCAACCCTTCTTGAGCCTCTCAATGGCTCCTTCTGCACACACTCAACCTAGAAATTCAGAAGAAGCATGTTTAAAGTGATTCAACCACTCTACATAGCTTGTACCACACATTGGGATTTTGGTTTTCCACTTTACTTCAAAAACAAGCAAAGAGCCACAACTTGTAGAATTCAAATTCTGGCTTGTTGTAGGACACAAAAACTCTTGCCTATAAATAAATACACTATTTTCAAGCCATCACACGAATGCTTAAGCCCTCAAACCTTCTTAAAGTCAGGATTGCATAAATAACCTCCAGTGTTGCATTTTCTGGCTAGAAATCCCAAACACTTAATCCATTTGTGCGTTTCTTGGCCTTTCACTTCCAAAAGCTTCTAAACACCATCTACAAACAATCCAAACACCTGTCACACAACTGTAACACCATCTTCATTAACTTCCATAACCAAAAAATAGAGCTTGCACCTTGACTTCTCCAGCACGATTCAGCCATCCTCAGCCCAAAGTAGCTATTACATTAGCTTCCTGGAGGTTCAAGGAAGCTAACTCAATCATCACAACACCTTGAAAGCTCCTCTAACTCAAAACACGATCCCTAACTGTAAGGTAAGTTTTCTGATTTTCAAACTCCTCATATAGGCATTGTTAAGCTTCCATTTTCAAAGATAAAATGTAGATATCATTGCCCTGAAGCTGACCATGTCCTTAGAATTCATTTACATTGCTTGAGTATAAAGAATTTTGGAACTGAACTTTCTGAAAAAATTAGGTTAGATATGGTACCATTCAAAATTCATGCTTATCTTTGATTTATAGTTTTAATGAGTTACATTTCTGAAATCGTGATGAAATTTGCCATAACTTTCATGTTTACATTTTTTTTTATTTTGGTTGAGAAATGAATGAGATACAGAGGTTCAGGCTGGGCGCGAGGTTGAAGATGAAATTGCCTTCAGGAAGGAGTTTGTAATATAATAACATGGATTGATATAAGTACACAAATGTATAGCCACCCCAGTGGTAAGGCAGCACACATATTATGTGAAGGGTGTGGGTTAGAGTCCCAGCGCTGCCATTTTGCATATTTTCTAACATTTTTCCTTTTTTTTTGTTTGGACCATGCGCGCCTTGGCCTTAGGCATTGGGCCTTACAATCTTTTGCTTATTCTTCACCCCCTGACTACCATACAGCAACAGAACCCATTTGTTTCTTTTTTTTCTGACTTCAAAAAATGTTAATGGGCCAGACCATAAACTTTTTTACACACATACACTCAAAATCTGTTTTATACCCCTGACTTCATTTTCATATTTTATTTCATATTTCATATTTTATTTTTTTTATTATTTATTTTTATTATTATTAATATTAATATTAATATTATTTTTATTAATGAAAATCCCAAAAAATATTTTGATTTATTATTTAAGTAATAATATATTTATATTTTATTTCCTTTAAGACCAAAAAGACAAAATATTTTCTTATACAAATTTAATTTCTTTTATTAAATAAACTAATAATTATACTTAGGTTTAGTTTATTTTCTTTTTTTAACTAAAATTAGTTTAGAAGCTTAGGATTTTTAATTAATTAATTTTTTCGTACTAGTTTAATTTAATTAAAACCTTTTCACAAAAAACTCTATAAAAAACTTGTTTCTTTAAAAAAATTAATTTCTTTTTTTAATTAACTTAGATTTAATTTTCTTATTTTAATTAATCATTTTCTTTTAGTTAATTAGGTCAAAACTATATTTCTTAACAAAAATCCATTCTTTATCCATTTATACTTGTATATTATATTCATTTCATTTCTTGTACAAATTCAATATGGTTGTAATATATAATTAGGGTTTAATTTCTTGCAATCCCCATTGTAAAGTTTGTATACCCCATCCCCTAATGATGTAATAGCATAGAAATTTACTTTCCGCAATTTATCGCTTTCATAGTAAATTAGGGTTTTCATGGAAAGATAAAATCAATACTTAGAAAATCCTAATCCAAGACAAAACAATGCATGAAAAAATACACACTTGCACACTTTGCACCTCTAGGGTTAACTCCACTTGTTGCCTTTAGAAAATGGCCATGTTATGCATGTGAGACACCTTAGCAAAAACAACCAAAAATACAAGATCATAGTCCCTCGATGACGCTTCGATTGTTGCCTTACAAATGATCTTAGTCCCTTAAGAAAAATGCTAAGGTATCTCACAATATTGCATCTTATGACTATACGATGACTCACGCCTGTCCCTTCACATCCAAAGATAGGGTTACTTACCAATCAATGGTGAGATAACAATATCAAAGGAAGAGAGAAATAAACAAAAGACTTTTGAGTAGGTAGAATGTTCTTAGTTGCTTGCTCATAATCCATCTTCAAAACAAACATCTTTACAAAACACACCAAACACTTTCAAAAACATGAAATATTTTCAAAAAGTCCAACACTTTGTATGCATTCTTATAGAGACGAGAATCATTACAAAGTTTGCCTAAACAAAGGCACTTTTCAAAAATACTTTCAAAACCCATCACAAACACATTTCAAACAAAGCAATTTCAAAAGTGAGCTAGCAAGCAACTAAGAGCCCATAGGTAACTATGGATGAAAAGGGTGCTAACACCTTCCCTTTTCATAACCTACCCCCCGAACTCAAGAAAATATCTCAAAGGTCTTTCCTGTTCTTTTCACTCTTTCCTTATTGGATAAAAGAAAAGTCGATGGCGATTCTTGCTATCCGCAACAATTATGATCAAACACAAAATACCCAAGTCAGTTCTCCCACCGTATTACACTTGTCAAAAAAGATCAAAGAATTTCAAGAAACCTAAAATTTTCAAACCCTTGTTACAAACCCTTCCACTACAAATCAACCATCCCATTCACTCATAACGATCATACAGAGTAAGGTTGGGTCGGATTTGATGTTCCTAAACACATGAAACCCCATCGCATGACATATCCAATTTCACAGTCTTGAAAAATTCATATTTTTAATTTTGTTTTGTTTTAAGCCACATTGATGTTACTAACATACTTCTGAGATATCTCTAAACAGGTTTGAATCATCATAATGATCCCATGCATGCTAAATTGTAGATCACCATGTTAGAACCGTTCCATGTGTTTCTTCTCATAGCTCTTAAACCATCCAATTTTAGCCCACAATAATCCTTCCATTGGATTCGCATGCCTCGATTTAGGGGGGTAGGGTGCTTTTGATGTGCTAACGTCCTTGATTTTGCAGGTTTTGGAAGAAACAGGCTACCGGAGAAGACGACCGGAGCTAGGGCTCCGACGCCTCTCCGATCAATACATTCATGTTTATAATATATATTTATGGTTTCATTTAAATAAACAGATGTATAGCCGCCCCAGCGGTTGAAGCGTGCACGATAAGTCATTTGTGTTAAAGGGCCTGGGTTCAATCCAGCCTTTTGCCACTTTATTTTTCTAATATTTTCATGTTTTTCAGGTTTGTTACATAACATGTTAGATGCATATCCTAACACCAAGGCGCGCATGGCCTAATGGTGATTGGGTTGCTGGAAAGTCTTGAGGGCGTGGGTTCAACACCCACCCCTACCACTCTTGGTTTTTTTCCTTACAATTCTTTATCTTTTTCATAAAACCTAACATTTTTCATAAACCTTTGATTTCTCTTAACAAACCCTAATTTAGTTTTAGGTTTTTTAATTAAAATCAACCCTACTTTAATTTTTTAGGTTTTCTTAATTAAATTAAAATCAACTTAGATTTTAGGGTTTTGTTTAATTAACTAATTTTTTCAATTAATCAAAATCAACTTAAGGTTTTAGGGTTTGTTTAAATCAACTAATTAGGTTTTAGGTTAACCATCAAACCTTTTTTTTTCTATCAAAAATCACAAACCAATTTCTTTTCTCGTTTCTTTTTTTACAAGCTTGCATATTTTATTATTGTCGCGTGTTTCATTACTTTTCCAATTATATTTCTGCTTACAGTTTATAATAGCTTAATTAGGGTTTACTTTCCCCCCATTGTTACTATTTTTTACCCCAACTCCTGAAGCCTTGTAATAACGTAGAATTTTATTTCCCGCACTTTACTGCTTTTCATTATTGCTATATTATTTTTCTAGTAATTAGGGATTGTATGGAAAGATTAAAAACAATCATAGAAAACCCTAATTAAAAGACTAAAATAACTGAACATGAATCACTCTTTACACACGCACCTCTAGGATAACCTCACTCGTTGCCTCGTGTTGTACCCCAAAAGTTGCCCTCCCATTTTCCTCATGACATACTTTCAAAGGTTCTTAAACACTAAAAATACTAAAGTAAGTTTAGGTTTTAAAGGTTTCAAGTGGCTTCCATGGTTCTCCATAGGTTCCCCAAGGTTCATGTTAAATTTCAAGTCCTACATCACAAGTTTGCTCAATCAATGGCTCAGATGATTGAAAGTCAACTGTATTGGTTAAAAAGTCAACTATAGTCAACATACAGTCAAACTTCAAGATTTTTTGTCAACATCAAAATTTTGAAGTTATATTCATCATTTTATAAAGGGTTGATCATGACTTCTCAAGGAAAGCCCTCAAATCATCAAAAGTCCAAAATTGCAATTTTGAACTAGTGGACCTAACTTTTTATGTTCAAACATGTTCATAAGGTGTTATAGGACCTCTAAATCCATTCACATATTTTTTAGGATTTTTATTTCTTTTATTTGAATTTTTATTCATTTAAATGAAATAAAATCAAATAAAATATGAAACAATGGTATAAAGGCTTGGGCTTTTTGTTTCAATCATCCAAAGGCCCAAGACAACTCATGAAAACTCATTACAACCTTGCCAAAACGTGCAAGACTCAAAATGGCAAGGAAAATCTCAAAATTGGAAAGTTTTAAACATGTTTGATCTTGTTTGAATAAGGCCATGATTACTTGATAAACATAGAAAACGATAGAAAACATAACATCTAAAGATAAACATAGCTGAAACACAACACACATCGCACACGCGCACCTCTAAGGTACCTTCACTTGTTGCCTTCGGAAAACAAACAATCACGTCTCTCGAACGTGAGAAGTTTTAGTAAAGACCCTTTGGTTAAAAGATCATAGTCCCTTGATGACCCTTCGATGTTGCCTCGGTAAATGATCTTAGTATCTTACGGTAATTGCTAAAGCATCTTACGAGTTGACTTCGTGACTGTACAAGGATCCTCTCCTGTCCCTCAAAACATCCAATGATAGGGCTACCTACCAACTAATGGTAGGATAGAACTATCTAAAGGAAATGAGGAAAATAACAAAGATCTTTCGAGTAGGTAGACAACTTGTAGTTTCTTGCTCACAAAACAAATTTCTCACATATACACTCTCCTTTCTAAAATATTTTCAAAGCCAAAAACACTTTGTATGCATTCTCAACGATACGAAAAATCATTACAAAGTTCGTCGTACTAAGGCGTCTTTTCAAAAATATTTTCAGATACACTTACACAAAAAAAGCATTTTCAAAGTGAGCTAGCAACTAAGAGCCTGTAGATAACTATGGATGAAAAGGGTGCTAACACCTTACCTTTTCATAACCTACCCCCCTTACTCAGAAAAATTCTCGAAAGGTCTTTCCTGTTCTTTTCACCCTTTCCTTTATTGGATAAAAGAAAAGTCGGTGGTGACTCTTGCAAACCGCAACAATTGTGATAAAATGTAAAATCAGTAAAGTCAGTTCTCCCACCATATTACAGAACTGGCGACTCAGTTGGGGAAAACTAAAAGTGGGGTTACCTTAGAGATAGTTCACATTTAAATGCTTTCATTGTTTGATTTGCCTGGTTTATTTTTAAAGGGTTGTTTGGGTTATTCTTGTAAAGATCTTATATCCAGATCTGGGGCATTTTAGGTAAGTAGCAATAGATCGTGAAAACTGTACGGCGTATACCGATACATTTGAAGAGATGGCTACGTTAGTGCGACACATTAGTTGGTAACAGTATCCCTTAAGTTAAGTCAAGGAGAATGTTGGGTTGCTGCGTGTTGTCATAAAGCACTAGCTGACTGTAGAACCTTAGTTGACATAACTTAGACATTAGAAAGTAGCGAGATAGCTGGCTTTGGTGCAGACTGAAGTTGGTTGATACTCGATGCTACGCTCATTTAGGTCGGACTCTCGAGATATTTCAGCCGCAAATCAGATGCTTGTGCTGAAACAATACCCGGGGAAAAGGTCGGTGATATTGAGACTCCTAGAACTCGATTACTTCTTTTAGGACAGGTGGAGCCAACTAAAAGTTCAAGAGGCTACTTACCTACAAACTTCATGCAAGCTTAAACCTAAGGCCCTATATGTTTTTGATTGTGTATGATTAATTTGTTCGAACATAACATCATAACACCATGACATCATGATATATCATTTTCTTAACAATTTCAAAGATCTCAAGGGCATGTAATGTAGGTTATGATGAACCAGACGTCTAGAAAGGGGCAAGGGGATTTATTTTCCTCTAGCCAATGCCGTCAAAGAAGGTTGTCTTGAGTCAGTAGCTAGGACCCACTCGACGTGGTGAGCTTGATTCTCGTAGAAGGACATTCAATGATACGAAGCTCTTCAAATCGAAGCTGCAGTCAAAATTCAACTTCTAACATTTTCTTGTATTTATCCCGCGAGATCCTTGAAAACATTGCATCCACATATCATGTATGTCATTATATAACAAATATTCTCAAGACAGGTTTCCCATTTTCTCATTGCTTGTTTCAGTAAGAAAAATGGCTATCGAACAGACTGTCAGAGACCTCCAAACTCAAGAGGCTCAGTTCCAAGAAATGTTCCTGAACCTATCCAAGGGGCAAGAGGAATTGAAAGCACTCCTCACTGAGAGCATGACTAAGAAGAATCCTGAAGACAATAGGGATGACCAGTTGGAACAATTGCAAGTTGAGTGGCAATGATGAGAATCCAGATGATGGGTCAGAAGGCTCTTATCCAAAATTTAGCTCGGGGGAAAGAAGAGTTGAGAATTCTCGTCAGCAAACTTCATCAGGACGAATACAGCCGTATGGGATGAACGGCTAGAATAGGGGATCAAATCATTAATCGACCTCCGATGAGACAGGAAGTTGGCTTGGTTAAAATTAGGTCTTCCCAGATTGCTACTACATCGCAAGTCCAACAACGACCTCGCCAACAACAACAGAGTAATCAACGTAAGTAGAATACACCCAAAAGACAATTTACTAAAATCAACATGTCTTTGGCTCAAGCATTGCAACACATGTTGAAGGCCAAGCTAGTTACATTGAAGGATCCTCCTCAGAAGCCTAATACTTCTTCTTCCCGTCACAATCCTAATGTAAGGTGCGCGTATCACTCCAACAGCCCGGGGCATGACACTGACAGCTGTTGGGCGTTGAAACATAAGATTCAAGACCTTTTTAACGAAGGAGTTTTCGAGTTCATGCAAGATGGTCAGATCGAGTTCTTCTGTTATCCCTCAAATATCGAGGTTGCAAGGCACACCATCTAAAGTGACAAATTCAGGAGGAGAAGCTTTTTGTTCATTCGAATTTTCGTTTGTAATTTCTTTGTTTGTTCAAAAACTTATATTTATGCCAGACTTTGGTTTTTCCCATTAATACATTGCATATGTTTGTCTTGAGTTAATCCATTCATTTTCACTATACTATGCTTTTACTTCCTTTTATGATATTCAACTCTCGATTAAAAACTATAAGCCTTTAGAGGTATGGATGACAAAAATAATACCATAATCTCATACATTATACTTTTGAACAGACCTTGCTGACGATGTACACGTGTTGTTTCAAATCCTAAACAGTGGAGTTATAAGGAAGATAATCCCTAGTCAACCCCTTTGAGCCTAAGAAGTAGGAGTTTTCTTTTTCATACAAATTGAAACCTTTAATCATAACCTAGGGTAGGATAGTTTCTTAGTTAATTCAAAAGCATATTCAGTCACAAGCTTTCACTTCATAGTATCAAAAACGTCCTTCCAAATCAAAAGACGGTGATGGTTCCCCGCAAAGTAGACAGTCATTATCTCTCAAAAGAAAATCATGTTAAGTCAAAACCTATGAAGGAGACTTAAGAAAAAAACGGGGGCATCCCGCTGACTGTAATCATAAAAGAAACAATTCAAGAAAAAGTTAGAAGTAATAAAATCAAAAAAAGAGGTTGTTACGAATCCTCGACAATAGAAAAAATGTCACAAAAATGTTTGCCTTCTCAAATAAACTTCCAGTATCCGAACCATCACCAAAATATCATTCCAGACTCAATTACGCACAATTAACTGAGTACAGGGCTAGAAGAACGTCACGGAGAACGGGTTAGGTACAAATAAAGTTTTAGCCTTTATCCTTTGTTTCTCAAACCGTGAACCAGGCCATGTTACAACCTTTAAAAGTCCTAGCTGAAGCATGGGTTAGTTCGAAAGCATACTGTAACAAAAGGTATCCTGACTCCTGTAAGGTTTACTATAAATCCTGAGTTCAATTCATATTCTTAAAAAATTATGTTTGTTTACTAAAAATGCATTTTTAAAACTTCAAGACAGACATAAGCTTTGCATTTTTAAATGCCATTGTTTGCATATGACTAATTGTTCGACAGTAGAGAAATTCACACGACGGGTATTCAATGAACGAAAATCCTCTCAATGAACAAAATCACCTCAGATGGAAAGACATTACCAGTAAAAAGCCTTTCATAATCAAGGGGCATGACATGGTATCTAACTGATTTGGGGGCAGTTGAGTCAAGATTCAAGGAATCTCTCAAAAGTGTCGAATAGCCAGGGGTTGACCTCCATCTGAATCACTTGGGGAATTAAACATGAGTTCCAGCAAAGGGCCACGTACGATCAAGCAAACATTTTCTGGCAGTTGTGCAACACTTACTACTATGGACAATGGCAATTCTCCGCACCCTATGAACGCGGACATAGTCATAAAATACTACGCATGAAGAAAAAAAAGACCCGCTAGGTTGACTGGCCTAGGCAAAAATAAGGGCATCCCGACGAACCAAAAAATTTGGGAAAAAATTAGGGATATATAAATAAAATTGTACACCTGGCAAGTTAAAAACCTGAAAGGGAGGCTTGGGCAAAAAAGGGTATCCCGGTGGACTTAAAATTTGAAAGGACAGTCCAGGCAAAAGTTAGGGATTAAAGCGTATGACTATGTCCCATCATCTCGTCACATGTCTATCAGTAGAAGACTTATCACCTTGATCAGCATTTACTCAAGACTCTAGGAGTTAGGACAACGTCCAAGCCACCCATGAATCCCCACAACTTCCATGAGACTATCCCAACAGAGTAATCTTCACAAGTTCATACATTCCTCGCAATTTCCCGACAGATCGCTCTGGAGGATAAAGGAGTATGATCTTCTTTCCGGTAATGTCACCAACCTACGGAGTTCCAACCAGTACATTTCATGGAAGTTCTCTTCCCAAGTTGAGTTTATTCCTCCGAGATTGCAAAACCCCCTGCAGGTCTCTACTCTCCAGCAGAGTTCATTTCCTTAACAAGGGTGTTTCCTCAGCAGAGTATTGCTCCATCGACAGGGTTTATTTCCCCTACATGGTTAATTTCGCCAACAAATTATTGTCTCCCCGGCTTGATTCTGTTACTCAGATGGCCACGAGTCGCCGACAAGATTCCTAGCCCAGTAAAGTTGCCACTATCTCCAGAGAGTTGCTATTGAATCTAAAATTGGGCCAGATATCAGTCAACCTTATCCTCCCCAGACAAGCCAGAAGGTTATCCATCTCTTCTATCCCCAGTCAGGGTATAAACTCCCCAGCAGAGCAATGAACAACCAATGTTCTTGAACTTTTCTCCCCAAGCATGAATTAATATTCTCCAGTAGATTTTCCTCAAGCAAAAAGCAGAAATCAATGTTCCCCATCGGATTTTCCTCAAATAAGAAAGCAGGAGTCCCCAGCCGAAACAATCCCCAGAAGATCGAAGATACACATACTCTTCATCCCCAGCAACAATCAGGGACTTATTTCCCCCAGACAAAGATGTTGCTCGAGTTTACAAATGCACTTCAATAACATTTCACATTCATACATCATTTACCAATATCATAACATATACATACGAAATGCATATAGAACAGTCTCATTTATTTTGAGAACATCATTATGCAACGCATTTCATACATCATGACATTGCATATAACTAACTCTTTACCTCTTCAGGAAAGATCAATCAACAGACAAACATCATAAACTACTTATATGACCCGACAGTCTTCTCAAAGGCTACATCTGACAAAGGGCTATTTCAGCAATTTCCTCAGAAGGTCATTCTCAAAGAGACCTCTTCTGGCTCAGATTAAATTAACCAAAGGTTTATTCTTATACTTCTTCCAGTCGAAGTCAGACATAAATATCTTCTGGCTCAGGGTAAATCAACCAAAGATTTATTCTGATACTTCTTCCAGCATATCCTTTTTCTGGCTCAGATTAAATCGACCAAAGATTTATTCTGATACTTCTTCCAGTTAAAGACAAAGAGACCTCTTTTGGCTCAGATTAAATCAACCAAAGATTTATTCTGATATTTCTTCCAGTTGAAGTCGGACATAAATATCCTCTGGCTCAGATTAAATCGACCAAAGATTTATTCTGATACTTCTTCTAGCAGACCTTTTTCTGGATCAGATTAAATCGACCAAAGATTTATTCTGATACTTCTTCCAGTTAAAGACAAAGGGACCTTTTTCTGGCTCAGATTAAATCGACCAAAGATTTATTCTGATGTTTCTTCCAGTCAAAGTTGGGAATAAACATCCTCGGGCTTAGATTAAATCGACCAAAGATTTATTTTGATACTTCTTCCAGCAGGCCTTTTTCTGGCTCAGATTAAATCGACCAAAGATTTATTCTGATATTTCTTCCAGTTAAAGACAAAGAGACCTCTTCTGGCTCAGATTAAATCGACCAAATATTTATTCTGATGTTTCTTCCAGTAGAAGTCGGGCATGAACATCCTCTGGCTCAGATTAAATCGACCGAAGATTTATTCTTATACTTCTTCCAGTGGACCTTTTTCTGGCTCAGATTAAATCGACCAAAGATTTATTCTGATACTTCTTCCAGTTAAAGACAAAGGGACCTTTTTCTGGCTCAAATTAAATCGACCAAATATTTATTCTGATGTTTCTTCCAGTCAAAGTCGGGAGCAAACATCCTATGGCTCAGATTAAATCAACCAAAGATTTATTCTGATACTTCTTCCAGCGGATCTTTTTCTGGCTCAGATTAAATCGACCAAAGATTTATTCTGATACTTCTTTCAGTTAAAGACATAGATACCTCTTCTGGCTCAGATTAAATCGACCAAAGATTTATTCTGATACTTCTTCTATTCAAAGTCGGGCATAAACATCCTCTGACTCAGATTAAATCAACCAAAGATTTATTCTGATACTTCTTCTAGCGGATCTTTTTCTGGCTCAGATTAAATCGACCATAGATTTATTCTGATACTTCTTCCAGTTAAAGACAAGTAAAGACCTCTTAGAGTGAATAGACCATGGATCCATTCTGATACTTCTTCCAGTTGAAGACAAATATAGACCTTTCCTGTCTCAGATAAAATCGACCAAAGATTTATTCTGATGCTTCTTCTAGTTGAAGATTGTCGCAGATAGTTTCTGGCTCAGATTAAATCGACCAAAGATTTATTCTGATACTTCTTCCAGTTGTAGACAAGCATAGACATATTCTGGCTCAAATTAAATCGACCAAAGATTTATTCTAATACTTCTTCCAGTTGAAGACGGTCGTAGTTAGCTTTTGGCTCAGATTAAATCGACCATAGATTTATTCTGATACTTCTTCCGGTTGCAGACAAGCATAGACATATTCTTGCTCAGATTAAATCGACCAAAGATTTGTTTTGATACTTCTTCCAATTGAAGTCAACAGTTACTTTGGATGTCATCTATAAGCCCATCTCCGACGATTCTCTGTCACCTCTCTAAATGGCATCTATAAGCCCATTCCCGGTATAATCAACCAACATCGTTACTTCTTGCACGAGCGGGTGCAAATTTCTGGACACTTAAGTGTTCAATCATCTTCTACCTTCAAGTCATGAATGGAGATCATGCCAATCTAACTCTTCAGGTTTTAAAAAGATTGAACAGGGGCAGTTTTTGTACCCCAAAATTAGCCCTCCCATTTTTCTCAAGACATACTTTCAAAGGTTCTTAAACACTTAAGATAATCAAGTAATTTTGGGGTGCAAAGGTCTCAAGTTAATTCCATGGTTCTCCATAGGTATTCCCCAAGGTTCATTTCAAGTTTCAAGTCCTACATCACAAGTTTGCTCAGGCAATGGCTCAGATGATTTAAAATCAACTGTATTGGTTAAAAAGTCAACTATGGTCAACATACAGTCAAACTTCAAGATTTTTTGTCAACATCAACATTTCAAAGTGATATTCATCATTTGATAAAGGGTTGATCAAGACTCCTAAAGGAAATCCCTCAAATCATCAAAAGTCTAAAATTTCAAAATTAGGGTTTCCTTAGGAGAAGTCAACTGAACTTTGTCCAGGCATAACTTTCACATACTGTGATACGGTGGCAGAACCGACTGTTATACTGGTTTGAATTTTTTGTTTGCAAATGTTGCGGTAAGCAAGAGTCTCCACCGACTTTTATTTTATCCAATCTGGAAAAGGAAAAAGAACAGAAAAAACCTTTTTCGAGAATATTTCGGAGTACGGGGGGTAGATTATAGAAAGGGAAGGTGTTAGCACCCTTTCTATTTGTGGTTTTCCACAGGCTCTTAGGTACTTGATCATTTTTTAAATTTCTTGTGTGTGCTTGTTTTAAAAAAGTTTTACTTCGTGATAACCCTTGTATCAGTCCTCAAGAGTGTGACGAAGTTGTTTTGAAAATTGTTTTGAAAAGTGTTTATGTGAAAAGTTTTGTTTTGAGCAAGTACCTAGGAACTAATCTACCTACTCGAAAAGACTGTTTGCTTTCCTTTAGACAACGTTATCCCATTATTAAGGAATAGGTAGCACCGTCGTTGGAGTTTTAAGGGACGTTTGAAGGGACAGATATGATCACAAAAGCAATGTTAGGGAATTTTAGTAATCATCCTAAATCCTTAAAGATCTTTTTCTGAGGCAACATCCGAATGAGTCATTTTAGATCTTTCGGGGCTAGAGGACGACCACTAACAAACCCTATACTTTATGACCGTTTAACCGAAGGCAACCGGAGTGGAGTAAACCATAGGAGTGAGTATGTGCGAGTGAAATTTTTAGTTAATTTGTCTTTTAACATTTAGGGTTTTCTACCGTATTAATTTTCAGTTAGTCTTTCCATACAATCTTATTAACATACATCTAAGCAGTTTATAATTGCGGAAATTAAAAGTGCGGAAAGTTTAAAGTTCTAGCTATTACATGGCTTTCGCATATACATATATATTTTTTGACTGAACATAGAATGCAGAATTAAAACCCTAATTAAATCTATTACAAACTCGGAGCAGTTACAATAATAGTAAAAAGAAAAGTAATTAAAATGTGTGGCGAGTTAAATGCGAGGATAATTAGAAAACCTAAGAAATTTAATTGAGAAAATATTTAAGTTATTTTTTGAGAAAAAATTAAATTATATACAAAATTAAACCCTAACTTCTAATTGATTTTTATTACAAAAAGTAAGATTTAATTGCTCTAATTTAATTTAATTAATTAATTCAAGGAAATAAAATATTTTATGGAAAAAAAATGATGTTTGATGTTTTTTGTGGTTTTTGATTTAATAATAAAAAGAAATAATTTTGAGGTTATTTTAAAAAAAGAAAAATAATTAAGAAATAATTAAAAAGAAATAAAATAAGAAAAGATAAAATGGGCCTGTGCTGATGAGTAAAGTTGGGGGTGTAATGCTGAATTTTGTCTAGGCCCAACAGCTAGTCAGCCCAGTCAACGATGGATCCCATGTGGTGCTGACATGAGAGTGCACCATGCTCCTTCAATGATAGGCGCTGGATTCTGGGCAGAGACACATTCATTGGTTGGATGACGGTAGTGTATGGTAGACGTTTGAGCGTATGATGCACCTGATCTGTAAAGGAGAAATAAAATGAAGAAAACGCTGGGACCTGGGATCGAACCCAGGTCCTCACACTTACCACCAACGCGCTTTGCCATATGGGTTGTTGTTCTTATTGTTAACATAATAACAATAATATATAATATATAAATCAAGGCAACTGAGTCACAAACGTGCGCGAAATTCAAATGGTCCAATGGGGTGGTGACAAGTCACCGTCTCCTTCGTTGAGACCGTCGTCTTAGATCCTTGCACTTTTACCTACGGACAAATGTTTGTAGCCATAGCCCTGCAAACTTCAAAAATCACCAAAACGCATGATAAATACATTCTAATTACATGGTTCAATTTGTCTTGAACCCACGAACACCATAGTACCCTTTTTGTTGGCCAATTTAACATGTATGGAGAAACCCTAAAACGACCTCTCAAACCCTAATAATGGAAACTCTGGATAAAAGCATCAAAACGCAAAATCAAGTAAACCAAAATGTTGCAAATGACAATATAAACACAATGCAATGTTTAAAAATGATTAATCATGCGTAAATTAAGAAATCAAACTCAAGCTTGGAGATGCAAACCGTGGGTATGTAGCTTGCGATTCTGGGCAAGGAAATGCTTGCAATTGATTGAGACACGTTCTGGAGATGTCCAGGAGTCTATTGGTAGTCTTAGAATGGCTTGAATCAACCTCTAAGTCCAAGAACGAACCCTCACTTTCTTGCAAATTTTTTAGTTTTTCTTTGTACTTTCCACGACTGCTAGCCTCTGTTTTTGTGCTTGGTCTTACTCCCTATATACCCTTGAACGAATTAGGGTTATAAAAACCACCTGTATCTTTGAAGTTTTGGAAGATTTGATCTCATTCCTCCTTTGTATGATTTGTTTCCAAATTAGGCCTAATCATGCCATTCTTGCTCCAATCAACCTTGATGTGATTTGATCCTGATATGCCAGCATAATTAGTTTGTGATTCTGTCCAAAAATCAGATTAAAACAAATCTTTACTATTATTTGTCATTTATTTGATTTAATTTGAATTTTTAATAATAAAAAATCAAAATAAAATAAATAATGAAGCAAATAACATTTGGGTGAGTAATTGGGTCGTGGACCATGTTATGAGTGAGGCGCAAGCATAAAAAGTTAGGCCCATTTGGCCAAAAAATGCATTTTTGAGCACATTTGACTTTTGGCAATTTTGCAAAAATGGTCAACTTTGACAAGGAATATCTCATCCAATTTTAACCCTAGAGAGGTGTTCTTGGACTTTTTAGAAAGCTTAGGATGTCCCCTAAACAATCCTTTTGGTCTCATATCAATTGGGTCTTCCATGTTCATGTAAGAAGCTTTGACCCAAAAGGTGTTTTTGTTGACTTTTCAAAAGGACCTATAATGTAGAAATTCATATCTTTTTATGAGTGCATATTTTGAACTTGAGGGCTGAATATGAATTGTAGGGAATTGCATCCTCTTCAAAATGAGCCTTGGATAGGAAATTTATGATAAAGTATGAGGAAGTTATGCTTGGTCAAAGTTTGGTTGACTTTTCCTAAGAAACCCTAATTTAGCAACTTTTGAGTTTTGATGAATTATGAGCATTCCTTGAGGTATCATGATCAACCCTTGATCAAATGATGAAATTCACTTCAAAATTTTGATGTTGACCAAAAATCTTGAAGTTTGACTGTATGTAGGCCACAATTGACTTTTGACCTAATATAGTCGATTCTCAAGTATCTGAGCAGTTGACTGAGCAAGCTTCTTGTGCAAGGCATGAGATTTGACATGGATGATCTTAAGAGAATATTAGGACCATGGAAAGCATTTGAAGCCTTTGGAGTTCACACATCCTGATGAAAATGGAAAGCCTAATTTGAGACACATTGCCTTAGGAGAGAGTTTGTCTGGTCAACTCTTGGGCAACCTTGAGCAAATTGAGGATCTCAATGGGCATGTGTTGAGTAAAATGAGAGGAAACATTTTGGGGTACAACACATATTTTATCAAATTTTCCCCAACCAATGCCCATTTTAAATAAAATTCAATTATCTACAACTTTGTTTTTATGCTTAAGTCCAAAAAATGCTTCATTTGAAAGATATGAGCTAATACATTATAGGTCATTTTCAAAAGTCAACAAAAGACACGTTTTTTCAAGGCAACTTACATCAAGATAATATCTTCAAAAACAAAAATGATCAACCTAGATATTGTATAAGACATCTTGATCTTTCTAAAAAGTCCAAGATCATCTTCAAACGATGAAAATTGAGCAAGTTATGAGTTGCACAAGTTGGGAAAGTTTGAGAAAATTCATGAAATACACATTGAGCAAACTTGCAATTTTGAACTAGTGGGCCTAATTTTTGATGTTTAAACATGTTCATAAGGTGTTATAGGACCTCTAAATCCATTCACATATTTTTTAGGATTTTTATTTCTTTTATTTGAATTTTTATTCATTTAAATGCAAATAAAATCAAATAAAATATGAAACAATGGTATAAAGGCCTGGGCTTTTGTTTCAATCATCCAAAGGCCCAAGATAACTCATGACAACTCATTACAACCTTGCCAAAATGTGCAAGACTCAAAATGGAAATGAAAATCTCAAAATTGGAAAGTTTTAAACATGTTTGATCTTGTTTGAATAAGACCATGATTACTTGATTTTATTCCATCTCTGTTTGCTTCATTCCTTCCTCTATATAAGGACAAGCATATCAAATGCAAAGGACATGAAATCATTTGCACCAAAGCTCTCCAAAAATTCTCCAAAATCCAAAGAAGTTGTGAAAATTATATCTCACATTCCAGCAAGTTTCGATCCAAACTAAGGCTTGCATTCACTTCCTGAGGGTAAAAAGTGTTGATCCAAGTCTATATTCACAGCCCTCAAACGCCAGAACCTGATTTGTGCATCACACCGGTTTTTGAAGTTGGTAAAATAAAAATTATATTTTCTTGCGTTTTTAATCATTACTAACATGTTTGATCTCCTCCTATGCATCATTAGAACATGATAGGTACATTACATGTAAAGTTTGATGTAGAAATGGTGTTTTACCATGGTTAGGGCACCGAAGCCATTGATCATCGAACTAGACATTGCAAGCAACTTTCTCCCCTTGCACCCCCCATCTTCTTTTTCACAACGCAACCCATGTATATTTTTTTTATTATTTGGTTTTGATTTAATTCTTTTCCTTTTCTTTTAATAACTAATTTTTAATAAAAAGTCAAAACAAAGTAGATATAGATTTTAATTAATTAACTTTATTTTTCACAACAAAAATTAATTAATTTAATCACTTTAAATTTATTTTATTAATTAAAATATAATTAGAATTGGGCTTTAATTATCATTCATTTATTTTTCTAAATAAAAACACCAAAATTATTTTTTATACTTAGGATTTTTTAGGATTTTTAGATATCTTGCCCTCTTCAATCTCCGCTTATTTATTTATTTTCGCATTATTATTTTCCATAATATTGTAATTGTCCATAGTTTGTAATATCTAATTAGAACCTATACTTTTTTATCCCCAATTTTTTGTTTGTATTTCCCCCATCCCCGAAGCGATGTAATAACATAGTTTACTTCCCGCACTTTTATTTTCTGCCCTTATGCATATATTTAACTGTTAGACTAATTAGGCATGCATGATAAGATTTAAAAGAAAACGATAGAAAACCTAACATCTAAAGATAATCATAGCTGAAACACAATATACATCGCACACGCGTACCTCTAAGGTACCTCCACTTGTTGCCTTCGGAAAACAATTAGTCACGTCTCTCGAACATGAGTAGTTTTAGCAAAGATCCTTTGGTTAAAAGATCATAGTCCCTTGATGACCCTTCGATGATGCCTCGGTAAATGATCTTAGTACCTTACGGTAATTTCTAAAGCGTCTTACGAGTTTCCTTCTTGACTGTACGATGACCCTCGCCTGTCCCTCAAAACATCCAATGATAGGGCTACCTACCAACTAATGTTAGGATAGCACTATCTAAAGGAAATGAGGAAAAGAAAAAAGATCTTTCGAGTAGGTAGACAACTTGTAGTTGCTTTCTCACAAAACAAATTTCTCACATATACACTCTCCTTTCTAAAATATTTTCAAAGACAAAAACACTTTGTATGCATTCTCAATGATACGAGAATTATTACAAAGTTTTCCGCACTAAGGCGTCTTTTCAAAAATATTTTCAAATACACTTACACAAAAAAGCATTTTCAAAGTGAGCTAGCAACTAAGAGCCCGTAGATAACTACAGATGAAAAGGGTGATAACACCTTCCATTTTCATAACCTACCCCCTTACTCAGAAAAATTCTCGAAAGGTATTTCCTGTTCTTTTCACCCTTTCCTTTATTGGATAAAAGAAAAGTCGGTAACGACTCTTGCTAACGGCAACAATTGCGATAAAATGCAAAACCAGTAAAGTCAGTTCTCCCACTGTATTACACCTCAGAACACAATCATGTCTCTCGGACGTGGGGACTCTTTAGAAAAGACCCTTGGTTTAAAAGATCGTAGTCCCTCGATGACCCTTACGATGCTGCCTTCGGTAAACGATCTTAGTACCTTACAATAAATTACTAAAGCGCTCGTACGAGTTGCCTTTATGACTATACGATGACCCGCGCATGTCTGTTCATATCCAACGGTAGGGCTTCCTACTAACTAATAGTAGGATAGAACTATCTAATGGAGAAGGAAAAGTACAAGAAAGACCATGAGTAAGGGTATAATACTGGTAATCGCTTGCTCACACTTTTAAAAACATCTTTTTTACAAACACTTTTCTGAAATATTTTCAAAAAAACAAACAATTTGTACGCATTCTTAACTGATACAAGAATCATTACAAAGTTGCCATACTTAGGAATTTTCAAAATATTTTCAAAACACAAACACAAAGCATTTTCAAAACAAAAGTGAGCTAGCGATTAAGAGCACGTAGATAACAACAGATGAAAAAGGGTGCTAACACCTTCCCTTTTCATAACCTATTCCCCCCCCCCCCCCCCCGAACTCAAAAATATCGAAGGTCTTTCCTGTTCTTTTCACCCTTTCCTTGTTGGATAAAAGAAAAGTCGGTGGCGACTCTTGCTATCTGCACATTTACGATAAAACACAAAAATAAGTCAGTTCTCCCACCGTATTACAGAACTGGCGACTCTGCTGGGGAGAACTAAAAGTGGGGTTACCTTTAGAGTTAGATCATTTTTAAATTCTTTCCTTGTTTGTCTTGCGTGCTTTACATTTTGGGGTTTTCTCGGGTTTATTTTCTTGAAAAGATCCTACACTCGGATCTGGGGGCATTTTAGGTAAGTAGAAATAGATCATGGAAACTATACGGCGTATACCGATATGGTTGAAGTGATAGCTACGTTAGTGCGACACATTGGTTTATACTGGTGTCCCTCGAGTCAGTCGGGGAGAATACTAAGCTTCCGCGTGGTGTCATAAGCACTAACTGATCTTTAGAACCTTAATTGACCTAACTTAGCCATTAGAAGCTAGTGAGATAGCCAGATTTGGTGCAGTCTGAAGTTGGTTGATACTCGATGCTACACTCATTGAGATTTGACTCTCGGGTTTTGTTTGGTGGCAATTCAATTGTCGTGCTAGACAAAACTTGTGGGAAAAATTAGTGATATTGAGATCCCTAGAACCTGGTTACTTCTTTAGGACAGGTTGAGCCAACTAAACTTTAAGAGGGTACTTACCTACAAACCCCATGAAAGCCTTAAACCTAAGGCCTTTGTGTGCTTTTCTTGTGTTTGATTATTTGTTTGAACATGACATCATGACATCATAACATCATACCATGACTAACCATTTTAAGGATCTAGGGGATTTATCTTTGTTCTGTGTTGCTAGATCATGGCTTCCAGTCGTAGGAATACCACCCGAATCAACTTCTTAAGGATACCTTCCAAGTTTGAGGAATTAGTCTCAAAGGTTCCTGACAATTCTCAATTCACCAAGAGACATGGTCATCTACTCAGTTTGGTTACTACTGGCTTCCAAGAGGACATGATGAGCGTTCTTTGATCCGAAGCATCACTGTTTTACCTTCTCGGATTATTAATTGGTGCCCACAATAGAAGAATTCTCTAAGTTACTTGAAGTGCCTATTCTTGATCAGATACGCTTCACCAGTCTAGAGCAAGTTCTGAAACCTGAAGACGTTGCAGTAGCCTTACATCTGAGACGATCGGATATCATATCTGTGATACGGTGGCAGAACCGACTATTAATACTGGTTTGCGTTTTTTGTTTGCAAATGTTGCGATAAGAAAGAGTCGCCACCGACTTTTATTTTATCTAATAAAGGAAAGGAAAAAGAATAGAAAAAACCTTTTTTCGAGAGTTTCTGAGTACGGGGGGTAGATTATAGAAAGGGAAGGTGTTAGCACCCTTTCTATCCATGGTTTTCCATGGGCTCTTAGGTACTTGCTCATCTTTTTAAAATTGCTTGTGTGTGTGCTTGTTTTGAAAATGTTTTACTTCGTGATAACCCTTGTATCAGTCCTCAAGGGTGTGACGAAGTTCCTTTTGAAAATTATTTTGAAAGGTGTTCGTGTGAAAAGTTTTGTTGAGCAAGTACTTAAGATTCTACCTACTCGAAATAATATTTTTCGTTCTCGTTTCCTTTAGACAACGCTATCCTACTATTAAGGAGTAGGGAGCCTCGTCGTTGGAGTTTATAAGGGACGTTCGAAAGGGACGAGTACAATCACTAAAGCAACAGTTAGAAAACTTTAGTAGTAACCCTAAAGTCCTAAAGATCTTTCCAAGGCAACATTTCCGAGGCAACATTCGAATGGGACATTTTGATCTTTTAGACTGGAGGGCAACCACTAAAATCTCCTATGCTTAATGATTGTTTACCGAAGGAAACCGAAGTGAGGAAAACCCTAAGAGTGAATATGTGCATGTGAATTTTTCAGTTAATTAGTCTTTGCACATTTAAGTGATCTACCGTTTTAATTTCAAGCAATCTTCCCATACAATCCTATTAGCCATGCATCTAGATAGTTAAAGATTTGTGGGAATTTAAAGTGCAAGAAAATAAACCTAGCTATTACAAGGCTTCGGGGAGGAGGATTAATTACATAACCAAAAACCAAGGAAAAGCGATAAATGAAAACCCTAATTTAAAGCTATTACAAACCCAGGGCAGTTACAAAATTATAAAGAGAAAAGTAATTAAAACGCGCGGCAAATTAAATGCGAGGACGATAATTAATAACTTAAAACCCTAATTGAGAGAAAAAGTATTTTTTTGTGCATTTTTATTTGAGAAAACAATTAAATTGCAAATTAATTAAACCCTAATTTCTAATTGTTTTTAACTGTAAAAAAAAGGAAATTAAATCAACCTAATTTTCTAATTAAATTAAAATAAATATTTTATGAAAAAAATTATCTTTTTGTGATTTATTGATTTTATGATTAATAAAAAAAGTAATTAATTTTTGGTGAAAAATAATTAAACAAATTAATTAAAATAAATGAAATAAAAAGAAAGAATTGAAAATTGGCCTTTATAATGAGCAATCTGGGGGGGTGTTATTGACGTTCTCCAGGCCCATTAGTGCTGAAGCCCAGTCAGCGCTAGATTCTGTGTGACGTTGACTTGAGGGTGTATCATACTCCTCCACTGTAGGCATTGGATCTGGATAGAAGCGTATCCATTGGTTGGATGTTGGAAGTGCACGGTAGGCCTTTGGATGAGAGTAACATATAATCTGCAGAAGGAAAAATAGAAAACAATGTTGCTGGGACCTAGGATCGAACCCAGGTCCTTATGCTCACCACCAACGCGCCTCACCACTGGGCCAACTGGCTTGTTTGTTAATAATATAAGAATAAAACATAATATACAAACAATGTGGTTAGTTGGAAAAAATGCGTGCGAGATTCAAATGACCCAATGGTTGGCTGCCACATATCTTCTTCTTCTTGGAACCATCATATTAGACATATTCCTTTTACCTGCAGTTGTGCGTTTGTAACTATAGCCTTGTCACCTTCAAAAACTCATAAAATGCATGATAAATGAAATTGGAGACCAGCATTCAATTGGTCTTGATGTCACGATCATCATGGTACCTTGTTTGTGGTCTAATTTTACCTGTATGCAAAAACCCTAAAACGCACATAGAAAGCCTAGCAATGGTAAATACAGATATAGGCATCCAAAATACAATTGAACCATACAGTCGCGTTGCAAACATCTCAAACATCACAAATATATCCATTAAATGTGCTAATGATGCAGGAATTATAGTAATCGATTTTGAAAAAATAGGCAAACCGTGTGAGTTGTAGCGCGCGATTCTTGATGCTTCAGGCCTTGCAAACAATCCAGTTAGCTTCAGTGCACGCCCAAGAAGAGATTGCTGGCCTTAAATTGCTTTGAGAGGTCCTGTGGAGTGAAAACCTAGTCACACTTTTTGTCAAGATTGGAGCTTTTTTCTCAGCACTTCCACGACTGCAAAACCTTGTTTTATGCTTGGTTCTTGTTCATTATATATCCCTCAATGAATTAGGATTCTAAAAACCATATGTATCTTTGCAATTATGGAAGATTTGATTTGATTTTTCATCCATATGCAAACCTTCTATATTGAGCCAAATTATCCCATTTTTGTACCAATCATGCTTGATCCGATTTTGCCTTGATATTTCAGCATAATTTGATTGCAATCCTGTCAAAAAATCATATCAAAACAAATCTTTGATATTATTTACCAATTATTTGATTTAATTCAATTTTTAATTAATAAAAAATCAAAATAAAATGGAAAATGAAGCAAATGACATGTGGGTGGATATTTGGGTCGTGGATCATGCTACAAGTGAGGTGCAATCATGAAATGCTAAGCCCATTTGGTAAAAAAAAATGCATTTTTGAGCATATTTGACTTTTGGCAATTTTGCAAAAAGGGTCAACTTTGACAAGGCATATCTCCTCCAATTTTAACCCTAAAGAGGTGTTCTTGGACTTTTTAGAAAGCTTAGGATGTCCCATAAGCAACCCTTTTGGTCTCATTTCAATTAGGTCTTCCATGTTCATGTAAGAAGCTTTGACCCAAAAGGTGTTTTTGTTGACTTTTCAAAAGGACCTATAATGTAGAAATTCATATATTTTGATGAGTGCATATTTTGAACTTGTGGGATGAAGATGAATTGTAGGGAATTGCATCCTCTTCAAAATTAGTCTTGGATGGAAAATTTCTGATAAAGTATGAAGAAGTTATGCTTGGTCAAAGTTTGGTTGACTTTTCCTAAGAAACCCTAATTTAGCAACTTTTCGGTTTTAATGAATTTGGGGCATTCCTTGGGGAATCATGATCAACCCTTGATCAAATGATAAAATTCACCTCAAAATGTTGATGTTGGCCAAAAATCTTGAGGGTTGACTGTATGTGGGCCACAATTCACTTTTGACCTAATATAGTCGATTCCCAAGCATCTAAGCAGTTGACTGAGCAAACTTCTTGTGTAAGGCATGAAACTTGACATGGATGATCTTGGGAGCATATTAGGACCATGGAAAGCATTTGGGTCCTTTGTGGTTCACAAATCTTGATAAAAATGGCAACCCTAATTTGAGGTATACTGCCTTAGGAGAGAATTTGTCTGGTCAACTCTTGGGCTTCCTTGAGCAAATTGGGGATCTCAGTTGACATGTGTTGAGTAAAATGGGAGGGAAAATTTTGGGGTACAACAACTTCCCCTGTGCAATCTTCTTAAACCCGAGGATGTAGATTGGCTAGTCTGTCTTTCTTGATCTGAAGGTGGAAGATGATTGAACACCAGAGTGCCCAGAAATTTGCACTCGCATGAAGTAATACTGATTGGTGATATCGGGAATGGGCTTACAGATTCCATTTGGAAATTAACGGAGAATCATCAGAGATGGGCTTAAAGATGCCATCCGGGAAAGATGTCGATCGCATAAGAGATTCCTTTGCGAGAATCCATGTACTTGCTGTTGAGGAGGACTTTGCTAGGGAATGTTGATAGAGTTTAGGAGTTTCAGTTGTTCGTTACTCTACTGGGGAATGATTGAGGATGTGGAAGTGAGTGGTGTATCTGGTCGGAGTCCAGATTGCACGGCGACTTACTGAGGGAATATGAAATTGATCGTATCTGATCAGGTCCAGGTCTTACAGTGTTGTGGACTGTTGTCTGGAGATAAGAGAGAAGGAACCTAGATAGTAGGGTTACTTCGAAATGAAAGCCTAGATAGTAGGGCTTGTGAGAAGGAACCTGGATCGTAGGGTTACTTCGACATGAAAGCCTGGATAATAGGGTTGTGAGAAGAAACCTAGGTCGTAGGGTTACTTTGAAATGAAAGCCTGGATAGTAAGGTTGTGAGAAGAAACCTGGGTTAGAGGGTTACTTCGAAATAAAAGCCTGGATAGTAGGGCTGTGAGAAGAAACCTGGGTCGTAGGGTTACTTCGAGATGAAAGCCTGGATAGTAGGATTGTGAGAAGAAACATGGGTCGTAGGGTTACTTCGAGATAAAAGCCTAGATAGTAGGGCTTGTGAGAAGAAACCTGGGTCGTAGGGTTACTTCGAGATAAAAGCCTGGATAGTAGGGCTTATAAGAAGAAACTTGGGTCGTAGGGTTACTTCGAAATAAAAGCCTGGATAGTAGGGCTGTGAGAAGAAACCTGGGTCGTAGGGTTACTTCAAGATGAAAGCTTGGATAGTAGGGTTGTGAGAAGAAACCTGGGTCGTAGGGTTACTTAAAAATAAAAGCCTGGATAGTAGGGCTTGTGAGAAGAAACCTGGGTCGTAGGGTTACTTCGAGATAAAAGCCTGGATAGTAGGGCTTGTGAGAAGGAACCTGGGTCGTAGGGTTAATTCGACATGAAAGCCTGGATAGTAAGGCTGTGAGAAGAAACCTGGGTCATAGGGTTACTTCGAAATAAAAGCCTTGATAGTAGGGTTGTGAGAAGAAACTTGGGTTGTAGGGTTACTTCGAGATAAAAGCCTGGATAGCAGGACTAGTGAGAAGAAACCTGGGTCATAGGGTTACTTCAAAATAAAAGTCTGGATAGTAGGGTTGTGAGAAGAAACTTGGGTCGTAGGGTTACTTCGAGATAAAAGCCTGGATAGTAGGGCTTGTAAGAAGAAACTTGGGTCGTATGGTTACTTCGAAATAAAAGTCTGGATAGTAGGGCTTGTGAGAAGAAACCTGGGTCGTAGGGTTACTTCGAGATGAGTTTGGGTAAAACTTCAGAGGGAATCGGGGTAAGGTTGCTTTGTGATGAGTCTGCGTAGGACTGCTGAGGGAACTTGTGTAAGGTTGCATTTGGTCGCGCCGATGATTACTCTGTTTCAGTTTCAGGAGTTAATCTTGGACCTGTTGGAAATTGTTGATAATAAACGCCTTTCCTGAAAAAGTATAGGGTTAATTATGCGCGATGCATGAAATGCATTGTATGATGATGCTCTCAAAATAAATGAGATTATGCTGCATGCAATGTGTATGTGCATGTCGTGATGTATGAACATGCAATGCTATTGTGACATATCCGAGTCTGGGAAAATAAATCCCTGACTGATGCTGGAGAGTATTGGGAATGGTATTCTTGACTGTAGAAAACCATGGTTCTTCTACTTCCACTGGGGATGGTGAACAGAGATGGCTAGCTGGGGATTTACATCCATTCGGCTTGTGAATATTATGCCGGAGGAGACCCTGTCTGAGGATAACTCTGCGGGGAAAAATTTTGTTGGAGAAGAGGTACTCTGTTGATAGATCCGCTGATCTGAAGAAATAAACTCAGCTGAGGATGAATTTCCGTCATTGGAGATGATGATCTCTGTTGGAGTTTGAGCTTCCATTGTGAGAGAAATAAACTCTGCTTGGGGAAAAAGAATTGCTTGCGATTACAACAATCGGCTGGGGAACATAGATGTCGGCTCTCTGTAGGAATTTTGCTGGGAAAAATAGCTTCTTGTTTTGGAGAGGCTGATATCAATGCGGTGATTACCTTTACTCTGTGGGGAGTGCAGATGTCTCGATATCGTGACTGCGTTTCAGAGTTGTCTCTACCTTGGTACCTGTTGGACCGAGTAACTGTTGGGTTTGACCTTTTTACTCCTATTTCTTACGTTACGAGCAATTGTCCTTCTGTTTCTTATGCAAATATTTGTGAACAACAATCATATTCAAATGCACATGTCAAGAATAATTCATTGGACGTTCTCTCAAAACAAAACAGAAAAGGAAAAATAGACACATAATTTTGTACTTTCGAAAATGATTTGTATTGATTTGAAGTTTTGCGTGTAATAGGCGTTTTTGCACAAGGAGGCTGACGCTCTAGTAAGAGAACGCCGCCGTAAAAATAGAAGTTATACAATAGTGTGTACAATGAAACAAAAACAGCTATGTGCAACAATCCCATTGAGTTCCAATTCTGCTATTGCTCCTATGTTTTCGAGCATCTCATCACTTTGCTGCTTGTCCAAAGTTGACTGGATTGATTGGTACCGTTTGAGCCTGATATCTGATTACTGAGGTCCTGATCGCAAGGTGATCCAATGGGACATAGTGATACACTTTAATCCCTAATTTTTTCCTGGACCGCCCTTTCGGGTTTTCAGTCCACCGGGATACCCTTTTTTACCCAAGCCACCCTTTCGGGTTTTCGACTTGCCGGGTGTACATATTTTTTCATTTTCATCCCTTATTTTTTCCCGAACCTTTTTGGTTCACCAGGAAGCCCTTATTTTTTCCTAGGTATGTCAACCTAGCGGGTATTTGTTTTATGCATAGTATCTTTTCATTATGTCTGCATTAACAGGATGAGGAAGGTCGTCACCGTCCATGGTGGTCAGGATCATGGCTCCACCAGAGAAAATGTTCTTAACTACAAATGGCCCTTCGTATGTGGGAGTCCATTTTCCCCTGGGATCACCTTAAGACAGTATGATACGCTTAATTACTAGATCCCCGACTTGATATTCTTGACGTCTGACTTTCTTGGTAAAAGCCTTGATCATTCGCTTTTGATACATCTGACCATGACAGATAGCAGTAAGTCTCTTTTCATCGATCAGATTCAGTTGATCAAGTCGGGTCTGGATCCAGTCGTCTTCGTTTAAACCCGCATCCTTCATAATCCTTAGAGAAGTGATCTGGACCATAATGGGTAGGACTGCCTCCATGCCATATACCAGAGAGTAGGGTGTTGCTCCTGTCGACGTCCGTGCTGAGGTACGGTACCGATGAAGAGCGAATGGTAACATCTCATGCCAATCTTTATATGTCACCGTCATCTTCTGTATTATTTTCTTGATATTCTTATTAGCCGCTTCAACAACCCCATTCATCTTCGGCCAATAAGGAGAAGAGTTATAATGCTGAATCTTGAACTGTTTGCAGAGATCGGTGATCATCGTGTTATTGAGATTTGTACCATTGTCAGTAATAATTCTCTCTGGCACACCATACCGACAGATTAAGTTATGCCTGATAAACCGCGCAACGACGTTCTTGGTCACAGTAGGAAAAGAGGCAGCCTCAACCCATTTCGTAAAGTAATCAATAGCCACAAAAATGAAATGATGCCCGTTAGACACAGTAGGTCTGATCTCGTCGATCATGTCAATGCCCCACATCGCAAAGGGCCAAGGAGCCGTCAAAACATTCAGAGGAACCAGAGGTACATGCACCTTATCAGCATAGACTTGGCACTTATGACAGGTTCAAGAGTGCTGATAACAATTTGCTTCTATAGTGGACCAGTAATATCCTGCCTGTAGGATCTTCTTTGCCATGGTATGTCCAATGGAATGGGTTCCAAAGGTACCTTCATGTAAATCTGCCATGATCCTCTCTGCTTCGCTTTTGTCTACACACCACAGTAAAGTAGAGTCATGGTTGCGCTTGTAAAGGATGCTATTACTGAGGAAGAACTTCGCAGCGAACCTTCTCAGAAACTTCTTATCGTTAACAGATGTCCCCTCGGGATATTCTTGAGCCTTGAGATACCTCTTTACCTTGTGAAACCAGGGTTTATCTGCTACCTCTTCAGTCTCAATCTCACAGCAGTGCGCTGGTTCGTCCAACCTCTCGATGGTGATTCGGGGAGCCTCATTGTCCTACCTGACTTTGAACATGGAAGACATGGTAGCTAGCGCGTCCGCTAACTGATTCTCTTCTCGTGGGAAATGTTCAAAGGTAATTTCTTCAAAATGTGGCAACAGTGTCAGTACATGCTCTTTGTAAGGGATAAGATTCGGATGCTTCGTATCCCATTCACCTTTGATCTGACTTATCACCAAAGCTGAATCCCCAAAGACGTTCAAGAACTTGATCCTTAAGTCGATAGCGGCTTTGAGACCCATGATACAAGCTTCATACTCTGCCATGTTATTAGTGCAGGTGAAACATAGTCGGGCGGTGAAAGGAGTACGACAACCTTCCGGAGATATGATCACATCGCCAATGCCATTACCCAGTGCGTTTGCGGCTCCATCAAAATACATAGACCATCAGGATCCTTCCTCAGGTCCTTCATTCGGTCCAGGTTCTTCACAGTCGGTCACCAGCATGATGTTCTCATCCGGGAACTCGAAATTCATGGATTGGTAGTCATCCACGACCTGATGCGCCAAATGATCAGCTAATACACTTCCCTTGATTTCTTTTTGAGTCGTGTACTGTATGTCATATTCAGTTAAGATGTTCTGCCATCTTGCTGTTCTTCCGGAGAGTGCGGGCTCTTCGAAGATGTATTTGATCAGATCCATCTTTGATATCAACAAAGTAATGTGGGTCAACATATACTGTCTCAGTTGGCGAGCCGCCCATGCCAAAGCGCAACAATTTTTCTCTAGCATTGAGTACCCGGTCTCACAGTCGGTAAACTTTTTGTTAAGGTAGTTGTTGTACCCCAAAATTTGCCCTCTCATGTCTCAAGGGCTTTTAGAATTACTTCAGTCAAATTTCAAGCCTCGAATCCCATTTTCTAAGAAGAATCATTCAAATTATCAAAAGGGGGGCAAAATGAACAAAAGTGGAGTTTCAACTGGAAAAAGTCAATCGGGCACTGAAAAGTCAAACTTTGACTTTTTGACCAAATTTGAGTCCAAAAAATCACATTATGTCAAGACATCCAAAAATATGAAATTTGATCATCAAAAATCAAGAGAATCAAAGATCCAACTTTGCAAGACTTTGAAATTTTTCTAAGTGTTTTCTATACTTGGTTAATTTCATTTGCTTCATGACAATTTTTACTACAATTCCAAATAATTCAAAATGATGCAAGTAATTCAAGTTATTACAAAGTGGCATTTTTGCAAGTTTACAAATCCTAAACTTTGTATTGCTTGGACTTTTTTCCTTTGATTCAAAACCTTGCCACAATGCTTTGTCCTTGATACAATATGCATAAATTGCTCCACAAACCAAACTTGTTTCATACTACAAACTATACTGCCCAAGTTATTGCTGAACAAAAAATGATATGTTACTTCTACACTTTGCCACAACACTCCAAACCTTTGCTCATTTGTTGTCTTACAAAACCTTGTGCCATGCTGCATCATAAACCTGTCACAAAACCTGCATTGTTGTCCTATACAATCCAAAATATGTCCACAAAACCAGTCAAAAACTGCCCTATGCAGTCTGCCCCAAGCCTGCATCATAACAGTCCCAAAATTGCACCAAAATGGCAAAGGAAATTTGTGAGCATAAAGTATCAAAACAGTAGGCAAAAACAATTCAAAATAACTTATTTGATTTCCTTCTAAATCACAGTAAAAGGTCTACAAAAAGGGACTGTCTCATAAGACAAAAGGGTTAGATTGGAGAAGTTGGGATTTTGGAGAGAAAAAAAGAGAGAAGAGAAAAAACAGAACTTTTGTTAGACTTTGCTCATTCATAAAACCCAGCTCATTTCATAAAACTCAGTTCATCCATAAAAACTTTGCTCATCTTCAACTCTGTTTTCACTCACAAAAACAGAAAAATCCTCAATCTATTGTTGTACAACCTTGCAAACCTTCCCCTAAACCAACTATCCAAAAACCTCATATACATCACATGGAGATTGTTCTAACATAAGAATAGTTTCTGTAACACCTTTATCATCACCTTCCAAGCATAAACAAAAACAGTACTTTACACCTTTGACTGGGTTGGAGCGATTCTGGAACTTGGTCACACAGAGCAAGGGTTGGAGTAGCTCTAAAGAGGAGTTCGATCATTCATCACTTTGCATCCGGAGATATCCATACGTATTCTAAAGTTTCACTTCAAGAGGTATATCTTTATTCAAACTGTAATATCTTTTTCCATACATCGTTTATTGTTTGTGTCCAAAAGATAAGTCAAAAAAAGGCAAAACTCAGTAAAAAAGAGCATGACAGGGGCTGACACGGGTGCCCGTGTCACCTGACACGGCCGTGTCAGCTCCTCTGTTGAAAAAAAATCGCGCAAAAATGCAGGTCAGGGGCTGACACGGGTGCCCGTGTCACAAGACACGGCCGTGTCAGCCATACTGGAAATATACGCTAACAAAAATGCAGGTCAGGAGATGACACGGGTGCTCGTGTAACTGGACACGGCCGGTGTCATTTTAGCTGGTACAGAAAAGGAAAAGAGGCACATGGACCATTATAGAAGCTGGCACGGGTGCCCGTGTCGGACCAGACAACATAATTTTTGATTTTTTTTTATCTTTTGCTTTTATTTTCGTTCAATTTGGTTGTAATAATTAGGAATTTTATTTTTTGCAACCCCCACTTGTACACTTGTATACCCCATTCCTCAAAAAGCATGTAATAGCGTAGGGCCTTTATTTTCCGCATTTTTTGCTTTCATAAATGTTAGTAATTAGAGTGTATGGAAAGATAAAACCAACAAGTAGACCACCCTAATCAAAGACTAAACGCATGCAATCAAACACACCATTCGCACATGCACCTCTAGGGTAATCTCGCTTTGTTGCCTATTGGAAAAATAGTCATGTCCCTCGAACATGGGCGTTTTAGCAAAAGACCCTCGAAAAAAGATTGTAGTCCCTCGATGACCCTCGATGTTGCCTTCGGTAAATGATCTAGTCCCTAAAACGACATTGCTAAAACATCCCATAAGTTTCCTTCTATGACTATTCAAACGTCCCGCGTCCGTCCCTTCACATCCAACGATGAGGCTTCTTACCAAATCAATGGTAAGATAGCCATATCTAAAGGAGAAGGAAAAGCACGTTTAAGACCTTTCGAGTAGGTATATTCGCTCCTAGTTACTCGCTTGCTCACGACAAAAACATTTTACACATCAACACTTCCATTTCTAAAACATTTTTCAAAAAAGATAAAACATTTCGTATACGTTCTTATAGAGACGAGAACCATTGCAAAATATCTTTCCGAAAACCACTTTCTAAAACACAATCCACGAACACGTCTTTGAACTATTTTCGAAACAACACTTTGTACGCGTTCTTATAGAAATGAGAACCATTACAAAGACATTTTCAAAATACTTTCAAAACCCACAAGCACATTCAAACAAAAGCAAGTGATCTAGCAAGTAACTAAGAGCCCATGGAAAACCATGGATGAAAAGGGTGCTAATACCTTCCCTTTTCATAATCTACCCCCCGAACTCAAGAAACAATCTCAAAGGTCTTTCCTGTGCTTTTTCACCTTTCCTTTTGGATAAAAGAAAAGTCGGTGGCGACTCTTGCTAACCGCAACATTTGCGATCAAACACAAAACCTCAAGTCAGTTCTCCTACCGTATCACATAATTGGCGACTCTGCTGGGGATAAATATAAAAGTGGGGTTACATTAGGGTTAGATCACCTTTACTCGCTTTCATTATTTTATTTGTGTGCTTTATATTCAGTTCTTTGTATTGGGTTTGCTTTGATCCTCCACCCGGATCTGGGACACATTTTTAGGTAAATAGCAATAGATTGTAGAGACTGTATGGCATAGACCGATATGGTTGAAACAATGGCTATGTTAGTGTGACGCATTTGTGGGTACTGGTATCCCTCGTGGTGAATCGAGGAGAATATGGGGCCGCTGAGTGGCGTCATGAAGCACTAATTGACTTTAGAATCCTAATTGAACAAACTTGGCCATTAGGACGTAGTGAGATAGTCGGTTTCAGTGTAGAGCTGAAAATTGGTTGATACTCGATACTACACTCATCGAGGCTAGACTTTTGGGATATCTCGGCTGCAAGAAAAGATTGTTGTACTGAGACAATGCCTAAGAGAAAGGTCGGTGATATTGAGATCCTTTAGAACCCGATCACTATTAACTAGGACAGGTTAAGCCAACTAAACTTCAAGAGGGTACTTACCTACAAACTCCATGCAAGCCTAAACTTAAGGACTTGTCTGCTTTGTGTGAATATGATTACTTGTATATAAACTTGCTTACCTCGCATACTTGTACATAACATTATAACATCATACCATAGCATTTTCAATAACCATTTCAAGGATCTCGAGGGTCTTTGATGCAGGTTATGATGAACTAAACGTCTAGCAAGGGGCAGGGGATTTATTTTCCTCTGATCAAACGCCGTCAAAGATATAGTACAACAAACTTGAGTCAAGGGCTATGACCCACTTGACATGGTGAGCTTGATTCCCGTGGAAGGACATCCATCGATACAAATTTCTCCAATAAAAGTTGTTGATCAAAGTTTAATCTCTAACTTTTTCTTGTGTTTACCCCGCGAGATCCTTGAAAACATGCATCCCCATATCATGCATCATATCATGACAGGTTTCTCCCATACAGGTCTCCTTATCTTCCCACTGTTTATTTCAGTAAGATGGATATGGAACAAACGGTGAAATATCTCCAAGCTCAAAACGCTCAATTCCAACAAATGTTCCTGGCTATGGCTAAGGGGCAAGAAGACCTGAAAACTCTCCTTCTCAAAGACAAGGGGAAGAAGTCCAAGAAGTCAGTAGGCGTCTTGAACTTGAGAAGAAGACCTAGAGGACCAGTCAAAAGAGCTCTAGATCTTTCAACTCCATCCAACATGGGGGATAGTCATGAAGAAGACAACAGTCTGGAGATTGATGAAGTTGAAGCTGACTACTCTGAAGAATAATATACTCCCACTGATGACAAGTACAAACAGTTGGAGGATCGCCTCAGTGCTATGGAGATTCAACAGACACCTGGCTTGGATTTAGGAGACATGGGTTTGGTTTCTGGAGTGGTCATCCCGCCAAAGTTCAAAATTTATACCTTTTCCCTGTACGATGGAGTTTCTTGCCCTAAGATGCATTTAAAGTCTTATGTCCGCAAGATTCAACCATACACAACTGATCTAAAGCTTTGGATCCATTTCTTCCAAGAAAGCCTGGTAGGGACTCAACTCGAGTGGTTCTATCAATTGGAGAGTTCTCGCATCCACACGTGGGAGGATTTAGCTGCTGCTTTTTACAAACAATATCAGTACAACGCTGATCTTGCACCAACTCGCATACAATTGCAGAACATGACCATGGGTTCCAACGAGAGCTTCAAAGGATACGCCCAAAAGTGGAGAGATCTGACTAGTAGGGTGCAGCCCCCTTTAACTGACAGGGAGCTGATCGACATCTTCATGGGAACTTTGACAGGGCCTTTCTTCAAACACCTAATCGGAAGCTCCTCAGCCGGGTTCACCGAGCTAATACTGACCGGAGAAAGGGTCGAAGCTGGCATAAAAAGTGGAAAGATTCAAGAAGCTACACCTTCTGATGCTCAAAAAAATCCATATAGTGGGAAGAAAGAGTCCAATGTTATGTACAGTCAAAAGAGTCGCCGTGACCAACACATAGGGGCAGTCCTGATCTTTGGTTCTGCGTCACACCGACAACAGCAAAGGGGAAATCAACAAAGGCCAGACGAGCCCAAAAGACGGTTTACCAACATCAACATGCCGCTATCTCAAGCACTACAACACTTGTTGAGGATGGATTTGATTGCATTAATAGGACCTCATCTAAACCCCAAAACTTCTTCTCTTAACTACAATCCTAATGCGACGTGTGCTTATCATTTTGACAGTCCCGGGCATGACACTAATGATTGTTGGGCATTGAAGTACAAGATTCAGAATTTGATTGATGCCAAGGAGATCGAGTTCGACCCTCTGGAGACTCCAAACGTGATCACTACTCCCTTGCCAAATCATTGAGAGCAACTTGTTTCATTTTGAATTTTCAATTGTAATTTCTTTTGTTATTCAAACAATTATCTATTAATGTCAAACTTTGTTTCATTAATGCACTGCATATGTTTGTCTTGATTTGATCCACTCATTTAAACTATGCTTTCTAATTTCTTTATGACATTTAACTCTTGCTAAAAGTTACAAGCCTTTAGAGGGAGGATGACGAAAACAATGCCATAATCTCATACAGTATGCTTTTGAACAGGCCTTGCTGATGATGTACAGGCATTCTTTCAAATCCTAAACACTGGAGTTATAAGGAAGATAATCCCTAGTTAACCCCTTCAAGCCAAAGAAGTAGAAGTTTTCCTTTTTCACAAAAATTGAAACCTTTAATCAAAACCTGGGGGAGGGTAGTCTCTTAGTTAATTCAAACGTGCGTTAAGCTACAAACTCTCATCTCATAATACAGCGAATGACATCAAAAAACATTCCTCTGAAATCAAAATATGGTGATTGTTCCCTATCACATAGGAAGTCTGTTGTACCCCAAAATTTTCCCTCTCATTTTATCAATATTTCCCCTCACAAAGACTCTTTGGACTCAGGACCAGGATTAGGGTTTGCTCCGCTAAAGACATCTCCTTGCACTGCTGACCTGAAATTAGGGTTTGAGTTTGCACAGGGATTTTTGCATTTCCAATGCCTAATATGACTTTCATACTTCATATTGGACTTATAAGATTACCCATACCAAGTTTCAAGCCTTGAATCAAATTTTTGCCCAATCAATTGGACAGTTGACCTAGAAATCAGCTGTATTTAGGGAAAAGTCAACTGTGGCCAATTTACAGTCAAACCTCATAATTTTTTATCCACGTCAACATTTTAGACTCATATGAACCATTTGATCAAGTTTGGACCACAACTCCTCAAGAAATTTGATCAGATCTTCAAAAGGGCAAAATGGTCATTTTTAGGGTTTTGATTGCAGAAGGGCAATTTCTGATTTTTAACCTAGCCAATGGCAAATTGGGTTCAAGCATGGATTCAAGGACTCAATGGAATCATCTTGACCTAATCACAAGGTTCAAAAGATCTCAAAAGCATTGGATTGACAAATGAATTTTCCAGTCAACTGATCAAAAATCAACTGTACACTGAAAAGTCAAACTCTGACTTTTTGGTCAAAATCAAGTTTCAAGGGTCATTTTTCATCAAGATGTGTCAAAACATGAAACTTGTTCACCAAGAAACCTAATTTTGAAAATTAGGGTTTTTCTCGCATTTCTCAGAAGAAATTGAGTTCTCAGAAATTCAATTGATTTTCACATGTTTTCATGCTCTCTCAAATTTACTGAAAAGGCAGTGTTTGCTTGATTCAGGTTAACCAGATAATTTGCGTCATTTAAAAACATTCGCTTGTTTATGGAATAAACATTTGTTTGTTTATGCAATACACATTACGTGTTTTAATTGGAATACAGTTGCAAGATTACAGAGTTATTGGATTACTTGGAGTTTAAGTTATCTTGATTGGAATTATTGGAATACAGTTTCAGTTATCTTGATCAGGGAATCTTTAAGAATCAGTGAAGACACAAAGAGAGAATTACAAGTTACCAACGGTAATGGATTTTATTGAACATCAGAATATCTCATAAAGACTTTTTCATTTACTTCAAAAATTGTTACAATACAATTTATTATTTAAGTGCTTTAAGTTTTACAACTTATTGTATTTGAAAAAATAAATTAGTACAATTGCTTGAGTATTTCTCCCTAAATTACAAAGAAGAAATCTAAGCCTAAGGATGACTAAGCTTCCATTGCTCCCATGCTCGCCAAAGAATCTCTTGCTTCTTCTGCTTTGCCACCATCCAGTTTGCGCTCACATGAAAGAAAGACAGAAAAATAATTAGCATAGTTAATTGGATATGAGTAAGAATTTTCAAAAAAAAAAAGAAATTGTGTTCATCATTAAAGTTTTCCATTTGGAATCAGAGGGCTATTTTTAATTCATCACGTTTTTATTTTTCTCTTTGCAAATCACAAGAAGATTACTCTTCTTGGTTCACAAAAAGAAAAATAAAAATGCAAGCAAGCTGTCTAAGCAAAGCATTACAAGCAAGCAAAACAATGTGAAATGCAACAAACTAGACAGCAGCATGGCAAGTAACTAGACAGCAGCAGGCGCGCAAATTGCCCAATGGCCAAACAAAGCCAAACTGAACAAGGCAAACTAAACAAAGCCAAACTAAACAAATATTCTAAACTGAATGCAACAAACTGAAGCAAGCAGCAACAACTAGAACAAGCATAGCAGCATGGCAAAGTACAAACAAACAACAGGCAAAGAAGAAAGCAGTATGGTAAACCAAACAACAAGCAAAGGGCTTGTTGCAATAACCTTTTCATCATTTTCCAGAATTTATGCAAACTTTTCAGAAAAAACAGAGAAAAAGCATTTTGCTTTTATCATTGAGAGAGGAGAGAGAGGAAAGAAATCACCTAATTTGTTGGAATTGCACAAAAAGGTACAACTTTGCTACTCTGCCCAAAAAAACTGTCACAAGTTACATAAAGTAAGTTGTAAAACAAAAGCAACTAGGATATAACAGTAGGAAAAACTGCAAGAGAGGAAGCGAACATTTTGTCAAACTGAAAAAACAAAACTGCATAGCAAAAACAAAAAACTCTCAAGCCTGTAACATCCCAAGTCAAAAACCTGCCCAACAAATCAAAAAAAAACCTCAAGTTGTCAAACCAGAACAGTTCAAAAATCCTTCAACCTCCAAAACCATTTCAACAAACATAACCATCAAAAGAACTAAGTCCAAACAGTTAAAACAAAACTGTAACAACAGAACCGACCACAAAAAATCATCCCAGCACCAAAGTTGTACAACCAGTTCTCAAAAATAACAAAAAAACTGCATAACAATTCTAAAAAGCCAACAAGCCTGCAAACTATAAAGCCTACAAAACTGCATAACTCAGTTCAAACATAACAAAAATTCCCTGCATCTTCCATCAAACACCAACAAAAACATATAACTCATTTAAAAGAATCCTTCAACCTGATAACAAAACCATAAGAAATCATAACCAAACCTGCCAAACTGTCAAACAAACAGCCAAAATAACCAAAACCTGTAACCCAATCCAAAACATACAATTCCAACCCAGTTCAAACCAAACTGTTAACAATCATCATCATTAACCAATATCCAACAAAGTCAGAAGCATCATCATCATCAACCAATATCCAACAAAGCATGAAGAAATCTAACAATCAGAAGTACAACACCATCATCATTCAAGTTCAAGAGAGAGGAAAGAAATCACAAAGTCTCAGAAATATCACCCCATCATCATTCAAGGTTTAAGGGACAAAAAGAGGTTACCAGAAGCGCGTGTTCTTCATACCATCATTTCCCCCCTTCATTTCCAGCTACCAAGGAGCATCATCAACCCCCATCTCACTGTCCTTTTCCATTTCGCAAAAGTCCCAAAGGTATGTTTCTTTTCAAACCATTTCCTGCACCTCAATAAGCATTAAAATGGATTAACGAGCAGAACATGAACACAACATACAAAACCAATGAACTGTTAAGATAAAAGCAAAACTTTACCTTTAAAAAACAGAACCATTAGCATCTGTTTAGGAAGTGAGGAAGAGAGGGTGCTCCGGCAACTTGAGGGTGAGGGGAAAATCAGATCAAACGCGTCTCAAACCCTTTAGAGAGTTTCATTTCAAACTTAGGCATTTCCAGAAAAGATGTAAACCGAGTTGAATCAAGGAGGGACAGGGACGAAGAGAGACGTTCAGAGATAGAGAGATGAACAAATAGGGACGATTGAGTGAGGAAGATGAACGAGAGAAAGAAGTGAGAGAGACGGAACAGAGCGGCGCCGCTGTGAGGGGAACCACAAACCCTAGGTTTTCACGTTTCCCCGGATCAAAAAAATGTTAAGCAGAGTTTAAGGTATTGGGCCAGTTTTTCTTAAAGCCCACACGTAATTGCTAAACACCCCCCTCATCTGGCCTTGTTTCTTTCAGCAATAACAATGCACCTTTGGGCCTAACACCTTCAAATATCCTAAGCCCATTTCTTCCTTCAAACTTGTTTTTTTTATTTGTTTTGAAAATTATTAATTAAACTTAGTTTGCTTCTATACATTTTGTTTTAAGTCCTAGAAATCTTTTTTTACTATTTTCTTCTTTTATAAATTATTTTTTAATTTGTTACATTTAATAAAATACCAAAAAAAATCAAGAATTAGTTTAGTTAATTTTCTTTCTTTAAACTTTTAAAATTAATAAAAATACAAAGAATAATAATAATAATAATAATAATAATAATTTTAATCTTTCTTTTTTAGAATAGATTTTATTTCTCTCTTTTCAAGTAAATACATACATCTCATACTTTGTTGATTCTATTTTCGTAAAATTGTCATAGCTTTGTATTAAATCGCACAGCAATTCAATTTGGTTGTAATAGTTGACTTAGGGTTTTATTTTATTGCAAATATCCCCTATTCAAACTTGTATCCCCCTCCCCATAATAATGTTGTAATAGTTGTAGATTTACTTTTACGCATTTTATTGCTTTCAAATATGCATGTTAGAAAGACTAGGGTTTGTATGATAACCAAAAATCAAAACAAATAGAATGACTAATACAAGACAAAAATGCATGAAAATGACAACACAATGCACACAAGCACCCCTAGGGTTTCATCCACTTGTTGCCTTAAAAACATGGCCATGGTATGCATGCTAGGTATCTTGGCAAAACAAAATCAAAACAAAAAGATCATAGTCCCTCGATGATGCTATCTTGGTTGCCTATACAAAAATGATCTAGACCCTAAAAAAATTGCTAAGATACTTAGCACAATTGCTATCATGGTCATACGATGACCCACGCCTGTCCCGTTTAACATCCAAACACAAGGTTGTTTACCAAATGCAATGGTAAAATAACAATGTCAAAGGGTTAAAAATGTGTAGGAAATACTTTTGAGTAGGTAGGTAGATGCTCCTAGTTACTTGATCAAATTTGCAAACATCCTTGCTATTTTCAAACTATCACACACATCACAACACAATTTCAAAACATTTCCCAAAACAAACTTTCAAACATTGAAACATTTTTCAAAAGACAAACACCTTTGTATACATTCAAACAAGAATTATTACAAAGGTTGCCTAGACAAAAGGCATCTTTTTAAAATACTTTCAAAACCATACACAAAAGCACAATTTCAAACAATTGAAAAGCAAAAGCAAGTGATCTAAAACAAGTAACTAAGAGCCCATGGAAAACCATGGATGAAAAGGGTGCTAGCACCTTCCCTTTTCATAATCTTCCCCCCGAACCCAAGAAAACATCTCAAAGGTCTTTCCTGTGCTTTTTGACCTTTCCTTTGGATAAATAAATAGTCGGTGGTGACTCTTGCTAAACTGAAACATTTGCGAACACAAACCCAAAACTTCAAGTCAGTTCTCCCACCGCATCACAGAACTGGCGAATCTGCTGGGGAAAGTACTTGATAAAAGTGGGGTTACCTTAGGGTTTTAGATCACATTTACATGTTTATCTTGTTTGATTTGTATGCTTTACATTTTTTTTGGGTTCCTTGTTTGGGTTTGTTTTAAATCCTACACCTGAATTTGGAAACACCTTTTAGGTAAGTAGCAAGAAACTGTGAGGGAACTGTGTGGGGTATACCGACATGGTTGAAGCAGTAGCTACATTGATGTGGAACTTTGGTTGGTATCGGTAACCCTTGAGTCGAATCAAGGAGAGTACGGGGCCACCGCGTAGTGTCATGAAGCATCAACTGACCTTAGAACCTTACTTGACCAACTTGGCCATTAGGACGTAGTGAGATGACCGGTTTCGGTGTAGAGCTGAAAATTGGTAGATACTCGATACTACACTCATTGAGGGTTGTTTCCTTGGAATATTTCGGTCGCAGGTAAGAGGCTAAATTGAAACAATGAACAAGGAAATAATCCAGTGATATTGAGCTCCTTAGAACTCGGTTACTATTTCTAGGACAGGTTGAGCCAACTAGACTTCAAGAGGGTACTTACCTACAAACTACATGCAAGCCTAAAACCTAAGGACTTGTCTGCTTTATGTGAATATGGTTATTTGTATATAAACTTGCTTACTTCTCATATCTGTACATAACATCATACCATAGCATTTTCAATAACCATTTCAAGGATCTCGAGGGTCTTTGATGCAGGGCCATGTTGAACCAGACGTCTACCAAAGGGGCAAGAGGATTCATTTTCCTCTAAACAAACACCGTCAAAGATCAAGTACAACAACTTGAGTCAAAGGCTATGACCCACTTGACATGGTGAGCTTGATTCTCGTGGAAAGGAATCCACCGATACAAAGTTCTCCAATAAAAAATGTTTAATTTCTAACATTTTTTTATGTTTATCCCGCGAGATCCTTGAAAACATGCATCCACATATCACGCAGGTTTCTCCTCTTCAAGTCTCTTTATCTTCCTATTGTTTATTTTAGTAGAGATGGCTCTAGAGAAGACTATCAAGGACATCCAGGCTCAAAACGCTCAACTTCAAGAGATGTTTTTGAACCTATCCAAGGGGCAGGAAGAAGTGAAATCTCTCCTCACTAGGGGCATGATCATGGGGAATCCTGAGGGCAACAAAGATGATCAGTTGGAGCTGCTGCGAGTTGAGATAGCCATAATGAAAGTCCAGATGATGGGAAAACTGGTGGGCCATATGGTTCTCATCCAAAACTTGGCACAAGGACAAGAAGAGCTAAGGGTCCTCATCAACAAACTACATCGGGATGGATGTAACCAAATGGGCCAAGCAACTATGGTTGAGGATCAAGTCGTCATTCAGCTTCCCTTGAGACAAGAAGCCGAGAGAAAACCTCCTCAGTTTGCTTCAGGGTCACAAGCCCAACAACAACCTCACCAACGTCAATAGGGTAATCAGCGTAGGCAAAATACATCTGAGAAGCGCTTCACTGATATTAACATGTCATTATCTCAAGTGATGCAACGCTTGTTGGAAGTCGATCTGATTGTATTAAGGGACCCCCCTCGGAACCCCCACACAGCCTCTCTAGGGTACATTCTAAATGCAAGATGTGTGTATCACTCCAATAGTCCTGGAAATGACACCTATAACTGTTGGGCATTGAGAAACAAAATTCAAGATCTGATTAAAGAAACAATGCTGGAGTTCACACAAGATGGCCAGATGAAAATCTTCCGCTGAGGGTTCTCCACCTGAAATGACAAGTTCGAACTAAGAGGCTTCTGTTCATTTTGAATTTCCAATTGTAATTTCGTTGTTATTCAAACAATTATCTATTAATGTCAAACTCTGTTTCATTATTGCATTGCATATGTTTGTCTTGAATTCATCTTTTCGTTTTCACTATTTTTTAAAACTATGCTTTTATTCTTCTTATGACACAAACCTTTAGAGGGAGAATGATGAAAACAATGCCATAATCTCATACAGTATGCTTTTGGACAGACCTTGCTGACGATGTACAGGCGTTTCTTTCAAATCCTAAACACTGGAGTTATAAGGAAGATGGTCCCTAGTCAAGCCCTTCGAGCCAAAGAAGTAGAAGTTTTTTTGTTTTAACACAAATTGAAACCTTTAATCAAAACCTGGGGCAGGGTAGTCTCTCAGTTAATTCAAATGCGTGTTAAAGTCGTAAACTCTCGTCTTGTAATACAATGAACGACATCAAAAATATTCCTTTGGAATCAAAAGACGGTGATGGTTCCTTATCACATAGGCAGTCATTATCTCTAAAAAAAAGGCCCACTAAATCAAAACCTACAAAAAAGGTTTAAGAAAACTGGGGCATCCTACTGACTGTAAATAAAAAAAAAACAGGAACAGTCAGGCAAAAATTAGGGATAACAAATAAAAAAGAAAGAGGTCACTACAAATCCTCAACAAAAAAATAATGTTGCAAAAATGACTGCCTTCCAACAAATTCAACTTGTGTGAACCATCACCAAAACGTCATTCTAGACTCAATTAGAGTTCAACGCACAATTAACTGAGTTTAGGACTGAAGAACATCACAAAGAGCGGGTGGGTACAAATATACTTTGAGCCTTTATCCTTTGTTTCTTAAAACCGTGAACCAAGCCACGTTACAACCTTTCAAAAGTCATAATTGAAGCATGGGTTAGTTCGAAAGCATACTGTTACGAAAGGTATCCTGACTCCTGTAAGGCTTTGCTCTAAATCCTGAGTTGAATTTTTTCTTACAAAAGTTTTCTGCTAAAAAACGCATTTTCAAAATTTCAAGACAAGCATAAACTTTACATTATATGAATATCGTCGTTTGCATATGGCTATTTGTTTAACAGCGAAGAAATTCACACAGTGAATATCCCATGAACGAAAGCTCTCTCAGTGAACAAAATCACTTCAAGTGGGATGACACTTCCGTTGCAAAAATCCCCCATCAACAAAGGGACATGACATGTCATGGTCCAGTACACCTGGGGCAGTCCATTCAAGATTTCAAGAAATCTCTCAAAGTGCAGAATAACCAGGGGCAAGTCTCTGTCCCCGTCACTTGGGGCATTGAATGTCAATCCCAACAAAGGGTTGCATACAGTCAAACATTTCCTGGCAAAGCCATAAACACTCGCTACTTGGGGCAGTGACAAATCTCTCTAAAATCCTTCTCATAAGAGGACTCCCAGCCAAAGTTTCAATAACCTCTTCCCAGCTAAGTCGACCTCAAAGAATTCCTGAGAATCTTTTCCCTTTAAAGTCGCCAGAATTTTCACTATCGAAAACGAAGAATTCAACTCTTTTCTCCAGCACCAATTCGGGATTTATTTTCCCCAGCGAGAGATCATCTTGAAAACATTGCATATCCATACATCAAGACACCATACAACACAATCTCATTTATTTTGAGAACGTCATTGTTTGATATATGTCATGCAACTAACCTTTACCTTTCAGGAAAGATGCAATCAAATTCTCACGAAATTCAAGCTATGAAGCCTAGACCATGACCAGATAGTAGTTCATCCAACTTTCCTCTTCAATAGAGATGATTCCTCAACAGAATAATGGACGACCGAAGTTCCCAAAATTCAACAGAGATGATTTCTCAACAGAATAACGGACGATTGAGGTTCCCAAAATTCGACAGAGATGATTCTGCAGAAGAATAACGGACGACCGAGGTTCCCAAAATTCAACAGAGAGGGTACCCCAGTAGAATAACGAACGACTGAAGATCCTAAAATTCTATTTCTCTCAAAACAAAAGATCAACATTTCCCAGCGGAGTCCTCCACAAACAACGAAACAGGAACCCCCATTGGAAACATTCTAAGCAAAGTTTAAAGACACACATACTCTTCAACAGCAGTCCAGGATTTATTTTCCCCGGTATCTGTTGAAGATATTCCAAGACTTTCGTCTGGCTCAGTTAAATCGATTATATGATTTTTCTGATTCTTATCCAGTCAAAGTTTATTCAAGACCTTCTCCGGTTCAGTCAGATCGACACTAAGATCTCCCTGATTCTTATTGAAGATATTCCAGATTTTTACTGTTTCAGATAAACCTCTCAACGTTTTATTCTGATTCACTTCCAGATTTTTACTGTTTCAGATAAACCTCTCAACGGTTTATTCTTATTCACTTCCAGATTTTGCTGTTTCAGATAAATCTCCCAACGGTTTATTCTGATTCGTCTCCAGATTTTTACTAACTCAGATAAAATCTCTTGACAGATAAATCTCTCAACGGTTTATTCTGATTCATTCTCTTTTCAGATCCAGCTCAACTTCCCTCAACAATCACCTTTGGATGGCATCTATAAGCTCGTCTCCGACGATTCTCCTCTCTTTCTCCAAATGGCATCTTTAAGCCCATTTCCATGCACAATCTCTACAACACATCATTAAGATCCCCAACGGAGATGAGACTACCAACTACCAATCCCCGGCGGAGCTCAAACTATCAACCACAACGGAAATTATCCGTTTTCTCCAAATCCCCCAGTAAGTTATCTTAAAACCTGGAAATCAACCAGATAATAGTTAACTTTTATCCCCAACCTAGGATGACTCCTCATAAGATTGGCATACACCCAAGCTCCTGACCCAAACGCCTGAATGAAGATTCTCATTCTTGCCTTCCCAGAAGATTGGCATACACCCAAACTCCTGATATCCCTAACAGAATGAAGATTATCATTCTTGAAACCCCAGAAGATTGGCATACACCCAAGCTCCTGATATCTCCAACAAAATGAAGATTCTCATTCTTAAAGTGGCATACAACCCAAGCTCCTGATATCTCCAACAGAATGAAGATTCTCATTCTTAAAGTGGCATACAACCCAAGCTCCTGATATCTCCAACAGAATGAAGATTCTCATTCTTAAAGTGACATACAACCCAAACTCCTGAACTTTTTCCAAACAGGAATAAGCTTTCACCCAGAGTCCTGAGTTTACCCTCCAACAGGATAGCTTACTCTCCAGCAGTATAGTTACTCTCCACAGAGTTTCTTACTCCCCAACAGAATGAAGATTCTCATTCTTAACTCTCCAGTTTGAAGTCCCTAGGAATTTATTTTCCCCTAGCAGATTGAAGATTCTCATTCTGGATTCCCCAGTGAAGTTGCTAGAGTATTCATTACTTCTCAGCACGAATTTGTCAGAATTTTTAATCCCCTGCAGATCGAAGATTCTCATTCTCACTTCTCCAGTGAAACCCCCAAGGTTTCAATTTCCCCAGGAGATAGAAGTTTATCATTCTTAATTCTCCGCAGAAGCCATCAAAGTCTTCCTTATTCTTCAGCAGATCAAGGTTTTCCTTCATCTAATCCCCAGGAGAGATTCATCATAGTTTCCTTATTCCTTAACCGAGTAAGGATTCCCATTGTGTAATCTCCAGCCATGGTCATCAAAGATCTCTGGATTCCCCAAGCAGGTATCTCAACCAGACTTGAAGGATCCCTATCCCCAGAAAAGTCAAGAAGGATTCTCACATCCCCACAGAAGTTGTCAAAGTTTTTGATAATCCCCGCAAGTTGCCAAGGATTTTCTATCCCCAACAGTGGTCCAAGGATTTCTCATCCTCAGCAATCAAAGTTTTTTAATCTCCAACAGCGGTCAAGGATTTATTTTCACCAGCAGCAGTCAAAGATTTTATTATCTCCAGCTATCAAGGATTTATTTTCCTCAGCAAGACAGCTAATCAGCTTACATGCGCATACATTAAATTCATGTATCATAAACATTGATAAAACACATTTTATTGCATCATACATTTCATGCAATACAACTTTGTGTTTCAGCTAATATTTTACCCTTTTCAGGATAAGATTAAAAGCTATCTTTAACAAATATTCAAAGATTTCAGATACAGTACAGATACACTCCAGACACAGAAGTCATTATGTTACACATTCAGATCTCTTATTCAGATACAATATGGATACACCCCAGACACGGAGGTCATTCTGTTACTCATTCAGAATTTCAAGTCAAGATACAGTCCAGATACGCTCCAGACACGGATGTCATTCTGTCACTCATTCAGACTTCAACAATCAGATACAGATTAGATACGCTCCAGACACGGAAGCCATTCTATTTTTCATTCAGATTCAACTATCAATTTCAAAGTTCAGATACACTCCAAACACGGATGTCATTCTATCACTTATTCAGATCTCAGTTACAGTTCAGAGACACTCCAGACACGGAAGTCATTCTGCTACTCATACAGATCTCAACCTCGAGATACAGTCCAGATACGCTGCAGACACGGTTGCCATTCTGTCACTCATTCAAACATATCCCCAGCTCAGAGATGCCCCAGACACATATGTCATTCTGTCGCTTATTCAGATTTCAGATTCAGATACAATACAGATACACTCCAGACACGGCAGTCATTATATTATTCATTCAAGAATCAAATACAGTTACAGCTCGGATATGCTCTAGACACGGACGCCATTCCCTTGCTCATATAAATCCAATCTCCAAATACAACTCAGATACGTTCTAGATACGGATACCATTCTGATGATTCATTCTCCTGATTTTCAACAAACATTCTTGGATGGCATCTTTAAGCCCATCTCCGACAAGATTCTGTCACCTCTCCAAATGGAATCTTTAAGCCCATTCCCTCAACCACATTTTGATGAGTGTAAATTTACGGGCACTCTAGTGTCCAATCATCTTTTACCTTCGAGTCACAAAAGGAAAACTCGCCAATCTAACTCTTCAGGTTCAAGAAGATTGAACAGGGGCAGCTGTTATACCCCAAAATTTTCCTTCTCGTTTTATAAAGATTTCCCCTCACAAAGACTCTTTGGACTCAGGACCAGGATTAGGGTTTGCTTTGCTCAAGACATCTCATTGCACTACTGACCTGAAATTAGGGTTTGAATTTGCACAGGGATTTTTGGATTTCCAATGCCTAATATGACTTTCATACTTCATATTGGACTTATAAGATTGCCCATACCAAGTTTAAAGCCTTGAATCAAATTTTTGCCCAGTCAATTGGACAGTTGACCTAGAAATCAACTCTAAAGGGGAAAAAGTCAATTGTGGCCAATTTACAGTTAAACCTCATAATGTTTTATCCACATCAACATTTTAGACTCATATGAACCATTTGATCAAGTTTGGACCACAACTCCTCAAGAAATTTGATCAGATCTTCAAAAGGGCAAAATGGTCATTTTTAGGGTTTTGACTGCAGAAGGGCAATTTTTGATTTTTAACCTAGCCAATGGAAAATTGGGTTCAAGCATGGATTCAAGGACTCAATGGCTTCATCTTGACCTAATCACAAGGTTCAAAAGATCTCAAAAGCATTGGATTGACAAATAAATTTTCCAGTCAACTGATCCAAAATCAACTATACACTGAAAAGTCAAACTCTGACTTTTTGGTCAAAATTAAGTGCCAAGGGTCATTTTTCATCAAGATATGTCAAAACATGAAACTTTTTCACCAAGAAACCTAATTTTGAAAATTAGGGTTTTTCTCGCATTTCTCAGAAGAAATTGAGTTCTCAGAAGTTCAATTGATTTTCACATGTTTTCATGCTCTCTCAAATTTACTGAAGAGGCAGTGTTTGTTTGATTCAGGTTAACCAGATAATTTGCGTCTTTTAAAAACATTCGCTTGTTTATGGAATACACATTTGTTTGTTTATGAAATACACAGTGCGTGTTTTGATTGGAATACAGTTGCAAGATTACAGAGTTATTGGATTACTTGGAGTTTAAGTTATCTTGATTGGAATTATTGGAATACAGTTTCAGTTATCTTGAGCAGGGAATCTTTAAGAATCAGTGAAGACACAGAGAATTACAAGTTACCAACGGTAATGGATTTTATTGAACATCAGAATATCTCATAAATACTTTTTCATTTACTTCAAAAATTGTTACAATACAATTTATTATTTAAGTGCATTAAGTTTTACAACTTATTGTATTTGAAAAAATAAATTAGTACAATTGTTTAAGTATTTCTCTCTAAATTACAAAGAAGAAATCTAAGCCTAAGAATGACTAAGCTTCCATTGCTCCCATGCTCGCCAAAGAATCTCTTGCTTCTTTTGCTTTGCCACCATCAAGTTTGCGCTCACATGAAAGAAAGACAGAAAAATAATTAGCACAGTTAATTGGATATGAGTAAGAATTTTCAAAAAAAAAATTTGTGTTCATCATTAAAGTTTGCCATTTGGAATCAGAGGGCTATTTTTAATTCATCACGTTTTTATTTTTCTCTTTGCAAATCACAAGAAGATTACTCTTCTTGGTTCACAAAAAGAAAAAGAAAAATGCAAGTAAGCTGTCTAAGCAAAGCATTACAAGCAAGCAAAACAAAGTGCAATGCAGCAAACTAGACAGCAGCATGGCAAGTATCAAGACAACAGCAGGCGCGCAAATTTCCCAATGGCCAAACAAAGCCAAACTGAACAAGGCAAACTAAACAAAGCCAAACTAAACAAATATTCCAAACTGAATGCAACAAACTGAAGCAAGCAGCAACAGCTAGAACAAGCATAGCAGCATGGCAAAGTACAAACAAACAGCAGGAAAAGAAGAAAGCAGTATGGTAAACCAAACAACAAGCAAAGGGCTTGTTGCAATAGCCTTTTCATCATTTTCCAGAATTTATGCAAACTTTTCAGAAAAAACAGAGAAAAAGCATTTTGCTTTTATCATTGATAGATGAGAGAGAGAGGAAAGAAATCACCTAATTTGTTGGAATTGCACAAAAAGGTACAGCTTTGTTACTCTGCCCAAAAAAACTGTCACAAGTTACATAAAGTAAGTTGTAAAACAAAAGCAACTAGGATATAACAGTAGGAAAAACTGCAAGAGAGGAAGAGAACATTTTGTCAAACTGAAAAAACAAAACTGCATAGAAAAAACAAAAAACTCTCAAGCCTGTAACATCCCAAGTCAAAAACCTGCCCAACAAATAAAAAAAAAACCTCAAATTGTCAAACTAGAACAGTTCAAAAATCCTTCAACCTCCAAAACCATTTCAACAAACATAACCATCAAAAGAACCAAGTCCAAACAGTTAAAACAAAACTGTAACAAGCAGAACCAATCACAAAAAATCATCCCAACACCAAAGTTGTACAACCAGTTCTCAAAAACAACAAAAAACCTGCATAACAATTCTAAAAAGCCAACAAGCCAGCAAACTATAAAGCCAACAAAACTACATAACTCAGTTCAAACATAACAAAAATTCCCTGCATTATCCATCAACCACCAACAAAAACATATAACTCATTTCAAAAAATCCTTCAACCTGATAACAAAACCAAAAGAAATCATAACCAAACCTGCCAAACTGTCAAACAAACAGCCAAAACAACCAAAACCTGTAACCCAGTCCAAAACATACAATTCCAACCCAGTTCAAACCAAACTGTTAATAATCATCATCATTAACCAATATCCAACAAAGTCAGAAGCATCATCATCATCAACCAATATCCAACAAAGCATGAAGAAATCTAACAATCAGAAGTACAACACCATCATCATTCAAGTTCAAGAGAGAGGAAAGAAATCACAAAGTCTCAAAAATATCACCTCATCATCATTCAAGGTTTAAGGGACAAAAAGAGGTTACCAGAAGCGCGTGTTCTTCATACCATCATTTCTCCCCATTCATTTCCAACTACCAAGGAGCATCATCAATCCCCATCTCACTGTCCTTTTCCATTTCGCAAAAGTCCCAAAGGTATGTTTCTTTTCAAACCATTTCCTGCACCTCAATAAGCATTAAAATGGATTAACGAGCAGAACATGAACACAACATACAAAACCAATGAACTGTTAAGATAAAAGCAAAACTTTACCTTTCAAAAACAGAACCATTAGCATCTGTTTAGGAAGTGAGGAAGAGAGGGTGCTCCGACAACTTGAGGGTGAGGGGAAAACCAGATCAAACGCGTCTCAAACCCTTTAGAGAGTTTCATTTCAAACTTAGGCATTTCCAGAAAAGATGTAAACCGAGTTGAATCAAGGAGGGACAGGGACGAAGAGATACGTTCAGAGATAGAGAGATGAACGAATAGGGACGATTAAGTGAGGAAGATGAACGATAGAAAGAAGCGAGAGAGACGGAACAGAGCGGCGCCGCTGTGAGGGGAACCAAAAACCCTACTTTTTCACGTTTCCCCTGATCAAAAAAATGTTAAGCAGAGTTTAAGGTATTGGGCCAGTTTTTCTTAAAGCCCACACGTAATTGCTAAACACCCCCTCATCTGACCTTGTTTCTTTCAGCAATGACAATGCACCTTTGGGCCTAACACCTTCAAATATCCTAAGCCCATTTCTTCCTTCAAACTTGTTTTTTTTTTGTTTTTTTTGAAAATTATTAATTAAACTTAGTTTGCTTCTATACATTTTATTTTAAGTCTTAGAAATCTTTTTTTACTATTTTCTTCTTTTATAACTTTTTTTTTAATTTGTTACATTTAATAAAATACCAAAAAAATCAAGAATTAGTTTAGTTAATTTTATTTCTTTAAACTTTTAAAATTAATAAAAATACAAAGAATAATAATAATAATAATAATAAAAATTTTAATCTTTCTTTTTTAGAATAGATTTTATTTCTCTCTTTTCAAGTAAATACATACATCTCATACTTTGTTGATTCTATTTTCGTAAAATTGTCATAGCTTTGTATTAAATCGCACAGCAATTCAATTTGGTTGTAATAGTTGACTTAGGGTTTTATTTTCTTGCAAATATCCCCCTATTCAAACTTGTATCCCCCTCCCCATAATAATGTTGTAATAGTTGTAGATTTACTTTTACGCATTTTATTGCTTTCAAATATGCATGTTAGAAAGACTAGGGTTTGTATGATAACCAAAAATCAAAACAAATAGCATGACTAATACAAGACAAAAATGCATGAAAATGACAACACAATGCACACAAGCACCCCTAGGGTTTCATCCACTTGTTGCCATAAAAACATGGCCATGGTATGCATGCTAGGTATCTTGGCAAAACAAAATCAAAACAAAAAGATCATAGTCCCTTGATGACGCTATCTTGGTTGCCTATACAAAAATGATCTAGACCCTAAAATAAAACTTGCTAAGGTACTTAGCACAATTTCTATCATGGTCATACGATGACCCACGCCTGTCCCGTTTAACATCCAAACACAAGGTTTTTTACCAAATGCAATGGTAAAACAACAATGTCAAAGGGTTAAAAATGTGTAGGAAATACTTTTGAGTAGGTAGGTAGATGCTCCTAGTTACTTGATCAAATTTGCAAACATCCTTGCTATTTTCAAACTATCACACACATCACAACACAATTTCAAAACATTTCCCAAAACAAACTTTCAAACATTGAGACATTTTACAAAAGACAAACACCTTTGTATACATTCAAACAAGAATTATTACAAAGGTTTCCTAGACAAAAGGCATATTTTTAAAATACTTTCAAAACCATACACAAAAGCACCATTTCAAAAAATTGAAAAGCAAAAGCAAGTGATCTAAAACAAGTAACTAAGAGCCCATGGAAAACCATGGATGAAAAGGGTGCTAGCACCTTACCTTTTCATAATCTACCCCCCGAACCCAAGAAAACATCTCAAAGGTCTTTCCTGTGCTTTTTGACCTTTACTTTGGATAAATAAAAAGTCGGTGGTGACTCTTGCTAAACCGAAACATTTGCAAACACAAACGCAAAACTTCAAGTCAGTTCTCCCACCGCATCACAGAACTGGTGAATTTGCTGGGGAAAGTACTTGATAAAAGTGGGGTTACATTAGGGTTTTAGATCACCTTTACATGCTTATATTGTTTGATTTGTAAGCTTTACATTTTTTTTGGGTTCCTTGTTTGGGTTTGTTTTAAATCCTACACCTGGATTTGGGGACACCTTTTAGGTAAGTAGCAAGAAACTGTGAGGGAATTGTGCAGGGTATACCGACATGGTTGAAGCAGTAGCTACGTTGATGTGGCACTTTGGTTGGTACCGGTAACCCTTGAGTCGAATCAAGGAGAGTATGGGGCCGCCGCGTAGTGTCATGAAGCATCAACTGACCTTAGAACCTTACTTGACCAACTTGGCCATTAGGACGTAGTGAGATGACCGATTTCGGTGTAGAGCTGAAAATTGGTAGATACTCAATACTACACTCATTAAGGGTTGTTTCCTTGGAATATTTCGGTCGCAGGTAAGAGGCTAAATTGAAACAATGAACAAGGAAACAATCCAGTGATATTGAGCTCCTTAGAACTCGGTTACTATTTCTAGGACAGGTTGAGCCAACTAGACTTCAAGAGGGTACTTACCTACAAACTCCATGCAAGCCTAAAACCTAAGGACTTGTCTGCTTTGTGTGAATATGGTTATTTTTATATAAACTTGCTTACTTCGCATATTTGTACATAACATCATACCATAGCATTTTCAATAACCATTTCAAGGATCTCGAGGGTCTTTGATGCAGGGTCACGTTGAACCAGACGTCTACTAAAGGGGCAAGAGGATTCATTTTCCTCTAAAAAAACATCGTCAAAGATCAAGTACAACAACTTGATTCAAAGGCTATGACCCACTAGACATAGTGAGCTTGATTCTCGTGGAAAGGCATCCACCAATATAAAGTTCTCCAATAAAAAATGTTCAATTTCTAACATTTTTTTTATGTTTACCCCGCGAGATCCTTGAAAACATGCATCCACATATCACGCTGGCTTCTCTTCTTAAGGTCTCTTTATCTTCCTACTGTTTATTTCAGTAGAGATGGCTCTAGAGAAGACTATCAAGGACATACAGGCTCAAAACGCTCAACTTCAAGAGATGTTTTTGAACCTATCCAAGGGGCAGGAAGAAGTGAAATCTCTCCTCACTAGGGGCATGATCATGGGGAATCCTTAGGGCAACAAAGATGATCAGTTGGAGTTGCTGCGAGCTGAGATAGCCATAATGAAAGTCCAGATGATGGGACAACTGGTGGGCCAGATGGTTCTCATCCAAAACTTGGCACAAGGACAAGAAGAGCTAAGGGTCCTCATCAACAAACTGCATCGGAATGGATGTAACCAAATGGGCCAAGCAACTATGGTTGAGGATCAAGTCGTCATTCAGCTTCCCTTGAGACAAGAAGCCGAGAGAAAACCTCCTCAGTTTGCTTCAGGGTCACAAGCCCAACAACAACTTCACCAACGTCAACAGGGTAATCGGCGTAGGCAAAATACATATGAGAAGCACTTCACTGATATTAACATGTCATTATATCAAGTGTTGCAACGCTTGTTGGAAGTCGATCTGATTGTATTAAGGGACCCCCCTCGGAACCCCCCCACAGCCTCTCCAGGGTACATTCCGAATGCAAGATATGTGTATCACTCCAACAGTCCTGGACATGACACTGATAACTGTTGGGCATTGGGAAACAAAATTCAAGATCTGATTAAAGAAACAACCCTGGAGTTCACACAAGATGGCCAGATGAAAATCTTCCGCTGAGGGTTCTCCACCTGAAATGACAAGTTCGAACTAAGAGGCTTCTGTTCATTTTGAATTTCCAATTGTAATTTCGTTGTTATTCAAACAATTATCTATTAATGTCAAACTCTGTTTCATTAATTCATTGCATATGTTTGTCTTGAATTCATCTTTTCGTTTTCACTATTTTTTAAAACTATGCTTTTATTCTTCTTATGACACAAACCTTTAGAGGGGGGATGACGAAAACAATGCCATAATCTCATACAGTATGCTTTTGGACAGACCTTGCTGACGATGTACAAGCGTTTCTTTCAAATCCTAAACACTGGAGTTATAAGGAAGATGATCCCTAGTCAACCCCTTCGAGCCAAAGAAGTAGAAGTTTTTCTGTTTTAACACCAATTGAAACCTTTAATCAAAACCTGGAGCAGGGTAGTCTCTCAGTTAATTCAAATGCGTGTTAAAGTCGTAAACTCTCGTCTTGTAATACAATGAACGACATCAAAAATATTCCTTTGGAATCAAAAGACGGTGATGGTTCCTTATCACATAGGCAGTCATTATCTCTAAAAAAAAGGCCCACTAAATCAAACCCTATAAAAAAGGTTTAAGAAAACTGGGGCATCCCGCTGACTGTAAATAAAAAAAAAACAGGAACAGTCAGGCAAAAATTAGGGATAACAAATAAAAAAGAAAGAGGTCACTAAAAATCCTCAACAAAAAAATAATGTTGCAAAAATGACTGCCTTCCAACAAATTCAACTTGTGTGAACCATCACCAAAACGTCATTCCAGACTCAACTGGAGTTCAACGCACAATTAACTGAGTTTAGGACTGAAGAACATCACGAAGAGTGGGTGGGTACAAATATACTTTGAGCCTTTATCCTTTGTTTCTTAAAACCGTGAACCAAGCCACGTTACAACCTTTCAAAAGTCCTAATTGAAGCATGGGTTAGTTCGAAAGCATACTGTTACAAAAGGTATCATGACTCCTGTAAGACTTTGCTCAAAATCCTGAGTTGAATTTTTTCTTACAAAAGTTTTCTGCTAAAAAACGCATTTTCAAAATTTCAAGACAAGCATAAACTTTACATTATTTGAATATCGTTGTTTGCATATGGATATTTGTTTGACAGTGAAGAAATTCACACAGTGAATGTCCGATGAACGAAAGCTATCTCAGTAAACAAAATCACTTCAAGTGGCATGACACTTCCGTTGCAAAAATCTCCCATCAACAAAGGGACATGACATGTCATGGTCCAGTACACCTGGGGCAGTCCATTCAAGATTTCAAGAAATCTCTCAAAGTGCAGAATAACCAGGGACAAGTCTCCGTCCCCGTCACTTGGGGCATTGAATGTCAATCCCAACAAAGGGTTGCATACAATCAAACATTTCCTGGCAAAGCCATAAACACTCGCTACTTGGGGCAGTGACAAATCTCTCTAAAATCCTTCTCATAAGAGGACTCCCAGCCAGAGTTTTAATAACCTCTTCCCAGCTAAGTCGACCTCAAAGAATTCCTGAGAATCTTTTCCCTTTGAAGTCGCCAGAATTTTCACTATCGGAAACGAAGAATTCAACTCTTTTCTCCAGCACCAATTCGGGATTTATTTTCCCCAGCGAGAGATCATCTTGAAAACCTTGCATATCCGTACATCAAGACACCATACAACGCAATCTCATTTATTTTGAGAACGTCATTTTTTGATATATGTCATGCAACTAACCTTTACCTTTCAGGAAAGATGCAATCAAATTCTCACGAAATTCAAGCTATGAAGCCTGGACCACGATCAGATAGTAGTTCATCCAACTTTCCTCTTCAACAGAGATGATTCCTCAACAGAATAACGGACGATCGAAGTTCCCAAAATTCAACAGAGATGATTTCTCAATAGAATAACGGATGATCGAGGTTCCCAAAATTCGACAGAGATGATTCTTCAGAATAATAACGGACGACCGAGGTTCCCAAAATTCAACAGAGAGGGTACCCCAGTAGAATAATGAACGACTGAAGATCCTAAAATTCGATTTCTCTCAAAATAAAAGATCAACATTTCCCAGCGGAGTCCTCCATAAACAACGAAATAGGAACCCCCATTGGAAACATTCTTAGAAAAGTTTAAAGACACACATACTCTTCAACAGCAGTCCAGGATTTATTTTCCCTGGTATCTGTTGAAGATATTCCAAGACTTTCGTCTGGCTCAGTTAAATCGATTCTATGATTTTTCTGATTCTTATCCAGTCAAAGTTAATTCAATACCTTCTCTGGTTCAATTAGATCGACACTAAGATCTCCCTGTTTCTTATTGAAGATATTCCAGATTTTTACTGTTTCAGATAAACCTCTCAACGGTTTATTCTGATTCACTTCTAGATTTTTACTGTTTCAGATAAACCTCTCAACGGTTTATTCTGATTCACTTCCAGATTTTGCTGTTTCAGATAAATCTCCCAACGGTTTATTCTGATTCGTCTCCAAATTTTTACTAACTCATATAAAATCTCTCGACAGATAAATCTCTCAACGGTTTATTCTGATTCATTCTCTTTTCAGATCCAGCTCAACTTCCCGTCGACAATCACCTTTGGATGGCATCTATAAGCCCATCTCCGACGATTCTCCTCTGTTTCTCCAAATGGCATCTTTAAGCCCATTTCCATGCACAATCTCTACAACACATCATTAAGATCCCCAACGGAGATGAGACTACCAACTACCAATCCCCGACGGAGCTCAAACTATCAACCACAGCGGAAATTATCTGTTTTCTCCAAATCCCCCAGCAAGTTATCTTAAAACCTGGAAATCAACCAGATAACAGTTAACTTTTATCCCCAACCTAGGATGACTCCTCAGAAGATTGTCATACACCCAAGCTCCTGACCCAAACGCCTGAATGAAGATTCTCATTCTTGCCTTCCCAAAAGATTGGCATACACCCAAACTCCTGATATCCCTAACAGAATGAAGATTATCATTCTTGAAACCCCAGAAGATTGGCATACACCCAAGCTTCTGATATCTCCAACATAATGAAGATTCTCATTCTTAAAGTGGCATACAACCCAAGCTCCTGATATCTCCAACAAAATGAAGATTCTCATTCTTAAAGTGACATACAACCCAAACTCCTGAACTTTTTCCAAACAGGAATAAGCTTTTCCCCAGAGTCCTGAGTTTACCCTCCAGCAGGATAGCTTACTCTCCAGCAGTATAGTTACTCCCCACAGAGTTTCTTACTCCCCAACAGAATGAAGATTCTCATTCTTAACTCTCCAGTTTGAAGTCCCTAGGGATTTATTTTCCCCTAGCAGATTGAAGATTCTCATTCTGGATTCCCCAGTGAAGTTGCTAGAGTATTCATTACTTCTCAGCACGAATTTGTCAGAATTTTTAATCCCCTGCAGATCGAAGATTCTCATTCTCACTTCTCCAGTGAAACCCCAAAGGTTTCAATTTCCCCAGGAGATCGAAGTTTCTCATTCTTAATTCTCCGCAGAAGCCATCAAAGTCTTCCTTATTCTTCAGCAGATCAAGGTTTTCCTTCATCTAATCCCCAGGAGAGATTCATCAGAGTTTCCTTATTCCCCAGCCGAGTAAGGATTCCCATTGTGTAATCTCCAGCCATGGTCATCAAAGATCTTTGGATTCCCCAAGCAGGTTTCTCAACCAGACTTGAAGGATCCCTATCACCAGAAAAGTCAAGAAGGATTCTCACATCCCCACAGAAGTTGTCAAAGTTTTTGATAATCCCCTCAATTTACCAAGGATTTTCTATCCCCAACAGTGGTCCAAGGATTTCTCATCCTCAGCAATCAAAGTTTTTGAATCTCCAACAACGGTCAAGGATTTATTTTCCCCAGCAGCAGTCAAAGATTTTATTATCTCCAGCTATCAAGGATTTATTTTCCTCAGCAAGACAACTAATCAGCTTACATGCGCATACATTACATTCATGTATCATAAACATTGATAAAACACATTTTATTGCATCATACATTTCATGCAATACAACTTTGTGTTTCAGCTAACATTTTACCCTTTTCAGGATAAGATTAAAAGCTATCTTTACCAAATATTCAAAGATTTCAGATACAATACGGATACACTCCAGACAAAGAAGTCATTATGTTACACATTCAGATCTCTTATTCAGATACAGTATGGATACACCCCAGACACGGAGGTCATTCTGTTACTCATTCAGAATTTCAACTCAAGATACAGTTTAGATACGCTCCAGACACGGATGCTATTCTGTCACTCATTCAGACTTCAACAATCAGATACATATTAGATACGCTCCAGACACGGAAGCCATTCTATTTTTCATTCAGATTCAACTATCAATTTCAAAGTTCAGATACACTTTAGACACGGATGTCATTCTGTCACTTATTCAGATCTCAGTTACAGTTCAGAGACACTCCAGACATGGAAGTCATTCTGCTACTCATACAAATCACAACCTCGAGATACAGTCCAGATACGCTCCAGACACGGTTGCCATTCTGTCACTCATTCAAACATATCCCCAGCTCAGAGATGCCCCAGACACGAATGTCATTCTGTCGCTTATTCAGATTTCAGATTCAGATACAATACAGATACAATCCAGACACGACAGCCATTGTATTATTCATTCAAGAATGAAATACAGTTACAGCTCGGATACGCTCCAGAAACGGGCACCATTCCCTTGCTCATACAACTCCAATCTCCAGATACAACTCAAATACGTTCTAGATACGGATACCATTCTGATGATTCATTCTCCTGATTTTCAACAAACATTCTTGGATGGCATCTTTAAGCCCATCTCCGACAATATTCTGTCACCTCTCCAAATGGCATCTTTAAGCCCATTCCCTCAAGCACATTTTGATGAGTGCAAATTTACGGGCACTCTAGTGTCCAATCATCTTTTACCTTCGAGTCACGAAAGGCAAACTCGCCAATCTAACTCTTCAGGTTCAAGAAGATTGAACAGGGGCAGCTGTTATACCCCAAAATTTTCCTTCTCGTTTTATCAAGATTTCCCCTCACAAAGACTCTTTGGACTCAGGACCAGGATTAGGGTTTGCTCTGCTCAAGACATCTCATTGCACTACTTACCTGAAATTAGGGTTTGAGTTTGCACATGGATTTTTGGATTTCCAATGCCTAATATGACTTTCATACTTCATATTAGACTTATAAGATTTCCCATACCAAGTTTCAATCCTTGAATCAAATTTTTGCCCAGTCAATTGGACAGTTGACCTAGAAATCAACTATATTGGGGAAAAAGTCAACGGTGGCCAATTTGCAGTCAAACCTCATAATTTTTTATCCACATCAACATTTTAGACTCATATGAACCATTTGATCAAGTTTGGACCACAACTCCTCAAGAAATTTGATCAGATCTTCAAAAGGGCAAAATTGTCATTTTTAGGGTTTTGACTGCAGAAGGGCAATTTCTGATTTTTAACCTAGCCAATGGAAAATTGGGTTCAAGCATAGATTCAAGGACTCAATGACCTCATCTTGACCTAATCACAAGGTTCAAAAGATCTCAAAAGCATTGGATTGACAAATGAATTTTCCAGTCAACTGATCCAAAATCAACTGTACACTTAAAAGTCAAACTCTGACTTTTTGGTCAAAATCAAGTGCCAAGGGTCATTTTTCATCAACATGTGTCAAAACATGAAACTTGTTCACCAAGAAACCTAATTTTGAAAATTAGGGTTTTTCTCGCATTTCTCAAAAGAAATTGAGTTCTCAAAAATTCAATTGATTTTCACATGTTTTCATGCTCTCTCAAATTTACTGAAAAGGCAGTGTTTGTTTGATTCAGGTTAAACAGATAATTTACGTCTTCTAAAAACATTCTCTTGTTTATGGAATAAACATTTGTTTGTTTATGAAATACACATTGCGTGTTTTAATTGGAATACAGTTGCAAGATTACAGAGTTATTGGATTACTTGGAGTTTAAGTTATCTTGATTGGAATTATTGGAATACAGTTTCAGTTATCTTGATCAGGGAATCTTTAAGAATCAGTGAAGACACAAAGAGAGAATTACAAGTTACCAACGGTAATGGATTTTATTGAACATCAGAATATCTCATAAAGACTTTTTCATTTACTTCAAAAATTGTTACAATACAATTTATTATTTAAGTGCTTTAAGTTTTACAACTTATTGTATTTGAAAAAATAAATTAGTACAATTGTTTGAGTATTTCTCTCTAAATTACAAAGAAGAAATCTAAGCCTAAGGATGACTAAGCTTCCATTGCTCCCATGCTCGCCAAAGAATCTCTTGCTTCTTCTGCTTTGCCACCATCCAGTTTGCGCTCACATGAAAGAAAGACAGAAAAATAATTAGCATAGTTAATTGGATATGAGTAAGAATTTTCAAAAAAAAGAAATTGTGTTCATCATTAAAGTTTGCCATTTGGAATCAGAGGGCTATTTTTAATTCATCACGTTTTTATTTTTCTCTTTGCAAATCACAAGAAGATTACTCTTCTTGGTTCACAAAAAGAAAAAGAAAAATGCAAGCAAGATGTCTAAGCAAAGCATTACAAGCAAGCAAAACAAAGTGCAATGAAGCAAACTAGACAGCAGCATGGAAAGTAACTAGACAATAACAGGCGCGCAAATTACCCAATGTCCAAACAAAGCCAAACTGAACAAGGCAAACTAAACAAAGCCAAACTAAACAAATATTCCAAACTGAATGCAACAAACTGAAGCAAGCAGCAACAGCTAGAACAAGCATAGCAGCATGGCAAAGTACAAACAAACAACAGGCAAAAAAGAAAGCAGTATGGTAAACCAAACAACAAGAAAAGGGCTTGTTGCAATAGCCTTTTCATCATTTTCCAGAATTTATGCAAACTTTTCAGAAAAAACAGAGAAAAAGCATTTTTCTTTTATCATTGAGAGAGGAGAGAGAGGAAAGAAATCACCTAATTTGTTTGAATTGCACAAAAAGGTACAGCTTTTCTACTCTGCCCAAAATAACTGTCACAAGTTACATAAAGTAAGTTGTAAAACAAAAGTAACTAGGATATAACAGTAGGAAAAACTACAAGAGAGGAAGAGAACATTTTGTCAAACTGAAAAAACAAAACTGCATAGCAAAAACAAAAAACTCTCAAGCCTGTAACATCCCAAGTCAAAAACCTGCCCAACAAATAAAAAAAACCTCAAATTGTCAAACCAGAACAGTTCAAAAATCCTTCAACCTCCAAAACCATTTCAACAAACATAACCATCAAAAGAACCAAGTCCAAACAGTTAAAACAAAACTGTAACAAGCAGAACCAACCACAAAAAATCATCCCAGCACCAAAGCTGTACAATCAGTTCTCAAAAACAACAAAAAACCTGCATAACAATTCTAAAAAGCCAACAAGCCTGCAAACTGTAAAGCCAACAAAACTGCATAACTTAGTTCAAACATAACAAAAATTCCCTGCATCTTCCATCAAACACCAACAAAAACATATAACTCATTTCAAAAAATCCTTCAACCTGATAACAAAACCATAAGAAATCATAACCAAACCTACCAAACTGTCAAACAAACAGCCAAAACAACCAAAACCTGTAACCCAGTCCAAAACATACAATTCCAACCCAGTTCAAACAAAACTGTTAACAATCATCATCATTAACCAATATCCAACAAAGCCAGAAGCATCATCATCATCAACCAATATCCAACAAAGCATGAAGAAATCTAACAATCAGAAGTACAACACCATCATCATTCAAGTTTAAGAGAGAGGAAAGAAATCACAAAGTCTCAAAAATATCACCTCATCATCATTCAAGGTTTAAGGGACAAAAAGAGGTTACCAAAATCGTATGTTCTTCATATCATCATTTCCCCCCCTTCATTTCCAGCTACCAAGGAGCATCATCAACCCCCATCTCACTTTCCTTTTCCATTTCGCAAAAGTCCCAAAGGTATGTTTCTTTTCAAACCATTTCCCGCACCTCAATAAGCATTAAAATGGATTAACGGGCAGAACATGAACACAACATACAAAACCAATGAACTGTTAAGATAAAAGCAAAACTTTACCTTTCAAAAACAGAACCATTAGCATCTGTTTAGAAAGTGAGGAAGAGAGGGTGCTCCGGAAACTTGAGGGTGAGGGGAAAATCAGATCAAACGCGTCCCAAACCCTTTAGAGAGTTTCATTTCAAACTTAGGCATTTCCAGAAAAGATGTAAACCGAGTTGAATCAAGGAGGGACAGGGACGAAGAGAGACGTTCAGAGATAGAGAGATGAATGAATAGGGACGATTGAGTGAGGAAGATGAACGAGAGAAAGAAGTGAGAGAGACGGAACAGAGCGGCGCCGCTGTGAGGGGAACCACAAACCCTAATTTTTCACGTTTCCCCTGATCAAAAAAATGTTAAGAAGAGTTTAAGGTATTGTGCCAGTTTTTCTTAAAGCCCACACGTAATTGCTAAACACCCCCCTCATCTGGCCTTGTTTCTTTCAGCAATGACAATGCACCTTTGGGCCTAACACCTTCAAATATCCTAAGCCCATTTCTTCCTTCAAACTTGTTTTTTTTATTTGTTTTGAAAATTATTAATTAAACTTAGTTTGCTTCTATACATTTTATTTTAAGTCCTAGAAATCTTTTTTTACTATTTTCTTCTTTTATAACTTTTTTTTTAATTTGTTACATTTAATAAAATACCAAAAAAATCAAGAATTAGTTTAGTTAATTTTCTTTCTTTAAACTTTTAAAATTAATAAAAATACAAAGAATAATAATAATAATAATAATAATAATAATAATAATAATAATAATAATAATAATACAAATTTTAATCTTTCTTTTTTAGAATAGATTTTATTTCTCTCTTTTCAAGTAAATACATACATCTCATACTTTGTTGATTTTATTTTCGGAAAATTGTCATAGCTTTGTATTAAATCGCACAGCAATTCAATTTGGTTGTAATAGTTGACTTAGGGTTTTATTTTCTTGCAAATATCCCCCTATTCAAACTTGTATCCCCCTCCCCATAATAATGTTGTAATAGTTGTAGATTTACTTTTACGCATTTTATTGCTTTCAAATATGCATGTTAGAAAGACTAGGGTTTGTATGATAACCAAAAATCAAAACAAATAGCATGACTAATACAAGACAAATATGCATGAAAATGACAACACAACACACACAAGCACCCTTAGGGTTTCATCCATTTGTTGCCTTAAAAACATGGCCATGGTATGCATGCTAGGTATCTTGGCAAAACAAAATCAAAATAAAAACACCATAGTCCCTCGATGACGCTATCTTGGTTGCCTATAAAAAAATTATCTAGACCCTCAAAAAAAACTTGCTAAGATACTTAGCACAATTGCTATCATGGTCATACAATGACCCACGCCTGTCCCGTTTAACATCCAAACACAAGGTTGTTTATCAAATGCAATGGTAAAACAACGTCAAAGGGTTAAAAATGTGTAGGAAAGAATTTTGAGTAGGTAGGTAGATGCTCCTAGTTACTTGATCAAATTTGCAAACATCCTTGATATTTTCAAACTATCACACACATCACAACACAATTTCAAAACATTTCCCAAAACAAACTTTCAAACATTGAAACATTTTTCAAAAGACAAACACCTTTGTATACATTCAAACAAGAATTATTACAAAGGTTGCCTAGACAAAAGGTCTCTTTTTAAAATACTTTCAAAACCATACACAAAAGCACCATTTCAAATAATTGAAAAGCAAAAGCAAGTGATCTAAAACAAGTAACTAAGAGTCCATGGAAAACCATGGATGAAAAGGGTGCTAGCACCTTCCCTTTTCATAATCTACCCCCCGAACCCAAGAAAACATCTCAAAGGTCTTTCCTGTGCTTTTTGACCTTTCCTTTGGATAAATAAAAAGTCGGTGGCGACTCTTACTAAACCGAAACATTTGCAAACACAAACACAAAACTTCAAGTCAGTTCTCCCACCACATCACACAATCATTATAGAGAAAATCCCACTAAGTCAAAACCTACAAGGGAGACTTAAAGAAAACTGGGGCATCCCGCTGACTGTAATCTCAAAATGAGAACAGTCAGGCAAAAATTAGGGATAACAAATCAAAAGAAAGAGGTCACTACAAATACTCAACAACATGAAAAAAATGTTGCAAAAATGACTGCCTTCCAATAAACTTAGCTTGTCTGAACCATCACCAAAACGTCATTCCAGACTCAATTGGAGTTCAAACATACAATTAACTGAGCTTAGGACTGAAGAACATCACGAAGAGCGGGTGGGTACAAATACACTTTGAGACAACCCTACACAAGTTCCTTCTCAGGAAATTTCAGATGAAGTTTTACACGGACTCATCATCAGGAAACCCTACACCGGTTCCTTCTCTTTCCAAGATGAAGTTTTACACGGACTCATCATGAAGCAACCCTACACAGGTTCCTTCTCAATTCTAGATGAAGTTTTACACGGACTCATCATGAAGCAACCCTACACAGGTTCCTTCTCAGGAAATTTCAGATGCAGTTTTACATAGACTCATCATGAAGCAACCCTACATCGGTTCCTTCTCTTTCCAAGATGAAGTTTTACACTGACTCATCATGAAGCAACCCTACACAGGTTCCTTCTCAATTCCAGATGCAGTTTTACACGAATTCATCATGAAGCAACCTAACCTCCCAATACAGTTCAGATACGCTCCAGACAAGAGAGGAATAACACTTCTAGAAGCTGTCAGTTTATGGGAGACAACTTAGTCTCATGGTCCAGTAAAAGGCAATCAACAATATCACTCTCAATCACAAAAGCTTAATATATTTTTGCTTCTGGATGCACCACCCAGATTCTCTGGATGAAAAGTTAACTAGAAGATTATCGAATATTTGAGAGTAACGTTCTTATCTTCTGTGACAATACTTCTGCTATTTGTTTGTCCAAGAATCCAATTTGGCATTCTAGGGATAAACATATTGAGATTAAACATCATTTATAAGAGACTATGTTCAAAAGGGAATTTTATATTTAAAATTCATAGATACAGACCATCAATGGGGTGATATCTTTATAAAACCCCTTGCTAAAGATATGTTTGTTTTCATTGTGAAACACTTAAAAATGGTTTCATTTCCAAAATGAAAGAGATGCAATCACATAGTATTAGATTTCCATAATGGAAAATTAGACTTTGATGCGTGACTGTTTTTGTTGCTTCTGGAATGTGAGGCTTCTGATGAGTGAAGTCCTCATGTATCAGAAGTGTCCAAGGTCAGAATCTTCTCGCTAGAATGCTATGTCCTTTGGAAACAGAATAGGTTACTTCATTAATGACCTTTCATGATAGTGAAAGTTTGACGATTCAAAATATGACAACTTTCTTTTTTGAAGCACACCTAGCACTTGATATGACTAACTGGGAGAAGAGATCGTATTGGGATTTGGTAAAAAATATTCAAGTTTTACCCCTTTTCAGAATCTTTGCACTTTTCAAAACTTTTTTAATCATTTCAAAAACTCTATTTAAAACCCACTCACTCCCACACACACTTTCACTACCACTATCCCACATTTTCTCTCTTTTAAGCCTAGATATTTGAAACCCTAAAACCCTTTTAGTTCTTGTTCGTGGTTCAATAATGGCTTCTGAACAACAACAACCATCTGCTTAACAAACTGCTGAAGGTTCTTCTCTGATACAACAACAACAATTATGCAGGATGGCATAAGGATTTGGTTATGTGTTCTTCAACAAAAAGATTTGCAAATCAAGAATGGATGCCCAACTTCATGCCTTTGAATCTCCTAGCTCAAGTATGATAAATTCATGCTCTTGGACATTTCGAAAAGCTTGAAACATTCTACAACTTCCATATTAACAATTTTGGATAACTAAAATTGGAACTTGATAAAAATTGGCCAAGAAGTTGAGATAAAAACGGATCAAAACCTGTTGAAAAATTCTCTAAGTGTTGGATAACAAAGTCATGACTTCATGGACTCATATCTTCAAATCTAAGCATTTTTTGGACATCAACCTTCTAATACAAAGTTATAGAATTCATCAAGATCTACAAATTTCATGTTTAAAGTTTCCTTTGAATCATTTTGCATCATGATGAAAAATTGGTATGAAGTTATGAAATAAACATGTGTAAAACACTTAGAAAATTTTCCAAGTCTTGAAAAGTTTGACTTTTCAAATTGACTTTTGACTTTCTTGAATTTTTGATGATCAAGCTTGATATTATTGAATGTCTTGATGAATTTTGATCTTTGAGACTTAATGTTGACCAAAAAGTCATAGTTTGACTTTTGGTGTATCAGTTGACTTTTCATCAATACATCTGATTTTTGGTCATCTGATCAATTGACTGAGCAGAATTTGTGATACAAGACTTAAAACTTGACATGAGCATTCTTAAAGGTCCATAATGATCCATAAAAGTCATTTGAAGTATTAGAAGTCCAATTGTCCTTGTGCAAGCTCAAGCCCTAATTTGAGGTATCGGTGTTGAGGAGATGGCTTGACCTAGTCAATACTTGTGTAAGCTTGAGCTTTTGAAGATCTTTGTGAGAAATGTCTTGAGAAAAGAGAGGGAAAATTTTGGGGTACAACAGTCTGTTAGTATTTCCTCCTTCCTTGTCCATAGTGCCAGAGAATATCTTCCCTGGAACTCACCCAAAAATAGAACAGAGTGCCTCATCTGATGCAAATTGAAATTCTGGCACACTAAGACAAATGTCGTATAAGATGTCACGACACCAATATGTCAAACGCAATGTCGAGCGCAATGTTAAGACATCGTAACCGAGATAGAACAATAAATAAGTTAAGGTAAACAACAGGAAGTAAATAACACATTTCAATTGTTAACACAGTTTGGTGTAATGTCACCTACATCTGGGAGCATCCAAGCTAGAAAGGAAATCCACTATAACAGTATCAGTTTGAAGTTTTAAACAATCTCTGGTTTTACAAACTTCGCACCTAATCACTATCTGTGGTATTTCTATCTAAGACTCTCATAGATATGAGACCCATCTCACTCCCCTTCAATCACACAACAATGATGATAACAATAAGATCAAAATAGAAAATACACTTCCAATGAAACATAATAAATTCTTGCTTAAAAGCTCAGGAGTGATTCACAATTACAACTCAAAACTCAGTCCAACTCAAGCATCAAAATGATGCAAGAGTGGCTCACAAATAACAAAGAATAAACTAAAACCTAATGTATTTTCTCACACTTGCGTCTTTCGTATTTCTTAGGTTTAGAGTCTTTCTTTTTATAGCCAAAGAAATATTTGGGCTTGGAGATCAAATCTGGCTAAATAATCTGCAAATCAAATCAAATCTTCAGCAGAATATTCTGGTGCAAAATATAATGTTTCCTTGATTGTTACGACATTCAATCTTGAGAAACAAATCTTCAGATATCTCATGCTGAAACAAATATTTAGGGAATCAAATCTTCACACACGTATCTGAAACCTCAAACTACATAAAATAAAACTTTAGAGAATCTGAAACAAATCTTCTAAACATGGAAACAAGTCAGGCTACGATTTCGTACCAACATGTTAGGACATCTTGTCCAACATCTTGTTGAAATACTTGTTTTAAGAAGATGTAGTCAACACTCCAAAACCTAACAATGACTAAGAGTGTGTTCTCTTTATCAAACTCTTGTCTTAAAATCTTGGATTCATCCAATTGATGTTCCTTCTTGTTCATGTTGCACTCTCTCGTAAAAGGATTGAACTTTTGACAAATAAAGCATTATATCTTTCTCTTGTCAATCTTTCCCCTTTCACCTCTAAAGTTGCCATGACCACCATTCTTATTGCAACTTCTCTCACCCTTTTGACAAGGAAATTTTTTGGAACTTTTGGACTCTCTTCCACAAAAATTCTAAAAATCCCCTTTATCTCTTAATGGAACATTTTTCTTTTGACTTATTGTTTTTTTCTCATTGAAACAAGCTTGCAAAGAAATCTACGTCTTTGCCTTGTCACTATTTCTCTCCTCCATCATTTTCTCATGAGCCTCAAGAGAGTTTTGTAGCTTCTCTTTACTCATCGTCGCGAGATAATTCAATTCTCCAATTGCTTCGACTATGTTATCGAATCTTGCTGTCAAAGAATGCAAGATTTTTCGCAACAACATACTGCTCCGTAACAACTTCTCCACACGCTTTTACTTGGTTCCCTAACCGAGTAATTCTCGTCAAGTAATCCTTCATTGTCTCCTTTTCCTCCATTTGAATTTATTCAAGTTGAGGTTTGTGAGTTTGTAACCTCACCACTTTTGCCTTGTCAGCCCCTTCATATGCCTTTTCCAAGATTTCTCGCGCTATCTTTGACGATTCACAATCACCAACTTTCTCAAAGTTGTCACCATCCATACATTGATGGATAAAAATAACGCTTTAAAATCTTCTTTTTCTCTTCCTTATGTGTTGCTCGTTGTGCATCTGTTGCACCTTCGACAAGAGAACTCACCTTGTTCTTGATCACTTCAAGAACATCTTGGCAACCAAATAACACTTTCATTTGTTTGTACTATTTATCATGATTCTTTGCATCAAGGATGGCTAGGTCTGTAGGGATTTTTTCATTGGAGACAAAATTCATGTTGCATATTAGGTGTTTGGTGGATCAAACCAAGATCTTGATGTCAAATGTTATAAATTAGAATCACTTGGTTGGTGAAAAATGGAGGGTTTAAATGTGGAGAGTGAAAGAGAGAGATAGAGAGAATGAGAGATTATATAGTAGATGGTGAGAATATGAATTTTAATTAATAATAGATGAGAATACCTCTAAAATATTTATACTACAATTACAAGTGAATTGAGACACAATTAACAAGTCAAATAATTGGGAAAAAAAATTAAATTCGTGTGTCTGTAATTGGTTACACAAAATTTGTAATCGGTTACCGTTGCTAAAAACTCTTAAAACACTAACAGTGATAATCAATTACTGCGAAAACGTAACAAATTACACCAATGTCAGAATCACTTTTTCTTAACTTATTTGACTTTTTCTCATATTTATAATCGGATACATGTTTGTAATAACCGGTTATATCATTTGAATAATATATTTTCTCATATCAATTATTATTATTATTATTATTATTATTATTATTATTATTATTATTATTATTATTATTATTATTATTATTATTAAGATTTTTATTAAGATTTTTACAGGTCAACCTTGTATTCCTCTTCTCTTTCTTCCTCCTCTTCCTTTGTCTTCCTCTTTCTCTCATATTCATTTTAATCTCTCTGTTTCTCTCATTATGGAATTTTAACACATTTTTGTGTTCCATTTTTATTCCTCGAGCTTCCGCATGTTTTCTGCATTCTAATTTTTTTGTTATAGTAGGGGATATGCATGAATTGAAATCACGTACACCCATATGAAATGAGTTTGCAGAAACTGACATAAACTAGTACATTGCTTAGTTTTGAAAAATATACTTTATATGTGAATTCAATTAACATATTTGTGTTAGTTCAATTCATATGTATATGTTAATTCAATTCACGTAAGTACATCCCAATCCTCTAATTAGATGACTTTGTGAACTCAAACTTCATATGTTAACGTGAAGTAAGATAATGCATGTGGATGTGAACTCAGAGATTATTAATTTTTTCCTTTTTGGAAATAAATGTAAAATTAACCCACTCTGCTTTATCTTTTATTGAAAGCAACAACTCTTAAGCAAGAATGCGCATGAACACAGTCATATACCACTAAGGATGACAAAAGTAAACTAGTACACATGACATGACATGACATAATTATACGATAATTACCAGGAAAGCTTGATAAGATAGTGAGTGTACGAGTAGTTGGATGTTTTTAGTGGAGTTGTCCAAGTCTGATCTGCGGGAACTGGTCCACTAAAGGTGACTGTGATTTTCTCATCATTAACTCTTTTGAAACATAATCCATGGTGGGCCGAGAAGATGGATTTTCACTCAAGCAACTAAATGCTAATCGTGTAATCAAGATGACATCCCCAGCAATTGAATTGGTAGGTTGAGGAAGGCGGTTGTCTAACACATCAATCAACAGCAAATTATAAGTCATTGCTGCTGTCGATGATGAGAACAATGAAGAAATGAAATCTGCTGGATGCTTTCCCAGAAGGATTTCAAAACAAAGAACTCCAAAGCTGTAAACGTCGCACTTCTCAGTCACTTCCATTGTTTGGGCAAACTCTACAATCAAATTAAGACTTTAAAGTTAACACGCTTAAAACAATTAATAGGCTTTTGCACAAAAACTTATAACTATAGTAGCTTGCTTATTATATAGAAAGGAAAAGGGGGTCTAACCTGGAGCTGCATACCCAAAGGTTCCTGCAAATGTGGTCCAGCTGCTTGAATCAGCCTTTAGAAACTTGGCTGTTCCAAAATCTGAAAGTTGAGCTTCATATGATGAATCCAAAAGAACATTCTTGCTTGATATGTCACGATGAACTATCGGAGGTATGCAGTCGTGATGCATATAGGACAAAGCATTACCCACACCTCGAACAACATTCACCCTCTTTTCCCAATCAAACGTAGTAGCTTTTGTGTCATTGTTTAGCATTTGAGTCAAAGTTCCACCTTCCATGAACTTATATACCAAAAATGAGAATCTTGAATGTTGACAATATCCATAGAGCTTTATGATGTTACGATGCCTGATTTCTGTCAAAGCCTGAATTTCATTTTCAAAGCCTTTGAAGTCGGGCCTCTCCCCATCTGTTCGCAAATGAAGTTTCTTTACTGCAACAACCATATCTGCAGACAACTTAGCCTTGTAGACAGATCCCTCTCCTCCCACTCCAATGAGAAAGTCGTCATCAAAATTATTTGTAGCTTCAATGATATTTTCAAACATCATTTTTCCATCATGACTCCATATGGAAAAAACTTCATCTGCTTGTGCTTCATTAGAATCTTTATGTTTGGTTTTAGTCTTTCTTGCTCTCCGATAAAGATTATACATCGAAATTCCCACCCCACAAAATACTAGTACCAGAGCACCTAAAATGATAAACAATATAAGTAGGATGATCTTGTGGCTCTTTTGACTGTGGCTGGTTGGGCAAAGCTCTAAGCCAGTGTGATTACCACACAAGCCTTGGTTGTTTTTTAATGATTCAATTGGAGCCTTGAGAAAGGCTTGATTATTTGGTAGCCTCCCTTCTAAGTGGTTGTTTGATATGTTGACATAAGTCAAGCTTGACATGGAATTTTCAAAACTGGATGGAATGTTGCCAGAAAGATTATTGCATGAAAGATTCAGCTTTTGCAGTTGCTTCAACTCTCCTAGAACTGTTGGTATTGTTCCACTCAACAAATTCCCGCTAAGATCAAGAGATTCGAGAGGCTGTGACAGACCAAACTCTGAGGGAATTTTCCCTTCAATTTTGTTTGTGCTCAAATTCAAGTTCCGTAACAAGGGTAATTTCACAACTTCTTTTGGTATGGTGCCACTCAACATGTTTCCTCCTACATTGAAATCTACGAGATTCTCTAGCAATCCAATTTCACTTGGAATATTTCCTGAAAGATGATTGTTGCTGATCTTAACTTCAAGTAATGATTTCAGGTATCCAAGTTCCTTTGGAAGCTCTCCTGTTAAGTGATTTGAAGAAAGGTCGAGCTCGCCTAGTTGGTTTGCCTCGAGAAGTGTTAACGGTATGCCACCAGAGATATTATTGTTGGATATCATGAAGGTATTAAGATTAGGACACTTTCCCCAGTTTGGTGAAATATGACCATAGAATTTATTGTCACTCAGATCAATGTGTTTCAAATTTGGATATACACCAAAATCTCGGGCTATATCACCTTCTATTTGATTACTTTGAAGCCTAATTCTTTCAATACTAGAGCAGTTTTTCAAGCTCGTTGGAACTGGACCAGTGAAATGGTTGCGAAAAGCACTGAAGTATAGTAGAAATCCACCATAACATACTTGAGCTGGCAAATGGCCAATGAAATCATTCTCGGCCAATGTAAAAGAACCCCAGTCGGTAAAGTTATATAGGCTTTGTGGAATGCTACCATGCAATTTATTGGTGGCCAATTCCAAGGCCATTAACCCTGTCAAATTTCCAATTGTAGCAGGAATAGTTCCAGAAAGATCGTTTTCATACAAACTAAGGGCCAACATATTGGTCATATTTCCAATAGAAGCGGGAATCGATCCAGAAAACTGATTAGTGAACAAGTATAATATCCTCAGCTTTGTCAAGTTTCCGATTGAGGAAGGAATAGGTCCAAAAAAGTTGTTGGAATGAAGTGAAAGTTCCTTCAAATTGACCAAGTTTTGTAGAGAAGAAGGGATTGATCCAGAAAGTTTATTGCTACTAAGGTAGATCACAGACAAGTAAGACATGTTCCACATGGAGACTGGGATTGTTCCAGACAATGTGTTATTAGAAAGGTAAAGTTTATTTAAACTGCTCATGTTACCAATTGTTTCTGGAATGGTACCAGATAGAGTGTTATGTGACAAATCCATAACTCCGAGTTTTGTCAACATTCCAATTTCTCGGGGAATGGGACCAATACGGTTACAACCAGAAATGGATAGATACTCTAACAGGTTCAGTTTTCCAATCTCACGAGGAATATAGCCGCTAGAAAATTTGTTGTCCATGGAATCTAGATAGGATAGGTTAGTCAAGTTTGCTATGGAAGTCGAAACTTGTCCACTTAGCAGACATACAGAAAAATCAAGGCCTTTTAAACTCCTCAATGTCCACATTTCTTCGGGGATGGAACCTTCTAGTGGGTTATTAGAAAAGTTCAAAACATTTATTTTGGACAGGTTACCAATTTGTGGAGGAATGGTCCCATAAAAGGAGTTGTTATAGATATTTAGCCCGAGAAGGTTCGGGAATGAAGAGAAGCTAAAAGTTTGGAGTTTACCTGTGAGTCCATAATTTGCAAGATTTATGCTAGTGATGGATTTTGATTTGTCACACTGAATTCCTTCCCATTTGCATGGACTAGTAGCTTTTGTCCAATTTGACAAGAGACCTTGGCTGTTGTTTTCAAAGCTGTCTTTCCACTTTAACAAAGCATTTGCTTCACTGTCTTTAATGGCAGCTCGATCATTAACAGTAGTAGAGGTCAACGAAGTGATTTTGGGAAAACTAGCTACTTGTTGAGGAAAAAATACTGTTAAAATGATCCAAAGGATCGCGAAGAGAATCTTCCAACAAACTAGATTCTTGGTGAAGTTTTGATGTTTAAACATGATTCTTCAAGTATAAAAGGATTTTTGGATCAAGGGTATAATCTAATGTTTGCAGATTCGATTGTTATTGTATGGTGCTGATTGATTTTGGAGTTACAATGTGCTTTATAAAAGAAGATAAAGAAGCAGCATGATCAGTGAGTGACACAAGTAATCTTTTGAAAGTCTTATACAAGAGCATTACAAATTTATCAACTTAGCTTTCCTAATCATACTTTTTCCAAAATGTGCATTATTTTTTGGCTTCCACTTTAAAGCCATTATTCTTGATTCATATAATTTGCTTTTGTAAAACACTATAAGGTGAGTGCACTACTAATTATTAGTTCTGCCATTAGTACACTACCATATCTTCTCCTTGTATTTGACTCATTTTAATTTGGTTTTTAAAATGGTTGGCCTAGATTTAACACTAACTAGTTTTTCATATCTGCGATATGATCCTGAGCTACACACTCTACAGTGCCCTATACCCAGCTGTCCCTACTTGCTGCCACTCTTACGGAACCAAACAAGAGCACTATCCTGGTAAGACACTAGGACACATTTATAAAGTAAGTGGTTTTCAATTTACAAGCTTAAGGCTCAAGTTAAGTTCAATTTAAATTCTGAGATAGTATCAGATTCTGTATAAAATCTGTTGAGTCGTCTGCTATTATGTCATTATTATCGGATTACTCGGGTAACTTCCAAAATGTTCAATCGATGTTAATATGTTCATAATAATAAGTGAGAAATATCATCATCTTTTAGTGGCTATGAGAAACTGAGTTTTTAGTTATGGAAGAGAAATGATTAGTTCAGGAAAAGATTTGGGTCACAAATTCACGTGTTGAGGAAAATGTTTAGAAGGCTTTCAATGCTTCCTTGAATAAGTTACAATTAGAAGCTCTTTTACTAATGTTTCTTAGAATCGTTACATAAGACGCATTCCTTAATCTTGACTTAACTTTGTGACACATCAAAGATATTCTTTCAGAGTGTTAAGTTCAGAACCTGATGACGTTACACACCTTCTTACCAGAGTCAGAACCTATATGACAAAAGCCCACATTAGATAGAAACTTTTTAAAGTACACAATTGTTCTTAAAAATAACACATAAAGTTATCATCAAAATATTAGACCATGTCTTCAGAACATGTCTTAGACCATGTCTTCTGAACATGTCTTAGACCATGTCTTTTGACAGTTCACAACTTTTAAGGCAACAACATAATTACTATACTTTCAGACAATTCTTAACTTCTGTAGTATCAAAATCTGATAACACGTAACTTGGTTACAAACACTTTCAGACAGTTAAAAACTTCTGAATAGTCTTGTGATAATGTTGCCTAAGCAGACGTTGACATTCTTTCAGATAGTCCACGACTTCTGAAATGAATGCCCAGTAACATAACATTTTTGTTAAGCTTCGAGACAGTTCACAACTTCTGAAGCAACAAAGTATGATTACCATATTTTTAGAAAATTCACACCTTCTGAACAATAGGTATTTTCAACATATAATTTCCTTACTTTCAAAAAGTTCACAACTTCCTTGATAAGTAGAAATCTTAGAGTTTGATGTAACATATTTTCACGAAGTTCACTCCTTCTAAACAATAGTATATCAACACGCTATTTCCTTACTTTCAGTTAGTTCACAACTTTTTGAACAATAGGATTATCATAGCTTGATTTAACCATATTCTTACGAAGTTCACTCCTTCTGAACAATAGGTATATCAACATTTATTTAAGCCTTTAACTTAGTCAGAGCCTTCTGACCAAATCATATTTTCAGTTCATGATTCATTTTTAGACAATTCACAACTTCTAACGAATACATGTTCATAGATGCTTAGCTTATCAGAGATTTCTTCACGCATCTTGATCTTCTGGTTACTTCTCAGATGCTTAGCTCATCAAAGCATTCTTCGGGCATCTTGATCTTGATCTTCTGGTTGGTAGATAATGATCTTCTGATAGCCATTTAACTCTTCTTTATGAAAATCAGTGAACTTTTGCAAAGTTTCTGAATCGAACATCAAAAAAAACTGTTAGCAATAAAAGCATTACATCATGTTTGGGTTTGAGATATGAGATTAAGTACTATCAAAAGCATATATACTCTTTATCCCCCTTTGTCAGAAATCAAAAAGGATTTAAAGACAAAATGAAATTTTCATTGAAAACCAAAAGGATAAAGATACAGTTGTTTTAGAAACAAAAGATAAATTATTCTTAGGTTCTAGTACAAAGGGTTAAGGCTCTAAGCATCACCCTTCTTGTCCAGCTTCGCCATAAATTTCATCAATGCATCAAATAATTCTTTGAAAGAAGCAGCTTGAGCTTCAATCCTTTCATCCTGACTATCAAAGTTGATGGATGAGACAATTTTCTTCCCACTATTTTTTCATAATAGCCTTCAGCTTCTTTATTTCTGGCTTCTTGGATTTCATCTTGGTTGCAGAGGGACTTCCTTGTTCAGAATGCTTTCTCTTATTCTGAATCTTTTTCTCCTTATCAAATAAGGTAGAAAACATAGGCTTATGTTGTTGAACTAGAGGAAGAAGGACTATATTTCTTCTTGAAATATCTTCCAGATTTAATCTTTCAGGTTCCTTCATTACTTCAGTAATTAAAGACATGTATAACAAATCTTCATAGTTTAAAGATTTTCCAATAGCGACTTCTGACACAAATTATTGATTTTTAGGATCTGTAAGAAAGTTATTTGTAACATCCTGTTTTCCCCCCATCGCATAATTAAATAAATCAGAGTAAATTAAAATTTTTCATTACAATAAAACAGGATATCACATCATTCATCATCGTGCAATTTGCTCAATATTTAAAATTTTGACACATAACACACATTTCGGATGAACCGACAACATCATCATCATAGTTCTCAGTATCTCGACTTCATTAACGCAACGGAATATAATTCATAATTAAATTCTAACATCATCGATTCGACATATGAACAAAAATTCTCAATTAAAAGAGAGTTTACAAAGATCCTAAAAATTCTTCAAAGAAAACATCAATTAATTAAAACAAGCGTTCATTTTCGATGTTACGTATCAGAGCAAGATCTGACTCAATCTATGTAATATAAGGCACAACTCCACACCTCAAGCGATCTAATCTTTGTACTTGTGTGTTACCCACTTAGAGGTAACATTCAAATAGAAGGGGTGTGATATCATAACAATATAACGAATGTATGATAATGAATAGATAAAACATGACATACATAATCATAATCTCATACTTCATGCATCAACACCAAATACACAACATCATTTCAAAAATCACACCCAACAATGACATATCACATCTCTTCAACAACAACGTCGTAATGCAATGAGACCAACTTCCCTAAATATATGCATGTGGTACCATAACAACGTCTCTTTTCCATTTAGGCTACACTGTCACTTGCCATTAAGGATACACCATCAAAACCAACTCAGTATATATTGATACATAATGGTTTGCATTGACTCATATATGTTTTGCATCGACACATGCACTTATGTATTGATACATATCACTTCTTGCTCCTGGAAATCAAAACCAACTCAGTATGTATTGATACATAATGGTTTGCATCGACTCATATGTGTTTTATATAGACTCATATCTGTTTTGTATCGACTCATTCGTGTTTTGCATCGACTCATACATGTTTTGTCTCTCTGTAATGTGTATTGATAATATTATATATTGATACATAATGCATTGTATCAGCTCATACCATATTTTGTGACTAACATGAGTCGACTCATATGAGATATGCATCGGCTCATGCTGCAGTTTTACCTCTAACATTTTTTATTACGTATATAAGTCAGTTCCCAACACATGGTTAATGAAAATGAAAAGTAAGCATATGGTTAGCTTCAGAGAAATAATATCTACATTTTATCTTCACAAATGAACCACTAATGATGCTTGTATGAAGAGTTCAACAGTCAAGAAAACTTACCTTGAAACTGAAATTTATGTTTTGATTTAGAGTTGTTGTACTGTCTTGGAGAAGTCAAGTTATAGGTGGCTGTTTTTGAGTTTGGGAAATGGTGATAGTGATGTTACAGAAATTGTTCTTGTGTTTGAACAACTCCCATATGATGTATATGAAGTATTTAGATGGTTTATGGACAAGATTTGCAAGGTTTGAGAGATTTGAAGATTTTGGTTTCAAAGCTCAAAAATGGAGGTTTTTGTGGACAATTCTGGTTTTTAGAGTATAAGGGGATTTGAGAATTTTTTAACACACAAGAATATGGCCCCTTTAGCTTGAAAATGACCTCTCTATTTATAGAGAAAAGGTTTTGGAAGTTGAAGTAATCAGATTTTCAAGATAACAAATTATGGTTTGGTTGGAATGCAAATTTCAAGTTATGCCAAGTCTTCCATGGTCCCAAGATAAAGTACCAAAGTTGCTGGTATAGAAGGACTACTTTCCATGATTTATGGTGGAGTATAATCAGAATTAAGCAAGGTATGGGCTCAAGACAAATTTTGTACCAAAAAGTTTGCTTTTCAAGAATAGCAATGGTGCATTTATGCCATAAATGAAAAGATCTTTTGGACAATGGCTCAAACACTTGGGTAATAGCTCAAAAGTAGGTGTAAGCATTAAATTATGGTGATATTTGCAAGTTAGAAGGCCTGCAACACAAGATTATGCAACATAACATATAGATTGGATTATGTGTTCTTCATCAAAAATGATTTGTAATTCAACAATGGATGTCCAACTTCATGCCTTTGAATCTTCCAGCTCAAGTATGATAAATTCATGCTCTTGGATATTTTAGAAAGCTTGAAACCTACTGTACAACTTTAATGTTAACCATTTTTACAAAATCATCTTAGATCTTGGTGAAAATTGGCCAAGAATTTGGTCAAAAATCTGCCTAAACTAGGTGAAAATTTCTCTAAGTGTTTAAGAAAAAAGTGCATGACCTCATGAATTTATAACTCAAAATCCAAGAACTTATAGGACTTGATCAGTAAAGAAAAGTTTCAGATCTCATCAAGATCCACAACTTTCATGTTGAAAGTTTTCTTTGAATCATCTTGCATCTTGGCGAAAAATTGGCATGAAATAGTGAAATTATCGTGTTTAAAACACAATTTTTTTCTAAGTCTTGAAAAGTTTGACTTTTCAAATTGAGTTTTGACTTTCTTGATATCTTGATGATAAAGCTTCATATTTTTGAATGTATTGATGAATTGTGATCTTTGAAATTAAATCTTGACTAAAAAAGTTAAAGTTTGACTTTTTGTTTATCAGTTGACTTTTCATCAGTTGATCAAATTTCAACTATTAATCCATTGATCTTGAGAGGTGAATTGACTCATGAAATTAGGTCAGAATGATTTCTTTGAATCCTTGATGTCATGTTTCAAACCAATAAGTCATGTATTAAGTCAAAAGTCAAGAATCAGTCATTCTCAATCAAAACCCTAATTTTGACTATTTTGCCCTTTTGATGATTTAAAAATTTTCTTGAATAATTGTGATCCAAACTTAATCAATTGATGTATATGACTTCAAAATGTTGATATTGGTAAAAATTCTAGAAGTTTGATTGTAAGTTGACCATAATTGATTTTTTTACCCAATACAGTTGATTTTTAGTCATCTGGTCAATTGGCTGAGCAAAATTGTAATTTCAAGACTTGAAATTTGACATGAGTATTATTGAAGGTCTATAATGATCCATGCAAGTTATTTGAGGCATTATAAGTCCAATTGTCTTTGTGAAAATCAAAACCCTAATTTGAGGCATTAGTGTTTAGGAGATAGTTTGACCTAGTCAACACTTATGCAAGCTTGAGCCATTGAAGATATTTGTGAGATATGTCTTGATAAATGAGAGGGGAAATTTTGGGGTACAATAGCTTCCTATGTTCAATCTTCTTAAACCTGAAGAGTAAGATTGGCGGGTCCGCCATTCGTGACTTGAAGGTGGAAGATGATTGAACACTAAAGTGCCTAGAAATTTGCACTCGCTGATGCACAAAGTAATGTGTTAGTTGATTGCATCGGAAATGGGCTTAACAGGTTCCATTTGGAGAGGTGTGAAGAGTTGTCGGAGATGAGCTTATAGATTCCATCCAAGGTGACTGTTGATAGAGATTGGAAGAAGCATCAAAATAAATCTTTGGTCGATTTATACTGAAACAGCAGGTGTCTGTATTTGTCTTTGACTAGGTAAGAATCATAATGAATCTTAAGTTCGATTTAACTGAACCAGAGAAAGTGTATACCAAAGAAGTATTAGAATAAATCTTTGGTCGATTGAATCTGAATGATATGCTGGAATGGACCCGTGTTAAGCCGTGTCCAGAAATGTATTAGAAGGAACCTGTGCTGGATTGCTTCAGGATGAGCCCGTGTGAAGTTGCATTTGAAATTATATGAAAAGGAACCTGTGTAAGATTGCTTCAAGATGAGCCCGTGTGAAGCTGCAACTGGAAACTTATGAGAAGGAGTCTGGGTAGAGTTGCTTCGGGATGAGTTCATGTGAAACTGCATTTGAAAGTATATGAAAAGGAATCCGTGTAAGATTACTTTAGGATGAGCCCGTGTGAAGCTGCATCTGGAAGTATGTAAGAAGGAATCCGTGTAATATTACTTCAGTATGAGCCCGTGTGAAGCTGCATCTGGAAGTATGTGAGAAGGAATTCGTGTAAGATTTCTTCGGAATGAGTCCGTGTGAAACTGCATATGGAAATATATGAGAAGGAATCCGTGTAAGATTGCTTCATGATGAGTCCGTGTGAAATTGCATCTAGAAATATATGAGAAGGAATCCGTGTAAGATTGCTTCAGGATGAGCCCATGTGAAGCTTCATCTGTAAGTATGTGAGAAGGAATCCGTGTAAGATAGCTTCGGGATGAGTCCGTGTGAAACTGCATCTGGAAATATATGAGAAGGAATCTGTGTAAGATTCCTTCGTCTGGTCGTGAAGATAGTTGCTCTGTCTTGTTTCAGAAACTAACCTTGGACCTGTTGAAAATTGTTGATGTTAATTATTTGTTGATTGATCTTTCCTGAAAAGGTAAAGAGTTAGTTATATGCAATGTCATGATGTATGAAATGCATTACGTAATGGTGTTCTAAAAAATGAGGTTGTGCTATATGCGCTTCATATGCATATGCTATGATGTATGAAATGTGAAATACTATTGAAGTGTATCTTTGTCTGGGAAAATAAATTCCTGACTATTGTTGTGGATGTGTATCTTCAATTTTGTCTTGAATACTTCCACTGGGGATTCCTGTTTGTTATTTGAGGAAACTCTGCAGGGGATGTTGGTTTCTGCTTGAGGAGTAGAATTCAAGAACCTTTGCTACCATTACTCTACTGGGGAATGTAACTCTTATATGCCTTGACTGGGATAATAAAGATGATTAAACCTCAGATTTGTCTGGGGAGGAATAGTTGACTGGTATTTGGTCGAAATCCAGGCTTTGCAGCAACTTTATGGGGAGGACGAAGTTAACTGTTATCTGGTCGGATTCCAGGTTTTGCAGCAACTTTCTGGGGAGAATGAAGTTAATTGTTATCTGGTCGGATTCCAAGCTTCGCAACAACTTTCTAGGGAGAATGAAGTTAACTGTCATCTAGTCGGATTACAGGCTTCGCAGCAACTTTCTAGGGATAATGAAGTTACATGTTATCTGGTCGGATTCCAGGCTTCACAACAACTTATTGGGGATAATGAAGTTAACTGTTATCTAGTCGAATTCCAGGCTTCGCAATAACTTACTGGGGATAATGAAGTTAACTATTATCTGGTCAGATTTCAGGCTTCGCAACAACTTACTAGGGATAATGAAGTTAATTGTTATCTGGTCAGATTTCAGGCTTCACAACAACTTACTGGGGATAATGAAGTTAACTGTTATCTGGTCAGATTCCAGGCTTCGCAACAACATACTTGGGATAATGAAGTTAACTATTATCTGGTCTGATTTCGGACTTCATAGCAACTTACTAGGGATAATGAAGTTAACTTTTATCTGGTCAAATTTCAGGCTTCGCAGCAACTTACTGGGGATAATGAAGTTAATTTTTATATGGTCGGATTCTAGGCTTCACAGCAACTTACTGGGGGTAATGAAGTTAACTGTTATCTGGTCGGATTCCAGGCTTCACAACAACTTACCGGGGATAATGAAGTTAACTGTTATCTGGTTGGATTCTAGGCTTCGCATTAACTTACTAGGGATAATGAAATTAATTGTTATCTGGTCAGATTCCAGGCTTCGCAGCAACTTACTAGGGATAATGAAGTTAACTATTATCTGGTCGGATTCCAGGCTTCACAGCAACTTACTAGGGATAATGAAGTTAACTGTTATCTGGTCGGATTCCAAACTTCGTAGCAACTTACTAGGGATAATGAAGTTAACTGTTATGTGGTCGGATTCTAGGATTCACAACAACTTACTGGGGATAGTATCAACTCCGCTGGGGACAAGGGGAGTATCCTATTTAGGAAAGTATCTTTATGATCTTACTGGGGAAATGAATTCGTCTGGGGAAGAATTTTTACAAGGTTTCTTTTCCAGTTTTGGAAGACCAAACTCGGCTGGGGAATGTCAAAATAAATCCAAGCCTTGATTGTATCTGAGGATGTATTGAATGAGTATTAGAATGACATTCATATCTAGATCGTATCTGAATTGTATCTACAGGAGAGTTTGGGATGAATGTCAGAGTAAATCTGTATTTAGATTGTATCTGCATTGTATCTAGAAGATGATAAATTGCCGGCAATTTCCATCCGTTTGGGAATTGACATGATGTGTGCGTTCTTGGGAGAAGATCAAACTCCTTTATCCGCTGGTGAGTTTGACTATGTCATCGGCTGGAGGATGCCCTACTTTTGTTTGAAGATGCTTCTGTGCTTGTCGGGGATAGCCTTGTGGGGGATTATATCCTTATTCGTGAAGATTATTTTGTGGGGATAACCTTATAGAGGTGGCTCTGGCGACTTCACTGGGGATCACCTTATGAAAGGAACTTTGTGGGGATTTGTCACTGTACATAGTAGTAAGTAGTACTGCCAGAAAATCTTTGCTTGGTCGTACGTGACCCTTTACTGAAATTCATGTTCAATGCCCTAAGTGTTCCCGACGGAGACCTGCCCCTGGCTATTCAGGACTTTATGAGAGATTTCTTGGAATCTTGACTTGACTGCCACTAATGAGTTGGACAATAACATGTCATGCCCCCTTGATTATGGGAGATTTGTCATTGAAAGTGTCTTTCCATTTGACGTGATTCTGTTTCTTGAGAGAATTTCCATTTATTGGATATTCGTCGTGCGAATTTCTCTATTGTCAAACAATTAGCCATATGCAAACATAGGTATTCAAATAATGCAAAGTTTATGTTTGTCTTGAAGTTTTGAAAATGCGTTTTTAGCAAATAAAAGAATTTTGTAAGAATATGAATTCAACTCAGGATTTACAGTAAGCCTTACAGGAGTCAGGATACCTTTTGTAACAGTATGCTTTCGAACTAACCTATGCTTCAATTAGGAATTTTAAAGGGTTGTAAGGTGCCATGGTTCACGGTTTAAGAAACAAAGGATAAGGCTCAAAGTTTATTTGTACCCAACCCGTTCTCCATGATGTTCTCCAGTCCTATACTCAGTTAATTGCGCGTTTGGATTCAAATTGAATCTGGAATGATATTTTGGGAAGGCAGTCATCTTTGCAAAAAATTTTTGTTGTTGAGAATTTGTAACGACCTCTTTTATTGTCCCTAATTTTTGCCTTACTATTTTTTCTTTGAGACTATAGTCAGCGGGATGCCCCAGTTCTTCTTAAGTCTCCTTCATAGGTTTCGACCTAGTGGGCTTTTCTTTTGAGAGGTAAAGACTGCCTATTTTATGGGGAACCAACACTATCTTTTGATTTAGAAGGATGTTTGTGTATGAAGTGAAAGCTTACGACTGAACGCATATTTGAATTAACTCCCGAAACAGGACGGGGAAACTATCTTTCTTTCTATTTGGTTAAGATAAAGACCAATTCCTGAAACAGGACTGAGCGACTATCTTTATCACCAATGGTATGGACTCCCGAAACAGGACGAGTTTACCAACAAATTGATTGTAAATCAATTCCTGAAACAAGATGGGGAGACTATCTACATGACAAACACTTCGATCAAGACACCTGTTGTACCCCAAAATTTTCCCTCTCATGTTTTCTAAGATTTTCTCTAATATGGGTGATTACAAACAGTTGCTTAAGGAAAATAAGAATTTTAAGGATAAACAAGGTGTCTTTGATTGGCATTGAAACAAGGTGTCTTCGATTGGCATTGAAACAAGGTGTTTTCGATTGGCATTGGGACAAGGTGTTTTCGATTGGCATCTGGACAAAGAGCTTCGATCGGATGTCCAAAATCCTTCGACACAAGCTTAGTTCACAAGACTTCGACTGAGCATGGGCTGTTTCATGCCTGATTCAATTGACAAGGAAATGACTTTCCATGTGCGCGCCTTCAGCACGCAAGGCCAAGACTTCTTCAGATTTGCCTTCAATCCACTAGGCAAAAAGATTCCTTCGACCCACAAGGAAAATACCTCCTTCATGCCTGATTCAATTCACTAGGGAATTACCTATTTTATGCTTTCTTTGGCCTCCCTCACACTAGAATTTACCAGGCATTGGCTTCCTTTGTGCCATCTTCGACTGGGCAATGGTCCCCTTCGAAACAGTTTTGATTCCACATCTAAAATCCTTAACACACAGTTCTCCACCTTTAGACACCTAGTAAAGCCTATTCGAAGGACACACAAATGATGCCTTCGAAGGACATGCATTTGGTCCAGTCGAAAGACATATAATGGTTGGAAACAAATTTTACTTGCAGGCCAAAGTCTTACATACTGCCAGGCCCAAGCCTCATGCACAAGCACATTCATGCCAAAGGAAGCTTCAACTGACCAGAATGACGTCTTTCGATTGGGCTAGTTGGATAATGTCAGAGCCCATCGAAGGACAAGGCAACTCAGAGCCATGAGGAGTAATTCAGAGCCAATCGAAGGACAAGGCAACTCAGAGCCATGAGGAGCAATTCAGAGCCAATCGAAGAGAAAAGATCTAAGGGGATTTCTAAGAAGCCCTGATAAGGGAAACTCTGAACAAATTCGAATTGGAATTCAGAGTCATCGAAAAGAACAATGCTTTGGCGAAGAGAATTCTGAGCAATTAGAATTGATGTAGATGGTGACTTAATTGAAGAAACTCTGAACAATTGGAATTCAGGGTCATCAAAGATCTTAGCAATTCAAATTGATGTAGATGGGCTCAATCAAAGGAGCTATACCAGAGCCATTCAAAGGAGGCAACTCAAGGCCAATCGAAGGGCATGACTTGAAGGTATTCGAAAGAATGAAGTATGTTGAGGTTCATCCCAAAGCTCAAAGAGGCATGAATATTTCAAAAATGGAAGTCATTTGATGTGTCTGATTTTGCCTTCAAAGCCTTCTTAATGGCTGTCTCTTGCCATTTCCATGCATAATCACATCCCTATAAATATAGGCCTAAGGATACATTACAAGGGGTAGAGAAAAAACTATAGAAAAGAAAAAAAAACACTCCTGCCATACACACACCACCAGACATACTACATACATACGCCCAGAGACTACACACATACACTACCTCACATGCACACGCTGCCTCAGAAGCCACACCAAAGTTATCAAAAATCACATAAGTGATCCAGATCGAAGGAATCTTTAACAAATGCTTCATTCACTCCCTGAAGCTTGCAGGAGGCGTTCCCAAGCACCAGAAAGGCCCAACATCACTCACACAATCTGTCCGTTGGTAACTTGTTTTCGATCTCAAACTAGCTAAGCATGCAGTTTTTAAATTCATGTTAATCATACATTCATTTTATTGCTAATGTTTGTTATTGCTTTCATGTGCTACATGCAAGATTAAGCAGTAGGAGTTAGGATCGTGCCATGGCTTAGGCACGACCCACATCTTCTTTCGAATCTCAGGGTTCATGATTTTGTAAGACAGACGAAGTAGTTTTCGATTCAGGCCAAAGATCTGAATTAGAATTATTGCAGCCACTTACTATCGAATCCAAGACTAGATTCGACCCAAGTCTGGATTTTTGTCTTGTTTTATCTAATAAATTTCCCGCAGAGGTACAACATACATTTATAGCAATGATATCTGCTGGATCGAAGGTCATACCCTTCCCTGGATCGAAGGATGACACTAAATATTGGATCAAAAATTGCCTCTTCATTGGATCGAAAGCTGCCCTTTCCTTTGGATCGAAAAACTTGCTTTCTTGTATTTTTTTTGTGTTACTTACTTCTTAATAGTTTCCGTTTTTTTTAAATTAACAATAAAATAAAAATCACAAACAAAAAACATTAGGCTAGTGTTTTATTAATCAAACTAATTAAATTAAATTAAATAAATTAATTATTTTAACTTTTTCTTTAAATTAAAATTAAGTAGACTTAGGCTTTGCTTTATTTTATAAATAAAAACAAAAAAAAAATTCTTTATTCATCTAGAACTTTTTTAGGTTTTTAGACGTTTCTTTCCATTTCGCACGCGTTGTTTATTTTCGCATTTTTTTATATACTAATGTATCTGCTGATGGAATGTAATGGAATTAACTAGGGTTTTTACTGCTTTTCTTTATTTTTCCTCCCAAATTTTCGGACATGTAAATACCCCCTCTCCAAAAGCCTTGTAATAGCGTAGGATTTACGATTCTCGCACTTTAAATTTCTACAAAATATTAACTGTTTGTAACTAGGCTTGTATGGAAAGACTGAAAACAAAACATTAGCAAACCTAATAAAAAAGATAAATGAACTGAATTGAATCACTTGCACATATACACCTCTAGGGTACGCCCACTTTGGTTGCCTTCAGAAGTAAAACAATTATGTCCCTAAAAAATGGGGACGCTTTAGCAAAGACCCATAAATCAAAAGATCATAGTCCCTCGATGACCCTGCAGTGTTGCCTTTCGGTAAATGATCTAGTCCCTTAAACAAAATTGCTAAAGCGTCTTGTGATACGGTGGCAGAACCGATTGTTATACTGGTTTGCATTTTGTATTCGCAAATGTCGCGGTAAGCAAGAGTCGCCACCGACTTTTATTTCATCCAACAAAGGAAAAGGAAAAAGAACAGAAAAAACCTTTTTCGAGAATATTTCTGAGTACGGGGGTAGATTATAGAAAGGGAATGTGTTAGCACCCTTTCTATCCATGGTTTTCCATGGGCTCTTAGGTACTTGCTCATTTTAAAAGTTGCTTGTGTGTGCTTGTTTTGAAAAAAAAGTTTACTTCGTGATAACCCTTGTATCAGTCCTCAAGAGTGTTACGAAGTTGTTTTGAAAATTGTTTTGAAAAATGTTGGTGTGAAAAGTTTATTTGAGCAAGTACTTAAGAACTAATCAATTACACAGATTTACAATCCCTAATTGAAGATAATTCCTAAATCTAAGTTCTAACTGAAAATCCAAAACCCTAAAATTCCTAACTCTATAAATAACAGAAAATTAAAAGAGATGGAGGAGGATAATACAGAAACTGGGGGAGAAATATACAGAGACGGCGGAGGGTTTTTTACAGAAGTAAAAAAGAAACAAAAGAAGAGAAACAGGGAGGCAACGAGAAAAGAAGGAAGAGCAAACCCAAGCCGTTGTAGAAAGCCGGAGCAAGGAGCGATTAGGGTTTCATTGTCTGAAACCCTAATCGCGTATTCAACCCTAATTCGTTTCCATCGCCACCACCACTGACCACCGAGTACCTCCGCTCCACCATCCATCGCAAGCATCTTCGAGCCCTGCAAATCAGAAGAAAGAAAAAAGGTAAATCAACTGGAAGCTGGATCAAAATACAGAAGCACAAAGAAGGGTAAAAGACTTAACTCTTTCTTTTGATTGTGAATTGGGGGGGGGGGGGGGGGGGGGTTACGGGTATGTTTACAATAGGCAGTTGGGTTAGGGTAGCCGCCGCCAGTATTTGGTGTATCGCAAAAGAGAAGAAGATGAGGAGAAAGGGTTTGAAGGGCGTATCGCGAGGGTAGAGAAGAGATGTTTTTTACTGTAAAACAAACAACTATGAAAATTAAAGTTTAAATGAAAATGTGTATTCTGTTGCAATCCTCCACGCGCGCGTATACTATAATTAAGATACTCCCTCAATGTTGTCCCTTAGATCACCCGTGGACGGCCATAAGGCCAAGTCCACCGTAACTCCCATGCACCTTCATCCATGCAATCAAATCAGCCCTTTCCCAAATACATAATGGGCCGAGCCCAGTTTCTTTTGGCACACCCATTCTGTACGATTGCTGAAACACAACAACAACATGCACCCCCCCTGCCTGGACTTGTGATGGGCCTGATCCAACTGTTTTCCACACCCCGTCTTTTACTTAATAACTGAAGAATACACCCCCCTTTTGAAATTAATTATATTTTACATTTTTTATATGATTATTATTTTCTTACTATTATTATTACATTATATTATTATTTTTTAATTATTATTTTTATTATTGTTAGCTATAATTATTATTATTATTAATAGTAATTTTTTTATTTATGGTATTATTATTTATTATATGTAAATTTTACCTATTATCATAAATAAATTATGTTTATTTAAAAAACTCATGAACATATTTTTATACGTATTTGCATTAAATATTTTTTCAATCATGCATTAATCAAGATCTTCGCAAATAATACGATTAAAAATTATTCAACAAATCTTAAAATTGTTTTCGCAATAAACTAAACTAATTAACTGTCTTTTTGCAAATGGGTTTCAAACTGGTTTTGACTTACTGCGTTCTCAGTCAAAATCTCCGCAATCACTACTCCCAACCGAGTGCGGAGTGATTCAAAATATATTTGCAAACCCCTAAAAAAACAACAACCCATACGAACTACGAATTGGGACTCTGATTCATCATAAAAGGATACGTAGGCATACGATCAAAAGTCGTGGGGAGTCTTTCTAATTAAAACTTAAAATCCAGTTTATCCCGAACCTAAACCTAGAGTCTAGTATCCTTGTGAACAAGGTGGATGAAAGGTGCCTAACACCTTCCTTTCGTCTAATTGAGTTCGAAACCTAGAATCTCTGTCTGCGAATTAGGGTTTTTTGTTAGGTTCCCTTCCCTAGGATAAAAACTAATAGTGGCAACTCTTGATTAAAAGAACCAGTTGTAACACACGCTACAAAATGCATCGAGTGCCACTCGCGCTTAGAGGCCTTCTGCGTGCTAAGTGGGCTCTCCTGGACAGCAAGTCCTAAAACTGATCTTTTATTCTGAAAATGCGCATCCGGAGCCGTGTCTTCGGCACCTTATTCCTCAATGCTCCAAAATGCAACAAATACCTACAAAATAAATGGAAAAACATCAAACGGTACACTATGTACACAAAAACCAAATAAACATAAACTAAACATATTTACACAAAAGTCAGGATTATTCAACAATATTACAAACAAAAAGTCAATAAGTGCAACAAAAAGTATATACAAAAATAACTACAATTTGCACTTATCAAACTCTCCCCAACTTAAACTTTGTTTGTCCTTAAACAAGGCCAAACAACTCAAAGAACTAAAATTAATAAACCAAAGAATCAAGCATCAACAAGTTTTGAAAAACGGAAAACAAATGTTATGGCTCAAATGAAAAATGGTACACACGAAGAAATATAATTACCACTAAACTACAACGATAACATAAACATGAAACAAATGCTAAATACAAAGAATATGCCAAACACTCTAAAACAATACTAGTTCATAAATGAATCACACCTAGCAAATATAATCATCAATAGATGAAAAACACAAAAATAGGGTATATTCACTCATCCACAATCTTGCAAACAAAAGACTAAATTATGCATTCATCCAAAAATTTACATTGAAAATACAAAAGCAAGAATCTCAAGGGCTTTTCAAATTTGTAATGTGGCTTGGTTAACAAACAAGGGATAAGTCCTAAAACTAATTGAAATAAAAACATGCCTTAACCTAAGGGAGTGATCGATTCACCAAAGATTCAAACACAAAATTCCAATTAAACTTCTTCAGAATCCCAAATTTCACACCAAAACACATCACTTATTAACACAACTGTTCGAACTCTTTTTGTTTTTATTTTTCAAAACTTTTCTCTTTTTTTCTTTCTTTTTCTTTTCTTTCTTTTTCACATTTTTCTTTCTTTCTTTTTCTCTTCTTTTCTTTCTCAAACTCATAGCAATCACAACATCAATACGCAATCATTTTTCTATCCAACTTGAATCCAACCATCATCATAATGTGAATACTCCCTACTTTTTAAGACAAGATAAAAATTCAACTACAAATCATAGTTAAGGGTTCAAGAAAATAAAGAATCAACATATATGCAAAAAGATAAACTAAATACTCGTAGACAAGCATTTATCAAAAACAACATGGATATCGACAAAAATCTCAAAGTGTTCCAAATGATTACACACTCACAAGGTGAATTGACTATTTGGCTAAGGGGGGGTAGTTGTGCTCAAAATGGAACAAAAAATGCCTTGATCACTTTCTTGCATTCATACAATCAATAAAAATAAAATATTAAACATAATAAAATCCAGTTAAAACAAGAATTGAGGTCTCTAGCATATGTGAACAATGGAAAGCTACCTCACAAAAAAAGGTAGGAACTAAAGTGATTCACAAATGAACAAGTGTACAAAAGAATGAATGACATAAAAATTGTAAAAAGTCTAAGTATTATGAATATTCTAAGGTATAGAAAGTGATAAACACATACCCCAAACTTGTACAAAACTTTAACAAAATCATTACCACGCATTCACAAGTTGAAACACGCAAACTTAGAAAATCACCAAAAGCGACTTCAAGTTATCGAGCCAAAATTGAGTCCAAACAACAACAAAATATTTAAGTATACTAATAATATTTACTACTACAAGGTCTAGGTGGAAGTGAGAAAAAGAAAAGTCAAGCAAAAATTTAAAAAGAATTTACTGGCTCTGCATAGCAGAGCGCGCTACACCAGATGCAGAAAAAAAGACAGCAGCATCTGGTGCAGCTGCGATGCAACTTCACCATCACCAACACACTCTATGCACAGAAATTACAATATTTATAACATTAACAAACACACCTCCACAAGTTAAACACGATAAGCTTGCGGAAAAACACAATTTTACATAACGAAACACAAAAATTGAAATTGTATTTAACAAGTTGAAAAGTCAAAATTTGAAATTTAAAAACTAATCCGAGTTCAACTTGTTAAAACACAAGTCAACACATAACAAAAACGAATATAAATAAAAACAATACAACATGCTTGTTTTACGTCATAAGCTTGACGCCTTTATTGTGCGAGCTAGTAACCTCCTCTTGTCATTCCATGGTATTGTCACACCGTACAAACCTAAAGAAAGTATCCTAACATCCATACAACAAACGTTATGAAAACGAGACAATTCACAACAGTACGTGAAAACAAAGAAAAACACATATATGCACAAGCATCATATACAAGTTAATGTACAATTTCTATACAACATATACATTAATTACAAAACTAAAAAACAAAAGAATTATCGCAATACGAAAACAATATAACCAATCCCCGACAACAATGCCATTTTGTTGGTGTGGTGTAGCGGCAAGCAACAAAATTTTTGGAAATATTTATCCGAGAATTTATCGTGTCCACAGAGATTGGTTATTGAATTGTCGTTCGACAACTTCTCGTGTTTATGAGTTTGGAAAAAGAATAAGTTTTGTAAATAAAATATTATTAACAGAAAATGAATGTAAACAAAAGGAAAAACTAAGGAAGAACTTATCAGGTATGCATATATATTACTTCTCACTGACTTAAACATATCGACCTGTTATACTCAACCTAACATTACTCATCAATGTCACTACGTATCACTCACAACCTAAGTCATTTCTAACCTAAATTGAGAGGCCTACTGCATCACCTCGATAGTGATCTCTCAACCACCTTGACAACACAGAAGTCAACCGTGCTCGTCTGTGTCGACGATCTCTCAGAACAACACAAACAACACAGAGGCTTTAAGCTCTGATACCCAAGCAGATTGTCAGCTCTAAATCTATCTCTAGAGTTCAGAAACTAATAGATTAATCATCCTAGATAAGAACCTAAGCAGTATATGTCTATAACAACTCAAATCTCTAGCACAGAGCAAAAATCTAGGACAACAATCCACAAAGATTCATAAAGCAAGTTTTATATAACGCCAAGAGCGACAAATATACATTAGATCAAAGAAAATATACATACAAACCCAACCATAGAAGATTACACAAAGATGAAGAGAAATGAACTATAGATCTACCGGTTTTTCAGCGTCGATCAAAGTGCAATCCACCCCGAATCATCCGTATGCAAGCTCCATAGTTGTTATCTAAGTTAATCCTAACAAAATTTACAAGTTGATGGAGTTGGGAGCAAAAACTTCCCCAAAAACCATAACCTAAAAATGACTGAAAGTGAAGTTATAAAACAAATCTCAACAGACTGCGCTAAGCGGCCTCAATGCGCTAAGTGGGTTGTGTGATATTTACACACTAAACCGACCTAAATCGCGCTAAGCACGCTATCCGCGCTAAGCGGACTTCAAAACTTTGGTTCTGTCAAAACAGTAAAACGCAAGCAGTGCGCTACAAAATGCGCTGAGCGTCACTCGCGCTTAGCGGCCTCCGGCATGCTAAGCGTTCTCTCCTGGACAATAAGTCCCAAAACTGATATTTTATTCTGAAAACGCGCATCCAGAGCCGTGTCTTCGACACCTTATTCCTCAATGCTCCAAAATACAACAAATACCTACAAAATAAATGGAAAAACATCAAACGGTACACTATGTACAGAAAAACCAAATAAACATAAACTAAACGTATTTACACAAAAGTCGGGATTATTCAACAATATTACAAACAAAAAATCGATAAGTGTAATAAAAAATATATACAAAAATAGCTACAATTTGCATTTATCAGTAGTATTTTGGGGTTTTAAAGAATGACCATCTGCATTGATATGTTGATGGTTCGATTTTATCATTTTCCCCTTTCTGAATCACATCTTCACGGTCAACTGTACCTAAGCTCAGTAATGTGATTCAATAGATATGTAATGTCTATTTATGTATTTGTATATGTATTCTTTGTGGAATCGACATTTCAGATGGAATGCATGTCAAGTGTTTGACAATATGTTCGGCCCATGAGAATTTTTGAGAGTTGGATGTGTTTGAATACTGATGGCTTCGTTGAGTGTACTGTTTTATTTCGTTTAGTTACAGTGATAGGAAATTGACTTTCAAGAGGTATATGATCTTATAATTGGAAATTGTTCTTTTAGTGTCTAATGTTACAGCCTTTAGTTTGATATCGAAATACATGGTTCTGTTTGCAAACCGATATATTTTAGTTTGATTAGTTTAACTCTGGATTCTAGAACTCTCTACTACTGTCGTTCACTGAACCTACTTCTATAAATGCTCTATGTTGGTTCAGTTATACGTGGTTGAACATTCATTTTCATCAGTCTAATTTCATTCAGTTTCTCTCCTGTCAAAATTCTAATATGGTGTCTAGCGTTGGCTCAAACTCTAATTTGAGGAATATTGCTATAGCTGTTATTTATTGTGATGCTCAAATCTATGATGGATTAATACTTGGCTTTCTGGTAGTTCTTACTGCAAGACATGGTCTGTGAGTTTGCAAAGCTAACTTATGTGCAACTTCTGGAAGAGACCGAAAAGGCTGCTGGTGATCCACAACTTCCAGAGCAACATCATGCACTAATTGATAAAAGTCGTGCATTGAAGCATGTCGAGCTGGTAAGTTCACCCTTTACTGAGAAATGATAGAAATCTCCTAAATCGTAGCTGGTTGATAACTTCAGGATCAGTTTACTATTTTTGTTTCAGTCTCTTGAGAAAAATGAAGGAACTTTAAATCAGTTGAAGGAAAACGTAATGTTCAATTAGAGAAGGATGTTGAACGTGTTCGTCAAAGAGACAAACTTCTTGCCAGGGTTAGCTATTAAACTTTGTGTATAAGCCAAGCAATGTAGACTCCTTTGTGCTGATGTCTATTCTTTTCCTATTATGATTAGTTCATCCTTTATTTTTCTCATTTAGGAGGTTTTCTATTCCTCCTGTAGTGAAAATTCAGTCTTAATGTATTTTTTTAAAGGAAAAGATGAAAAAATATGCATGTATGTGTTTTGTAAGCCGAATCAATGAAAAAGAAATTGTCATGGCTAAAATAAGATATGAAGTAGGCAGAGTATCGTGAAGCTAAGGAGCGTGAAAAGACCGCTGCGAAGGAGTTTGAAAAGGCTGCAAAATTATTAAATGAAGTTAAATAGCCTATTAAGTATGTGTCTTTTTCTTACTTTGACAAAGTATATATTAAGGTCATTTATCTCAAGAGTTATGGATCACTTTGTTATGTTATTATTAATATTGTTATTAATTGTTATTTGCTATATGTAACTGACTTAGTCTCTATTGATCGTGAGAGGATCATGGTTGTTAATTTTAATTAAGCCTAAATTGTAGGGAGTCAAGTATGATTTAGTGGCCCTGATTTTTAGAAAGCATTCAGTTCAGTTTTCCTTTTTTGTAAGCTATTTATATAGTAGTATTTCATTCTAATAAATAGGTCAGTTACCAGATTTGCTAACATCTGGTATCAGAGCGAGAAAGACCTCAAAAGTGTGAGGGATCCAAAAGTGTGAGAGTACCACAAAATAAAGTGTTTGGGGTATGGGATCCGAAGAGAAGAATGGTGGATTTTCTGTACCCTCCATTCCCAGATTCGATGGAGATTACGATCATTGGAAGATGGTCATGGAAAATCTCTTGAGATCCAGAGAATATTGGCCCGTGGTGGAGAACGGTTACATGTTGCCCAAAGAAGGAGAAGTGCAGACAGATGCGCAAAGGAAGACCCTGGATGATTTGAAACTTAAGGATTTGAAGGCGAAGAATTATTTGTTCCAATCCTTGGACAAATCAATTCTGAGAACCATCACCAAGAAGGACACTTCCATGCAGTTGTGGGACTCCATGAAGATGAAGTACCAAGGAAATGATCGGGTTCGACGTGCTCAGCTCAATCGACTCCGACGAGAATTCGAGGTGTTGGCTATGAAACAAGGGGAGTCAGTCAATGACTACTTTGGAAGGGTGATGACCATAGCCAATGACATGCGAAATTGCGGTGAAGACATGACAGATGTCAAAATCGTAGAGAAAATTTTGCGAACACTGACGGAGAAATGGAATTACATTGTGTGTTCCATTGAGGAAGCTAATGATGTTGATGAGCTCACAGTTGATGCCTTGCAAAGTTCCCTCTTGGTCCATGAACAAAAGTTCAAGAGGGAACCAGATGAAGAACAAGCACTGGCGGTTTCTTATGGTAACACCGGTGGTCGAGGACGAGGGAGAAACAACTTCAGAGGAGGAAGAGGTCATGAACGAGGCCGTCAAAGCTACAATAAAGAAACAATTGAATGTTACAAATGCCACCGATTAGGGAATTTTCAATATGAATGCCCTAATCTCGAGAAGACGGTTAATTATGCTGAGATGAGCAAGGATGAAGAGATGCTTCTTATGGCTTATATTGAAGCATCAGGGGGAAAAGGAGAGACTGCATGGTTCTTAGACAGCGGGTGCAACAACCACATGAGCGGAGACATCTCTCTCTTTTGTACCATGGAGGAAGGGTTCAAAAGAGAAGTCAGTCTAGGGAACCATATGAGGATGAAGGTTGTGGGCAAAGGGAGTGTTAGGTTAAATCTTGGCGGTGTTTGTTATGTTGTTCAAGAAGTGTTCTATATTCCAGAATTGAAGAACAATTTACTAAGTATCGGACAGTTGCAGGAGAAAGGCTTGGACTTTCTAATCAAGAACAATGAGTGCAGAATCTATCATCCATTAAAGGGCCTTATCCTTGAAAGCAGAATGACACTCAACAGAATGTTCATATTGCTCTCGAAGACCTCCTCGGCTACCAATGAGTCAGGTGAATGCTGCTTCCAAACTGACATCCAAGAAATTGCTCATCTATGGCACTACAAGTATGGCCACCTTAGCTATACTGGACTTCAAACTTTGACAAGCAACAACATGGTTAAAGGCTTGCCAAATCTTGGAGAAATCATTGCTGCTAGAGAAACTACTGCTGTATGCACTGAGTGTTTGAAAGGAAAACAACACAGTGAGATCATACCAAGAAAATCCATGTGGAGAGCTGAAGCCCGATTGGAGCTTATACATGCCGACATATATGGTCCCATATCGCCAATGTCACATGGTCAAAAAAGGTACCTCATCTGTTTCATTGACGACTTTAGTAGGAAGGCTTGGGTGTATTTTATTGCTTATAAGAGTGATGCATTTTCTACATTCAAGCAATTTAAAAGTCGGGTAGAAAGGGAGTCCGGTTTATTTGTGAAATGCTTGAGAACTGATCGTGGAGGCGAGTTTACCTCACACGAGTTTACTGATTATTGTAGACAATAAGGGATAAAAAGACAGCTCACCACAGCCTACACACCACAACAAAACAGAGTTGCCGAAAGGAAAAACCGAACTGTCATGAACATGGCCAGAAGTTTACTTGCCGAGAAGGAAGTGCCTAAGATTTTCTGGCCTGAAGCGGTTAATTGGGCATTCCATGTGCTTAACAGGAGCCCCACCTCTGCCGTAAAAGGAATGACTCCTAAAGAGGCCTGGTCTGGAGTGAAGCCCACAGTCGAGCACTTCAGAGTTTTTGGTTGCATTGCTCATGTCCATATTCTAGATGCTCGAAGAGTCAAGCTTGACGACAAGAGCACTAAATGTGTTTTATTTGGAGTAAGTGCTGAGTCGAAAGGATATAGGTTATATGATCCCATTAAAAGAAAGATCATTGTTAGCAGGGATGTCGTGTTCGAAGAAAATAAGAAATGGGATTGGAATACAAGTCACTCAGAATTCAACAAAGATCAGCTTGATTGTGGAGATATGGATACTACTATTGTTGACCAAGAGAGTGATACAGTGACACCACAAGATCAATCAGAGCATGAAGAAGCCATCGAGTACAGTGGAGATACAAGTCACTCAACAGCTGAGAATGAGGAGCTTGAGAATGCAGCTGGGACTGAGATTGCTACTGAGGATGATAATGTAGTAGCTACAACAGAAAAATCTGCAGCAGTGGGCCAACGTAGCAGAAGAGCTCCAAGGTGGATGGAGGATTATGTGGTGAACTCTGTTGTTTCAAACTCTGATGTGGCAGCATGTTTTAACCCCCAATCCTTTGAGGAAGTTGTGCTAAATACCAACTGGAATAAAGCCATGGATGCTGAAATCCAGTCCATTGAAAAGAATGGAACCTGGACTCTAGTTGAATTACCAAAGGGAGTCGCAAGCATAGGGGTTAAATGGGTGTATAAAACAAAATTGAATCAACATGGTGAGATTGACAAGTATAAGGCTCGCTTAGTAGCAAAGGGATATGCGCAACAACACGGAATTGATTATGAAGAAGTATACGTGCCAGTGGCAAGGCTAGACACTGTGCGTATGATCTTGGCTCTTGCTGCGCAACGAAGTTGGGTTGTGTATCAGCTCGACGTGAAGTCCGCATTCTTACAAGGTGAACTTACAGAGGAGGTGTATGTTGATCAACCAAAAGGATATGAAGTGAAGCATGAGACGACTAAGGTATACAAGCTCCAGAAAGCTTTATACGGCCTTAAACAAGCACCGAGAGCCTGGTTTAGCAGAATTGAAGCATACTTCAGAAACATGGGCTTTGATAAAGAAGCAAGCGAACAAACCTTTTTCACCAAGATCAATCAACAAGGGAAGCATTTGATCGTTAGCCTATATGTTGATGATTTAATTTATACTGGGAATGATGAAGCTATGTTGAAAGAATTCAAACAATCAATGATGGAGGAATTTGAAATGACTGATCTGGGAAGAATGCACTTCTTCCTTGGCTTAGAGGTTATGCAGATTGACAGTGGAATCTTCATCTCTCAAAAGAGATATGCCAAAGAGGTCTTGAAGAAGTTTGGAATGGATAAAAGCAACTTGGTCCTAAATCCTACTGTTCCTGGGGTTAAAATTGATAAAGATGATACAGGTGTGACAGTAAACAACTCCATGTTCAAGCAACTTGTTGGTAGCTTGATATATTTAACCACTACCAGGCCGGATCTGATGTATGCAGTTAGTGTAGTCAGTAGATATATGGCCAAGCCAACTGAGATGCATCTTATGGCAGCAAAGAGAATACTGAGGTATGTGCAGGGAACTATGTGTTTTGGGATTTTCTATCAAAGATCAGGCAATCAGGAGCTTGTGGGATACACAGACAACGACTATGCCGAATGTATCGATGACAGGAAAAGCACCTCGGGCTATGCCTTTATACTTAGCAATGCAACGGTGGCATGGTCATCAAGGAAACAGCCTATAGTCACACTCAGCACCACCGAAGCAGAATTCGTAGCTGCGTCAGCTTGTGCCTGCCAACTGATTTGGATGAAGAGGGTGTTGTCCAAGTTGGACTACAATGGAAGCAAAAGTCCAGTGATTTTTTGTGATAACAGTTCTACCATCAAGCTCTCAAAGAACCCGGTTATGCATGGTAAGAGCAAACATATTGATGTGCGCTTTCACTTCCTCCGTGATTTAGTAAATGAAGGAAAGGTTCAATTGAATTATTGCGGCACCAAACAACAGATAGCTGATATCTTTACTAAGCCGCTCAAGCTTGAAGTCTTTCAAGAGCTCAGGAAGAAGCTTGGCGTATGTGACATCTCAGAGATAAACTAGACAGTCTAGTTTAGGGGGAGAATTGTTATGTTATTATTAATATTGTTATTAATTGTTATTTGCTATATGTAACTGACTTAGTCTCTATTGATTGTGAGAGGATCATGGTTGTTAGTTTTAATTAAGCCTAAATTGTAGAGAGTCAAGTATGACTTAATGATCCTGATTCTTAGGAAGCATTCAGTTCAGTTTTCCTTTTTTGTAAGCTATTTATATAGCAGTATTTCATTCTAATAAATAGGTCAATTACCAGATTTGCTAACACACTTTAAGAGATGCTAAGCAACTTATTTGATTGGTGTTAATCACTTAGATTGTTGTTTGAGAAGGTGTCAAATTTTAGTTCAAATAACACAATTGTTTAGAGTTTTATGTATGTTAATGAGAATGACATGTTTCTACTGTGTGTTTGATTGGATGTATGGTGAATGAATTAGGTGGGGAAATGGAGGGTGGAATTGTTTTATTTCTATTCTATGTCTGTAAGGGGCTCGAGGTTTTTAATCAAAATAATGTCATGCCTTCTAAAATTTATATTAAAACGATTATCTCAATACCGATTGGAATACAAAATATTATTTCAGGCTGAAATGAGAAATCTATGTAGAAAAAATATCTGAAAGAAACTGTTTTGTTTTACATATAAACACATGAAGCATTGATTTATATATTCCAAACCAAAACTTATCCTCATTTCAATTCCATTGTGGATAATTACTCTGTGATTGATAGATAAAAATAACTAAATAATTGTGATATATGCCTAAAACAAAAATTGAAAAATTTCTGTACGTGGTTAAGAAAATTGATAGAGGCACCTAATCTTTTGAATGGCTGAAATAAAGGTGTACCCTTTGAGCATTAAGGGATTCCAAATAGAAATATCATGATTTAATTTTATGCTTCATTTTCACCACACACACCTGTATTGTATCGTACTGGTATGCTATTCATGATTTTGAGGTGTTATATTCATGTAGCTATTTGTCTATGACAATTTTGGTTTTTTTTAACATTTTTAATCTATAACATTAAAACTTTCTCATGTAACATGAAAACTTAGCCTTACTCACTTGAACTTTTTAACATTGTCATGATTCTTCGGATTCCTTAGTTATAGTTTTTCTTGCAATTTAATGGGTAACTGTAACATGACGATCATTTACATGGTCTCTACAGAAAAATTTCAGGGATTTTGAAGTTTCCATCAGTTGAAACTAATTCTGAAGGTAATATTGTTTTGCTGCTTGATTCCCTTATGTCCATGTATCATCAAAGAGATTGAACATATTTCTGTTTCAAATCAAACTTGAGGCAATGATAAAAACAACTCTGAACGTGGCAGGAAAGTTTACTTCATGGCACTGATGCATGTATTAGTGTATACAACTGTTATTAGTTGTATTGGGTTGTTATAACTACTTAGACAGTTATATATAGTTAGAAAATAACCATCCAATGTATGCTTTTGTTGAATAAATAAAAATACTCTTTCCTCATCTCTACTTTCTATTCTCTCTCTCTATATATATATAGATTCTCCCTCTCTCCCCTATCATTGGTATCAGAGCCTGTCGACCTCGGCCACATCATTCATGGCAGAAGCGACGCGAATGCAGAACGCCATTCGTGAGGAGGAGGAACGCATAATGACGGCGGTGGAGCCATGTATCACGAGGCAAATTCGTGAATTGGAGAACCGTTTGGAAACTCAATTCACCAATGTGCAAGAAGCCATGCGCGAAATTGGATTGCAAATGGAGGAGTTAACGGAGGCGCGTCGCCATGGTGGCAACGGCGACGGAGCAACTTGACCAGCAATGCGATTAACGCGTCTGGATTTTCCAAAATTCACTCGCGACGATGTCGAATCTTGGATTGTGAAATGTGAACATTTTTTTTGTTGGATGGAACGCAAGAAGGGGATAAGGTCTCGGTTGCGAGTATCGCTCTTGATGATAACTCTTTTCGTTGGTTCCAAAGTCTAGAACAGGGATCGAATGGCCGATTGACATGGCAGAATTTCACCGAGGCATTAAAGATGCGATTTAGCCTCGAGTTCGATTCGCCTATGGAAGAACTCAAGAAATTGGTACAGACTGGTTCGCTGGAGGCGTACCAGGAATCGTTTGACAATCTTGTGGGTAGAACAGCATTGACGGAATCTCAAAAGCTCCAATGCTATTTGGGAGGCCTTCAACAGGAATTGTGTAATGGTGTGAAGATGTTTGCTCCATGAACGGTGTTGGAAGCTACTCGTATGGAAAAGTTGCAAGAACGAAGTTTGAAATTGTTACAAAAATGGTGGGGGCCTGGAAATCGAACACAAGGTTCTTGGAGTGAGAAGAAGAATACAGTTTCTCACACCTTTGACAAGAAAGTGATGCCTCAGGAGAAGAAATGAAATATCGAAGGTTCTCAAAAGAGAATTTTGGGAAAGCCGGCATATACGTTTAAGAAGAAACTTTCTCCGAAAGAAATGGAGGAACATAGGGCTCAAAACTTGTGTTTTTTCTGTCATGACAAATTCTTTCCTGGACATGATTGTCCTCAGAGGAAGAAAATGCAAGTTTTCCTTATGGAGGTTGGGGAGGAAAACCAATTGGACACAATGGGAGCTGATTATGTTCCTGAGGAAATGTTTAATGATCCTACTCAAGGTGTTGACCCTACTGTTTCACTTAATGCCATTCAGGGAGACTCTTCTCATCCTATGATGAGATTGATAGGATGGATGGGCAAAAAGAGAGTTCATGTACTCATAGACACAGGCAGCACACATAATTTCATCAACCAAAAATTATGTAAAGAGGGGCTCAATACTCTACAACCTATGCATCCCTTGCAGATAACTGTAGCTGATGGCGGTCTTATACAAGGTACAGGAGAATGTGAAGGCATCTGGTTAAAGCTTCAAGGGTATGATTTTCTTACTAATGTTATTGTAATACCATTGTCCAGTTGTGATATTATATTGGGCATGCAATGGTTAAGGCAATGAGGAGTCATCCACTGGGATTTTATCAATATGGCTATGGAATTTTCTATGAATGGTATGCCGGTGAAGTTGCAGGCTGTTAAATAAATTAAAAGTAGCGTAGTTTCAGCTTCTAAATTGCATCAGTTAATGGTTGAAGATAGTTTCTGTTATATGCTACAATTGCTACCTTGTTCCACAGAGGCAATGTATTGTTCAGTGACCACTGAGGAGCTACAGGATCAGGTGATGATGGCTCATAGAGAATCTGTTTTACATGAGTTCCAAGAGGTCTTTGAAACACCTACTCAGCTTCCACCCTTTAGGGGTATTCATGATCATCAAATTATGCTAAAGGAGGGTTCTAACCCGGTTAGTTTAAGACCTTATAGATACTCCCCAGCTCAAAAGGATGTCATTGATGGCATGGTTAGAGAGCTCTTGGATTCGGGAGTAATTCAAACAAGCTCTTCCCCTTTTGCTTCCCCAGTTGTGTTGGTCAAAAAGAAAGATGGAAGTTGGTGAATGTGTGTAGATTATAGGCGGTTGAACGAAATGACGGTGAAGGCTAAATTCCCAATTCCTTTGGTGGAGGACTTATTGGATGAATTAGGTGGGGCAATGGTGTTTTCTAAACTGGGTCTTAGGGCTGTATATCATCAAATAAGGATGAAAACGTAGGACGTACCAAAGACAGCGTTTCAAACTCATGGAGGGCAGTATGAATATGTGGTGATGCCTTTCGGCTTGTCCAACGCACCAGCTACTTTTCAAGCAACAATGAACACTAGTTTTTCTAGTTTATTGAGAAAATGTGTTCTTATTTTCTTTGATGACATACTAGTGTATAGCCCATCTTTGGAGGCACACGTGGATCATCTGCGACAAATGTTTCAAATCCTCAAAGCTCACACCTTCTATGTTAAGAGAAGTAAATGTGCATTTTTCACGACACGGATTGAATACTTGGGTCATTTCATTACACCTACGGGAGTTACTACTGACCCAATTAAAGTTCAAGCTGTGACAGATTGGCCGGTGCCTCAAACTGTTAAGCAATTGAGGGGATTTTTAGGATTGACGGGTTACTACAGGCAGTTCATTAAAGGTTACAACATCATTACTTCTCCTCTTACTGATTTACTCAAGCGATATTCTTTCCATTGGACACAAGAGACGAACGCCGCCTTCACTACATTGAAAGATGCTTTGAGTAATTCTCCGGTGTTGGCCATCCCTAATATGCAAAAGCCATTTGTTGTTGAAACAGATGCTTCGGGCACTGGAATTGGGCTGTGCTAAT